>JAKJMR010000902.1:72473-90912 GCA_024449315.1 Daboia siamensis | reverse complement strand
GAAATGGCCATAGTAGGAAACATTGCAATAGATACATATTGGATAGGAATGCTGACAGTTCCTTCCTGAGTAATATAATGTCCAGAAAGATCAACTGGTGCTTTTCAGGCACCAGCTTCTAGAAACTTTCTTCCTGATGATACCCTTGTTTATGTTGTTTAGGAAGAAGTTAAAACTAGGCTGTTGAGAAGAATGATGAACTCTAAGTTTTGAAATACCCTGCAACAATATAATGAATGCTATAACTTATGAGATACCAAAAATGTGTTACTCTGTTTTATTGTTGTTCTTGCATGATGCTTCCTTTTCGTTATAAAACATCAGGAGTCCTCTGAGGGAGATTCAAGAAGAGTTAAGGAATAAAATAGGTATACTGAGTAAGACAAACATTTCAGATCTTGAAAAAGAAAGCCAATATCCAACCACCAAGAAATCTGGCTGAATCCAACTCCAGTAAGTGGCCAGAAGACTAGAAATGCACTGAATATATAATGGAAAACTAAATTAGCTAGGCATTTTTTTCCCTTCCAGAATGAATTCCTGGGAATTTACAGACTGATCAAATTCCCAGCCTCTTTTTCTACTTGCCCTGCATTAGAGATATTAATCAAAACTGCAAAAAGAAGCTTAATTATTAATTGGAATGACTTTGAATTGATTTTCAATTACAGGGTATTATTTTTGTTGACATTTCAAAAAGGCTGCAGGAATCCATTTAAATCTTAAATGGTCATCATTAATTACCACTAATATACAAGCACACAGAAGCAGTTGGCGATAGTGAATTCCATTATCTATTCCCATTAAATTTTATTCATTTCAGGCAGTTCCATTTCAGTCCCACTATAACAACATATCAATGCACTGAGGGTTTCAGTTTGACAGGGGCACAACCTACCTGCCAACACCAGTTCTGGCATATTTTTCAGTTTAAAATATCAGCATATCTTCCATGCAGTTGAAGGAAGTAGCCAATTCATTTAAACAGTAGTTTTTCGAGACAAGTAATTTCCAGGCATATATTAAAGATCCTGACACTTCAGAATTCTGACACTTGGAAATTTAATGCATTCAAGAAATAAAAATAACTCCCATCTTGCAAGTACCTTTCTAAAAATAAGCTTGCAGCAGCCTCTTCTCTCCCCTCCCCACAATGATTTATTCCCTGTTCAACTTCTTTCACATTTTTTTTCTACAATGTGTGCATATATACATTAAAAGATTGTAAGTAGCACCCAGGAAGTCATGCTCCCTATTTGTAGTTAATAAACCCGAATAACTGCCATTGTAGAGTTTGTCATTTCATTTTATGAGTAGGAGTTAAAATAGCAATCATTGTATACATATTTTGAATAACAGGGAGGGGGCAATAGACCCTACCATTACTCAGACATTTGAAATTGCCTAGAAAAATTCCCACCTGTTGAATGTTTAACTAATAGGTGGAAATAGGCAGTTTACAAAAAGTTCTGTTTCCTAGAACTTTCTTCCACTTACTTATTATTTCTGGACTACAAACAAGCAAGGGTCATATTTAGCAATGTTTGTACCAATATACCATAATATTTGTAGTTCTGGGTTGAACTGAAGGCTCATTGGTGCTATCTGAGCTTGGCTGTTTTCTTGTAGACATTCATTACCCAGGTAGGTAACATTATCATGGTGTTCTTACCTAGCTGAGTAATGAAATGTTTGCAAGACAACAACCAAGCCCATAGAACAGTAAGGACCCCAATGTTTCTTCAAAATAGATCATCAAACAGTTGTTGGTAATACCACTCAGCTTCCCATGACAGAGATACGTACAATCTGATGTCAGGTATGTATCTCAACTGCTTAACATCCTGCATGAGAGAAAGGTTTTCATCTTAGCTTGATGTACTGGATTCATAGGATTCACCAAACAACACAATAAGCAATTTTTGTTTTCTTACACTAACCCTGCATAACACACAAGGTTGCCAGGCTTTGTGTGGAGGTATGCTAAACAGGCAAAGAATAACTAAGAAACAAGTGAACCTGACTGAGTATGGACAGTCAGAAATAGCTGAGGATTAACCATTGACTACTTTTATGCTTTGGTGTATGCATGCCATGTCAGCTATTATAAGTTTATAGTCTTGTTCTTGTATCTACTTTTCTGTATTTCTATTTTATATTACTGTTTTAAAGTTCATACTATTCAGATTGCTAATTTTAATCCCTTTCCCCTTCTGCTGTATATGTGTAGTGCAAGCAAGCATCTTAGCCTATTTTTAATGCAATATTTTTTTTGAGACAAAATTCTTTATAGGTACCTTTTCTAATGAGCTTGGTATCATCAATTTTGTTTTAGATATCTTAATATCAAGTCTATAGTCTATAGTGCTGGTTAGTGACCTCAATAAAGTTATTTTGGTTTAACTAATAGCCTAAAAACAATCAGGCACTTTGGGCTTCTGCTTTTGCGCAGTAGCACAGCATTTGAGGGATCGCGGGGCTCTGCACCCTACAGTCAATTTTTGCCTGTTAGAGGACCCTAAATGGGCCTGAAGTCACCCCATAGAGGTGATAAGGAAGGAGAGAAGTCCCACCGAGTGTGGAGAGATGGTGGTTGATCCGATCGGTCTGGGAAAAGTCCTCCAGAAACCAGCAGGAGAAAGGCTAATTTAACTTCAGAGTCTAGCCCAAATTACAAGCAGCTATTTTAAGCTGATTATAACCAACAACATGAACTGGCTAAGTACAGTGATTTTCTCTCTTCTACTTGATAATTGATTTCCTGGAAGAAGAAAAAAACAACCCCAAGAAGCAAAAAGCCTCCAAATGGGAGAAGGAGGGGGATCTTTGCCCCACCCTCCTACAGACAGAAGTGGGAAATTAGACCTTTAAGTGGGGACAGAAATACATTGAAATGAAATAATAATAATAATAATAATAATAATAACAACAACAACAACAACAACAATAACAACAATAATAATAATAATAACAACAACAACAACAACAAAACAACAACAACAATAATAATAATAATAGTAATAGTAGTAATAATAATAATAATAACAACAACAACAACAACAACAACAACAACAACAATAATAATAATAATAATAATAATAATAATAATAATAATAATAATAATAATAATAATAATAATAATAATTTAATTTCTATACCGCCCTTCTCCCAAAGGAGTCAGGGCGGTGTACAGGGCAATAAATACAATTAAAATAGAATGTACAAAAGTTAAGAAAGAATTAAATAATGTAGCCCAATTACAGTAAAAAATAATAAAATTTATATTAAAATACCCCAAACCCATCAGACCAGGCTGGCTTGTTCAAATAATTTAGGTTTTTAGGTCACAGCGGAAGGAGCGAAGGTCAGGAGCCATCCGGAGCTCAACCGGTAAACGGTTCCAAAGGTCTGGTGCACCCACAGAGAACGCCCTCCCCCTGGGGTTCGCCAATCGACACTCTTTGACCGACGGCACCCTGAGGAGGCCCTCTCTGTGGGAGCGCACTGGATGAAGGGAAGTTGATGCCTGAAGCAGGTGCTCCCATAAGTAATACGGACCCATGCCATTTAGGGCTTTATAGGTCATTACCAGCACCTTGAATCTCATCTGGAGGGCAACCAAAAGCCAATGCAGCTCGCGGAGTAGAGATGTTACATGGGAGTATTGGGAAACCCTCACCACCACTTGCTCACCGCATTCTGCACCAGCTGAAGCCTCCGAGTAGTCCTCAAGGGCAGCCCCATGTAGAGAGCATTGCAGTAGTCTAAATGAGAGGTCACGAGCGCATGAGTGACTGTACGCAAGGCATCCTGGTCCAGATAGGGCCGCAACTGGCACACCAGGCAAACCTGGGTAAAGGGCCCCCTAGTCACAGTTCCTATATGATCTTCCAAGGAGACCTGTGAATCTAGGAGGACACCCAAGTTGTGAGCCCTATCTACGGGGGGTAATACGTCACCCCCCATAATTAGAGGTGGAATAATCTGAATTTCCTGAGATGCCGGCACGTACAACCACTCAGTCTTGTCAGGATTGAACCGAAGCCTGTTCCTCCCCATCCAGACCCGAACCGCCTCCAGGCAACGGGACATCACATCGAGGGCATGACTGGGGTGGTTTGGGGTAGAGATGAACAGCTGGGTATCATCAGCATATTGATGATACCCAACCCCAAAACCACGAATGATCTCACCCAGCGGCTTCATATAGATGTTGAACAGGAGAGGCGAGAGGACCAACCCCTGAGGAACTCCACAAATGAGAGGCCTTGAGGCCAACCTCTGCCCTCCTGCCAACACTGACTGCGAACGTTCCAGGAGTTAGGAGGAGAACCACTGCAAAACAGTGCCTCCCAATCCCAACCCCCTGAGATGCCACAGTAAGATACCATGGTCGATGGTATCAAAAGCCGCTGAGAGGTCTAATAGGACTAGGACAGAGGAGCAACCCCTGTCCCGAGCCTGCCAGAGATCATTCACCAGCACGACCAATGCCGTCTCCATGTTTTCCCCGGGCCTGAAGCCTGATTGGTACGGGTCCAGATAATCAGCTTCCTGCAAGAACAAAGGGAGCTGATGCGCCACCACGCTCTCAACAACCTTCGCAAGAAAGCGAAGGTTGGAGACTGGACGATAGTTGTTTAAAACAGCTGGGCCCAGGGCAGGTTTCTTGAGGAGGGGTCTCACCACTGCCTCCTTCAAGGCAGCGGGAAAGCTATCCTCACTCAAAGAAGCAGTTATCACTGCCTGGAGCCAGCCTTGTGTCCCCTCCAGAGCCGCATAAACCAGCCAGGAGGGGCACTGGTCCAATAAACACGTGATGGAGCTCAGCTTCCCCATAATCCTGTCCACATCTTCCAGAGTCATAAGATCAAACTCCTCCCAGATGACATCACCAAGACCGCTCATGTCCTCACCGTCAGACTCTGCCCAGTCGGAGTCCAAACCAGTCTGGATCCAAGCGATTTTTTCTGAGAGATGTTGGCTAAACTCCTTGGCACGACCCTGCAAGGGCTCCTTCCTCACCTCCTGATTAAGGAGGGAATGGGTCACCCTAAGAAGGGCGGCCGGGCGATTATCTGCGGACGTGATGAGGGTAGCAAAGTAGTTAGACCTTGCCGTCCTCATCGCCGCAAGATAAGACCTCATAGAGGACCTTAGTCACAATCGGTTGGATTCAGACCAGCTGGACCTCCAACAGCTCTCTAGGCCCCGTCTCTGATGCTTCATCTCCTGGAGCTCCACGGAGAACCATGGAGCCAACTGGGATCTGCACTGGGTCAAGGGCCACATGGGTGTAACTCGGTCGAGTGCCTCTTTGGCTGCCTTTTCCCAGGCTTCCACTAGGGTATCGGCCGAGCTGTGAGCAAAGGCGGCAGGTGGGGACCCAAGCGCTGCCTGGAACCGCTCAGGGTCCATTAAGTGCCTAGGGTGGAACCATCTTGTTGGCTCAATGACCCCACGAGGGGGAGTGGCAAAACAGAAGACCAGCCACAAGAGATGATGATCGGTCCATGACAGGGGCATAACAATTGGGGAACCCCCACCCAGATCATCTAACCTCCATCCAGATAGAAAAATCAAATTGAGCGTGTGACACCCCCGCCGAGTCGGGCCCTGAATTACTTGCATCAGGTCCATGGCTGTCATGGAAGCCATGAACTCCCGAGCTAACTCAGATGATCCCCCCAGGGATGGTAGATTGAAGTCACCCAAAATCATAAATTTGGGGAACTCAATCACCAACCCCGAGAGGATGTTGAGAAGCTCAGGCAGAGCTGCTGCTATGCGACTAGGTGAAAGGTACACCAGCAGCAAGCCCAACTGAGCCCTAAGGCCACATCTCAGGAGGAGAGACTCACACCCGGCTATTTGGACAACAGTGGCCTCCCGCAGACATAAGGTCTCCCTCACAACTACCGTCACACTCCCGCCCCTATCCTGAGCCCGAGGCTGGTGAAGCACCCAGAAACCTGGTGGGCAGATATCAACCAGAGGGACACCTCCCTCTGGGCCCAACCAGGTCTCCGTAATGCAAGCCAGGTCCGCACACTCCTCCTCAACCAAATCACGGATGACAGGAGCCTTATTGACTACAGACCTGGCATTAAAATACACCAGCCTGAGCTGCTCATCCTCGTTCCCAGAACCATGGGACGAAACCAGAAGGTTGGAGCACATCACTGCTTGAAGACAGCGGGGACACACTCCCGGGTGTTGATACGGCCCTCTGTTCGGATGCCTGCTGCCATTCCCTAACATTGTGGGAATAGATAATCCCACACCCCACTCCGGGCCCCCGGAGGCAACCAACCTCCGCCCCGTCCCACCGTGATCTGTCCCAGGCCTGGCCTGAATAGCGGTTGGTGGATACCCCCCAATCTCCGACCAAACCTGCAATCCCTCCCCCCCTCCCTAACCCTCCAAAATATTTTGATAAAAAACAAACCAGGGGCCTCTTGTTGAATTTATAACAGAGGCTCCTATCCCTGCCCAACCATCTCTCAGTGTCCCAATAATTGGGCCCGTCATCAAGAGGAGAGGTAAAAACAGAGGCGGGTCACACCCAGGAAGGGGGGGCACCCCTGAGAGTAAATAAATCCATGCTTGAATAAAATAGGTGAGCCATTGTGCAAATGAGTCCAGCAAGGCAGTCCCATAGTCAATCAGGAGGATCTAAAATGGAAGGTCAACAATATCCAGTCCACCAGCTCCTCTGCCACTTGAGCTAGGTAACCTCCTGGGTGACCTCTGAAGCAGGTCAGCCACTGCCCTCTCACAGTGGGCCCAGACCTATCCAGGAGCAGAACAGGATATAAACCCCGGATAAGGCATACAACCCTAGATCTCTCACCTCTAGGGGGATAGCAGATGGTATAACTGAGCCACTCTCTCTCAGTGACTCAACTCTGGGACCTTCTGAGTCCTGTGGGGGTCATGGGAGAAAAGAGGAGTTTGAGCAGCAATTTCCAAGGAATAAAAAGCCTACAAGATGACAACATAACAGATGTTCCGGCTGCAAAAGTCCTTCTCCAAAGCAAGAAAGGTTTGATAACAAACGGGTCCAATACCAGCTGGCGAAGTTCAGCAGCTCCAGTCCAGCTGGCCCCACAAAACATGGGCGACATGAAGATAACTTGTGCCCCTCGATGGCCAGCAACACACACCACCAGCTCTCCAACTCCAGGGCGTGGGTCGCAATGTCGGAACTGAATATAAGGCTTAAATATGGATAAGATTGAAATTCATGGAATGTGTTAAGATTTAAGTTAAGCATGAAAATAGAAGAAAACAACTGTTTATTTTGAAAACTGGAAAACATCTGACATCTAGTGGTGGATGAAAATATTGCAGTTGCTTCAATATAGCCCAGGAAAAGATAACTTGTTTCTGGTGACCTTCAATGTATTAAAAACAGAGAACAGCTATGACAAAAAGAAAAGAAAATCATCTTTTTACAACAAAAAACCTCTCAGAAAATAAAAATAGAGAGTGAGCAGATAAAACAGACAACTGATGAACCAGGGAGAGATTTAAAGATGGGATATAACAACAGAAGAAAGTATGACTCAACTCAGGTGGGAAAAAAAACTTACAGGAAATAATGGACATGGAAAAGATAACTTATACTCTAAGATCACAAAATAAGTCTGAGGACAAGAAAAAGATTTGACAAAATGGATTACAGAACTTAAGAGACACAAAATGATAAGAGAAATTAATAGAGAAAGAAAGGGGAAAGAATTCAGTGAATATGAAGGGGCAAAACCTTCCTATAAAAACATCTCATCTGATTTGCCCTTTGTATCTACAACAACATCCATATTGATCAGGAAATATGTTTGGCAAGAAAAAAGGCTAAAGTGAGAATCAAGAAATTAGATGATGGGATCTATCAGATGGAATATTTGAAAATTAAACATCTGTTTGAATATGGTTAAAGAAATAGAAAGATTTTGGATATAAATGAATTTTAGTTTAAGAGGGATGAGCCCTTCAAGTAATATAGTATTTCTTCTTTTTTTTCCCTTTATGTTTTGTTTCTTTATATGAGAAATATAAAAATGTTGGGATGGTTCATATAAAGGAAATTTTTTAGATACTAAAGTGATTTTGAGAAAACTGTGAATTGATAAAAATGTTTTGATTAGATCCAAAAGATTAGATAATTGGATTTATTAAATGGAACACTTAAAGATCAAATATATGTTTGAATATGGTTAAAAAGAAGAGAAAAATTCTGGATATAAATGTACATTAGTCTAAGAGGGATATGTATTATAAGTAGTTTACTATCTTTTTCTCTTCTTTTTTCTGTTTTTTTTTTCTTTTTCTTTTTTTAAGATATGAGAAACGTAATAGTGTTGGGATGGCCTGTATGAGGAAAAAGACTTAAATACTTAAGTATAATGAAAATTTTAACCAGTAAGATTGTTTCAAATATTGTGAGGAAAATAAACTTAAATAATAATTTTAAACAGGATCTATGATAAGGCAATCAAGATGATCAGTTAGAAAAGAAGCTTTATATCAATTATTTACAGAAATATTAGAAAAAATGTCTATATTTGTTATTTATCTAAAGAGTAAGAATTATATTAATTAAAGATTAGCAGAAGAGAACATCAAGCAAAGCTATTATGTGGACTACAGAATTATAGAAACTAATTGTTATTGATTGTTTTTTAAATATAAACCCAGACAACACAATGTTTACCAAATATTAAGGTGATTATGTAAAAAAATAATAAAACATATTTTTAAAAATAAAATAATCAGGCACTTTATCATATATTCACAAAATCTTATGAATGAAAGAGAATTGGAGATCATCTAATCTAACCACTGGGCAGATGCAGGAATATAATTTGCTTCTAAATATGTGGATTTTCCTTCCCTTTAATGGTTCACCCAAATGAGTTTTGCTGCTATTAATATCTTGAAATGATTTATCTTGCCAGCTGTAAATACATCCCTTTTACAATGCTGGTGTCCCTTGAATTTTGAAAATGATCTCCTAATATATGGGAGCTAATTAACTGCTTCTTTGTAGAGATAATGGCATTTGCAATGAGAACACTGGTATTCTTTTTTCCAATATTCCTCTAAATTGAAAAGCTGCAATAATTCACACTGTGATATGTTTTCCTATTATACTAAGAATTACAATAGAGAATTCTTTTCAAAATTACCATCTTTCATTTTTTACAACTTAGTGATCAAACTGAGATGGATAGGATATGCCCAGTTCCATCTTGTGCAGAACAGACAATTACTGCCGAACAGATGGAAAACAGTTCTAAGAGATATTTGTACAATTAATGATCCATGGGGTTTGCTCTGGTAACTTAGATAGAGAAATTCTGATCATAGGCAACTCAATGCATGGGAGACCCTCTGGATTCTGAAATCTTTACATTTGCAGATCTCCAATGAACAAATTTTGGATGTTAGAAGACAGGACCAAACTAATATCTGACTCTACTGTCACATCAAAAAATAAACAATCCAGTGAAAGATAAAACTGAGTTTATTCCTCCCTGAAAACATGATCTAGTCTGTTGATAGAGCAACTGTGGAAATTTCAACTCCCACCATCTTACTTCCTGACCAAATGGTAAATGAACACCTTCTAAAAACAAATAACTAAAACTTATGTATGGATTTGTATATAAATAAAATTATACAGAAAATCTACAAATGTCCAGATTTTAAAATAAAAATAAATAATATTCTGTTTGGCAAAATAAAGTATAGAAAGAAGAAGGGGGACTTTGGACTTTCTGTTCTTTACATTCTGCTGTTTTTATTAAATATTCCATTCGTAGAAACAAAATAGATAGAATTAAATAGTCTGAATAGTTATAGATGTCCCCCATGCTCAGTTTCTGAATAATAGAGGTGAATATTTTTCCTGTGGAAGAAAGGATCTTTGCAGTTTGGGAAGGGTATTAAGAAGATTCATTATTTTTTTCATGCTTTCTTTGATGAGAAATAGTAATCAAAATGTGGATACTGTGTCCAGGATCTTGGATAAGCTCATCCAGGAAGGTAGAGTATGTATTGTGTGCCTGACTATGTCTTGTTTGGTTCTGGCTATCAAAGAGAAAAAGATTATTTAAACTTTTGTCTTAAATGTTTTGTTTGGCCTGGAAGAATTTCAGCTTTTAGATACTTTGACCCAGAAATCTACCTTTGTTAAGAAAAAGGTGGATGTTGCCCAAACTGGGAGGAATTTCTTGCAGCTATCCATGCTCACTCTATTCAGATTGTTGTATTATCAGATTAATCTGAGAATCTCATTTCTTTTTATTTCACATCACCTTTTTTAAAAAAATAAGGGGGGAGGTTGTCTTGCTTTTAAGATAAAGTTGTTTCCTCAAAGGACATTCATGCACATTACTTTATCTAAACCATTTCTTATCCACAATAGGAGTTTTCTTTAAAAAGTTGACACAAAGTTGTTTTCTCTCTCCCCCAAATGAGAGACATTTCAAGAGATGATTTTCAGTTAAAGTGCAGCCCCACTAATTAAAATTAATCACTCTTTACAAAGGTAGTGAGCAAATATCTCAAAGTAAAGGTGTCTTGAGGAAAATTTCCCTTTATCAAGAAATTTCCTTTTTAATATGCCAGGTAAGCTATTAATACTTTAACTATTAACTATTAAAGCTATTAATACTTTATGATCTGATGCAAGATCATAAAGTGATCTTGCATCAGAAATATATAAACACATCTGAAATCTTTATTCAAAAATTCTAAAGGGGATGGCAATGTGTTAAGATAGAAATATATATTTTTATCTACAATTTCTACATTTAGTTACATATCTATATGTTTACAGAGTCTGTCTAGTAATTAAGGCACCAGGAGTGTATGAGTTTTGGTCTTGCCTTGGGCATGAAAACCAATGGGGTGACTTTGGTCTAATCACTTTTTGTCAGTCCAGGATGTCAGGGTCAATTGACAAGCTGGTCAATCAATTTGTGTCCAACCAAATTGATCAACACTTGTTTGATTAAAAAAAACCCAAACACAGACCCTGCACTTGCAAGAAAACGTATAGTTCTAAACTCCAAAGACTAATTTTCTCAGTGACGTGGGAGGATCTATGCAAGCATCGCTGCCTCAAACAATAAGGAATATTCTCTATTGGCAAGGTGTGATTGGAGACTCAAAGAGTTTGTCTCCAATGCATAAGCTCTCATGTACATACAAAAAACAAAGTGGTAAGTCATAAATCATAAATCATAAGATACAGTCATAAATCATGATACAAACAATAAATGATAAATCATACCAACAGGAGAAGGTAGTAAGAAAGATGAGATGAGAAACATGAGAAGATGAGAAGGAAAATGATAATACCACTTACTACATGAATAAATATTTTTAGGCATGAGACAGTGTGTGGGAATTAGGTGTTTAGCAGAGTGATGGCATGGGGGAAAAACTATCTTTGTGTTTAGTTGTTTTGGCAGTTTTAGTTTTATAAGTTTAAAAAGTTTATACTTTTCAGGCCAATCTTGGAGGGATCAGGTATTAATTTGTTACGTGTGTGGAGTTATATGTGAATAAAAGAGAGGGGGGGGGAGAGAGAGAGAAAAAGCAGAGGAAAGGAAGGGAGAGGAAAGAAATGGTGGATCATGTTCTCTTCCAAATACTAGCTCAAGGCAACCAAGGTAGAAAATGTAGAAAGAGAAGAAAGAATTGTCACAAAAATCCTGTCCCTGGGCACATATGTAAAAGAAGCTGAGCTTCAATTGTGCTAACCCGCTTCCTTCCTTCAAGGTTTTACCCTCTGTGAACATCCATGTTCTGAAAAAATAGTTGAAAATGAAAAAAAAAAGTTTAAAATATTGTGGGATTTCTGAATACAAACTGATAAAGTCTTGTCTCATAACACAACAGATTGAGAAGAAGAAAGTGTAGATAATGGATATGGGAATTCAAGGAGATAATAGACTAGAAGAAAAAGAATTGGAAAAGATCACAAAACATCAGAATCTGAAAGTTAAAACTGAAACATTATGAAACAAACAGGCCATGATGGTCCCAATGGTTGTGCACTCATGCACACACTTTCTCTCATATGCATACTCCTTACTCACTCCTATGTCACTGCAACTGTTTTTCCTCCCATTACAGTCTATGTCCCAGGAAATCCCAAATATTAAAATAATTTTTTGGTACTGTATTTTAATTTACTTAGTTTTACAAATGTCACAAGCCACTAATCCACTTGCCATTTCAAATTTTGAAGCATCCTGGGAGGATGTTTCCCATTGCTGCCCCCATCCTGGCAGGCTGTCAGAAGAACAAATGAAGGAAGCAATAGGCAATGTGTAGAGAAGCACAAGAACACCCTTTAGCTCTCTGCCACTGTCCTTCTAGGAGGAGAAAGAAGATGTGGAAAGCATATATTGGCTGGTATGCTTAGGCACTATTGTGATGGAGAGGGTCAGGTAAACCCATCTGCTCCTTCCATCCATAGCAAACTGAATGATTAGAAAGGCTAAGTTGTCCTTGAATGTAGAAACAAAAGATTCTAAAGCCTAAACAATCTCCATTAAGATAGTATTTCTTAGCCTTGGGAACTTTAAAATGTATGGACTTCAACTCCCAGAATTCCTCAGCCCGTCCATATGTATGATGAAGGCCCTATGAAGAGAAAGGCCCAAGAAAGGCCTCATTGGCCCTTTTCAAGGCTTTAAAAACCTGACTATATACCGAGGCTTGGTGCTCAGATTGTAAGGGCCCCATTAGTTGGCTTTACTCCTATTGATTAATCATCACGGTGGCTGTTTGTGCTTATTTATTTTACAGATGTTTTTTATTGTTTTCATGATTTTAATTGTTTTATAATTTTAGAATTGTAAGCCACTCGGAATCGCTTGCTTGAGTTGGGCAGCTATAGAAATGTAATGAAGAAACAAATGAATGGATGAGAAAGGAGAAGAAAGCAGAATCAGGTGAGGCAGATTGATGAGATCACAATCTAGGAAAGGAAACGTTAAGTCAAAGGGAAGGGTACAAATGCAAATAATCCCTGATAGTCATTCATGGAGTGAAAAGCCCTGGAAAAAAAATGACATACGTCTCCTCGCATTTAGGACCATCAAGCCTCTCCATGGTCATAGGATCAAAATTCAGACATTTGGCAACCATGTGATTGCCATATGCGGCCTTCCCAATTGGCTTCTGACAAGCAAATTCAATGGAGGAAGCTGGACTCACTTAATGACCTCATGATTCACTTAGCAGTAATTCACTTAGCATGCATGGCAGAAAAAGGGTCTAAAATCAAGTAAGATTCACTTAACAATCACCTTGCTTAGTGACAGAAACTATGGTTCCATTTGTGGTTGCAGGTTGAGGACTACCTATAGCTGTGCATATATCTAGGAATTCAGTCTTAAAACCACTTCTGCAATCATGATTAACTACCCAAACTTATTAGGATACATTAGAATTTAAAGGTCAAAATAAAGGAGTACAAAATTGCTATAAACCTGAATTATATCAACTGAAAATTTGCCGGTGGTTGAAAAAAGAGCTAATATTATAATAAGCTTCATTAATTAAATGGTGGTTTGTAAGTTACAATAAGCCATTATTCTACTTTATTTTGTACTTTATCTCAGTAAAACTTCACACTGAAGTCAGGGTGACCCCTGTGCTAGGCATATTAGGAACACCGAAAGCTTAACAATGATGGCTAGTTAATTATGATGCCAGCCAGAAACCATATCTAACAATGACATAATGCAAACTGTATGCTTCTTACATATAAAATAGAAAAAAAAATAACTTTAAGGCAGTCCAATGTTCTCCAGCTGAGAACTCACCCAAACAATATTATTACAAAAGTTTATTTCTTAGCAATAAAACTCAGAAATCCCCAGGAGCCCACAAAGTCATTTTAAACACAGTATAACCAATTCAGGAAGTCCAAAACTATATATTAGTTGAGGTTAATACAATATGGAGAACTCTGTTGCAACTAATGTGAGGTTCTGTTATTGCCTTTCAAGATATTTGCAAATGATTTCATTGCCATGCAATTTGTTTAAAGATCATGCCCTGTTCCATAGAACCACAACCAATTACATTGTTCTCCTAAGTGTAGAAGGATCAACATATTTATCCAAGTTGAAATCTATACTTTGGTTGCAAACAAGATGGAGAAGAGGAAAAGTATGAATAGTAAAGTAAAGGTAAAGGTTCCCCTGCACATGCATGCTAGTCATTTTCCAACTCTAGGGGCCGGTGCTCATCTCCGTTTCAAAGCCAAAGAGCCAGCGCTTGTCTGAGGACATCTCCGTGGTTGTGTGGCCGGCATGACTAGACACCAAAGGAACACAGAATGCTGTTACCTTCCCACCGTAGTGGTCCCTATTTTTCTACTTGCATTTTTACATGCTTTCAAACTGCTAGGTTGGCAGAAGCTGGGAGTAACAGGTGCTCACTCTGTTACGTGACACTCGGGATTCAACCTGCCAAATTGCCGACCTTCTGATCAACAAGCTCAGCATCCTAACCCACTGAGCCACCACATCCCCTGTATGAACAGTAGAGCCACCACAAATTAGAAGATCCTATCCCAGGGGTGGTCAAAGAGGACTTGCTGCTTTAAATAGAAAGATCCTATTTGCAATGAAAGGAAGATCATTGTACAATGGTTCTCTCCTACACTACTTCCCCAGTGGCTGCTGCATTAGTACTCGATCTTGGTGATCTACAGGGATCACTCTGAAGGACAAGGGATCTACTCACTCTGTAAGGCAGCCCTGTTAAATGTAGATTTCATGACCATCTCAATCTGTACTGAAATCCCTACAGTATGTAGGATGTGCACTGGATGGGTGGCTTAACCGGGAACACACTCTGAAGAGCTGTTCACTTAAGCAGTGGCTAGTCCCATCAGGCCTCAGGAGAGATGTAAATTAAAAGGACAAGCTGTCAAGAGACATAGCTGAGCCTAGGGAGATGCAAGCAGATGGGGAAAAAAGTGCTCCATAATAGAGTATTCAGAACATTAGTTAGCTTCTATATATTATTGTAGAACTGGTACTTCTTTAGAGGAGAGAGCCACTCTTGTCCTTCAACAGGGGTGCTAGTGGCCTTTTTTTTTAAAAAAAAAAAGACAAAATATTTGATATAATTTAATTGTATTTCAATTAAAATTAACTTAAAGCAAAAGTATAATATGGAATTCTCCACATTCTTTGAGAGCCAGTTTGATCTAGTGGTTAAGGCAGCTAGCCAGAAAGCAAGATACCATGGGTTCTAGTACTATCTTAGCCATGAAAGCCAATTGGGTGACTTTGGGACAGATACTCTCTTTCTCAGCCCACCTCACCCCACAGGATTGTTGTTGGGGGGGAAATAGGAGGAGGAAGGAGCATTAGATATGTTCATCATCTTAAGTTGATTATAAAAAAAATAATAAAGTCGGGATATAAATTAAATAAATACAAATATATAAATAGGTTTCTCCACTGTTGACAGTAACAATTTCATTTTGCCAGCAATATGAAGTTTTGTAAGTTATGGGGCAGGAAAAGACAAAGCAAAGAAAATCTATGGGTGCTGCAGAATTGCTGATTTCTGTTAAACTTTGTTAAATGTCTTCCTTGCTTTTAAAAAAACACAAGACCTGGTTCATATAATACTTGGCTTCCTCTCCCAACCAAAAGTTCATACTTCTTTTGTGTAAGAAGGGAAGAGAAAGGTTGGCTAATAAAAGTTTTCATATAACTTAGGAACTATAAAGTTTTTAATTAACTTTCTTTTCAGTGGAACCCCTTTTGTTCAGATACCTATTTCCAAATATAGTAAATTTCTGCATTAAATCCACCCTTCAGACAGCTCAACAGCTATTAATTTCTGCATCTGATAAATTATCCATACCATTTCAGGTATTATGCTTTTCATTTTAGACCCTTATTGGTTGTCATTTTATTACTGTGCCTTTAATTTTTCTTGGATCATTAATATAGAGAGATTTTTGTCCATTGCTGCAGTGTTTGGAAATCAAATCTTTGAAGAATGGCTCTCTGTGAAATGAAAATGAAGGTTGAGCTGTCCTTTCTGTTCCTTGACTGAAGTACATTTACTCTCCTCCCATCGGCATTTTTTTAAAACAAATATTAAATATATATATCCCACCCTCTTCATTCATGAATTCTACAAACCTGATTTTTTTTTTTAGAACCTGAAATCAAGATGTAAAGTATAACCTGTCTTTAGACTGATTCTAAAGATATAATTAGAGACTGATCTTGGGATCAATATGTACTAATTGGAGGAGTGTCAGTTTTGGGGTTGCAGTGGGGCTTGTTAAATCTGCTTGTTAAAGCATCTTTTCCTTATTATTATGAAAGTGTTATTTAATTAGAGTGTAATTGATGAAACAGTTATATTATAGCTGATGTCCATTTTATGAATACTTATTTTAAAATGTATTGGTGTTATTACAACAAACCGATTAGGCATGTGGTCACCAAAAGGTTCTCTCATTTCATGAAGCTTTAGATTGTTCATCAACCCTGAAACATAGTACTTTAATAGTACAAAGAAGGAGAAGGGGAAGGAGAAGGAGAAGGAGAAGGAGAAGGAGAAGCGGCAGGAGAAGGGGCAGCAGAACAAGAAGGAGAAGGAGAAGAGACATAGTTGCTCTTGCTGGCAGCTGACCATCCAACCCTGGGTAACACTGCTATTAATCACCTTCCTTTTAGGACTAGGGACTGGCATGGAGCTCTATGGAAACCCCAAAAGTTTAATTTACCCAGATTCACCTTCCATCATTTAACAACCACTTATTGAACTTCAAATATTTACTGACCTCCTTTTCATTACCAGCCATTTCTCAACCTGTTGGAAAGATCCATTGACCCTTGAAGGTTGATACTAATCCCTTTGGAGATCCTGATCTGAATCAATTCTATATTTTCAAGCAAGAACACTTCTTATAAACTGCCACTTGATCCTTGCAAAGAAGCTTGCACTTTCCATGTTTATCTTACAAAATGAGGTGCTTTACTATTAAGAACAGATACACTTCACTGTTCATTAACTCTTTCTCAAAAGAAAAGGCCCTACTTCCTCAGAATTACTGTCTGCACATTCACACATTTCACTGTCACAACATTAAATAAAACGAATACTGAAAATTAGGCTAGTAATAAATTATCTTTACTTGGAATGAACTAAGAGCGTAGGTTTCCCAGGTTCAGAAGCTAAGGCACAGACTGAGAGAACTTTGGGGAAAAAACTGTCTCAAAAGCAATCTGTACTCTGTCCTGGCAATTAAAGCAAGGTATGCAATCAAAATATTTCTGTTATGGTACTTTGTATCAGTACTGTTTTCCAACATTGGAAATGTTTTTCATTTATCTGAGTACAGCAGAAGGACATGATCTTATCCCATTCCAAACCTGGCTCCATTTTGGGGAGAGGTGAGGAGAAATTATACATTTTAGAAGGAACCTTAGTTTTGCCATTTATTGCACTGCATTGATTGCACATTAACCCTGAGCAATTATATGACAGTTTTGTAAGCCTGGTTAACTGACAATCAATCAATCTTCATTTGAGTGGTTAAAAACAATTTTCAGATGCAATGTGGTATTATGTGCTCTTTTGCAATATGGGAAACATATTATATGGGTAATCACATTGAGTCTATTTCCTCCTTAAAGTCCAAACTCAGTGGAGAAAAGTTGATAAAAGATAATTAGAAACTACACAATGCCACTAATGACTTAGGGTTAGGGTTAGGGTATACAGCTGGAATAATGGACTCAAGCAGAACTAAAACACCTGAATAAGAAAACCAGAAAGATAATAAAAATGAATCATGATCTTCATTCATGCAGCAATAATGCAGACCCTACTTACCAAGAAAAATAGGTGGTCATGGAATGTTGCAAATTCACCAGACAGTTAATAAATAAAAAGGACCATTGGAAGAAAACCACAAGGACAGTGACAAAGAAAAGAGAAAGAAATGGAGAAAGTCACAAAATATAAAGACTTCCAAATAGAAGAACAAAGGTGGCAAAAGAAAACAAAAGTAATACCAATAGTACAATCCCCGCAAAACCTGCAGCTCCACCTGAACACCAGTTACATCAGGGGTCTTCAAACTTGGTCCTTTTATGACTTGTAGACTTCAATGACCAGAATTCCTCAGCCAGTGTGCCTGGCTGAGGAATTCTGGGAGTTGAAGTCCACAAGTCATAAACGGGCCAAGTTTGAAGACCCTTGATTTACATTGACAAACTCACTATCATACAATTGCAAAAGGTAGCAACTGGATGGTGGGATAGGTGGATAAAAATGTGAAGTCCAGTCTAAACATCTGGCTGACTATGCAAATAATAATAATAATAATAATAATAATAATAATAATAATAATAATAATAATAATAAT
>JAKJMR010000902.1:25448-62026 GCA_024449315.1 Daboia siamensis | reverse complement strand
AGAATAGAATAGAATAGAATAGAATAGAATAGAATAGAATAGAATAGAATAGAATAGAATAGAGCTGGAAGGGATTTGGAGGTCTATTAGTCTATCCCCCCACTCAAGCAGGAAAACCTATTGTCTCAGACAAGTGACTGTCCACTCTCTTCTTAAAAACTCCATAATTCCAGGTTGCTTCTCTCTTTGTTCAGTTTCCAACCATTGTTTCTTGTCCTGCCCTCTGATGTTTTGGAGAATAATTTGACCCACTCTTCTTTGTGGTATCCTCTCAAATACTGGAATATTGCTATCTTCTCACCCCTATTCCTTCTTTTCTTTAGACTAGCCAAACCCAAGTACTACAGCCATTCTTTGTATGTTTTACTCTCCAGGCCTTGGATCATCTTAGTTGCTCTTCTCTGAACTTTTTACAACATCTCAACATCTTTTTTGAAATATGGTGAGCAAAATTGATTGCAGTATTCCAGATGTGGTCTCACTATGGTTTTATAAAGCGGTACTAATACTTCACATGATCTTGATTATATGCCTCTGTTTATGCAACCCAAGATTGTATTAGCTTTATTGGCTGCTGCTGCACATTGCTGGCTCATAGTCAAGTGATTGCCCACTAGGACTCCAAGATCCCTCTCACAGTTACTGTTTTTGAGCCAGGTCTCGCCCAATCAGTATTTGTGCCTTTGGTTTTTCCTACCTAAATCTAAGACTTTGCTTTTCTCCACACTGAAACTCATTTTGTTGGACAGGGCCCATTGTTCAAGTTTGTCAAGATCTTTTTGGATCCTGAGTTGTGCTACTATACTGCTTATTTCTCTCCATGTGGATGTAGTGCCATTGAGGACTACTTGTTGAGTATGGTTTGTCAGCCAACTGTAAATGTCTACAGCGTTTTGCTGGTCTACTAATTTGGTCACTTTATCAAAAAATGAAATAAGTTTGGTTTGGCATGATCCGTTTTTAACAAACCCGTGCTGGCTACCAGTTATAACTATATCTTTTTGATATATAGCTATACATTTGTAAACAATTTAAATTCTTGCCTGTTGCTTATGTCTAACTTTTTCCCTGCTTTTGCCTGCCTTTTATCCTGTTTTAGCAAGTTAATTCTTTTGCTGCTTAAAAATGTTTCACACGTAGACACCAAACTAGCTGTATTTTGTTCTTGAACATACAGATTGACTGCATATATATTATTAGTGGAAACTAAACTGGATATTACCAATATTAATTGATTACATGTCTACAAACTACAAAATGAAACCTATATACTTATATATCACTAGATCAAAATTTTATTGGTCCAAGGATATGAAAGAGATCAATTATAATAGCAAAGATGTGGCCAGGAGCTCATTGGAATACATTAAAAATTGCTCATGTAGAAGTTGCAAGTTAAGTTAAAGCAGAGGAACAAGCCAATTTCCATGATATTATCTTCATCATGTACACACCATGGTCAAGAGGAACATCAGGAATAATTTTGAAGTCTTATTAAGGAGGAATCAGAGGTACTAAGGAATAAAGTCAACGTAGTTTGTAAAACTAAATGTGCTAAAGATCGAGAAACAGAAGAAAGCAAACTAGATGTCAAAACAAACAATGTAAATTATTAAAAAGGGAAGGGAAGTCAAAGCAGAGAGAAAGAAAGCTTTCAGAAGAACTTAACAGAAAAAGGATTTCAGAGATTAGAAAAGACAAGAAACAGTATTATAATGACATCTGTAAAGACATTGAAGATGGAAACAAACATGGAAAAGTAAGGAAAATTTTTGAAAACATCTCCAAGGCCAGTGGGTGTTTACAGTTTTGAACTGATATGCTAAAGAAGATTAATTGACAGATAGCAACTATTTGAAAGATCAAAGAAAGATTGAAGAAATATATTGAAATTCTTTATACAGTAGTGATGTCAACATTCAAGCTTCTTTAGAAGATGTTCCTACTTTTAAAAAATCTGAATACTAAAAGTTAAAGTTAGGTCAGCACTCTAGTCACTAATACATTGGATTTTTTTAAAAATTGATAGAATATTAATAGAAATAGAGTCAGTAAAAGCTCTAAACAAAATGCACAAGAAAAACTGGAGAATGATACAATGGCCAGCAAACTGGATGAGGTTAGTCTACATATCAATATAAACAAAATAGATTTAATAGCGTGTGGAAACTATTATAGAGTATACTTAATTTAAAATGCTGGCAAAATAATGCTTAATATCATCCAAAACAGATTGGAACCCTACATGCAACTGGAGATGTCAGATATACAAGCTGGCTTTTGAAAAGGCCAAGACATTACTACTGATACAAACTGGATAATTGAGAAAAACAAAGAATGCCAAAAGGAAGTCACTGATTTTTAAAAGGCTGTCAGTTATATTAATCAACTCAAGTTGTGCTACATATTTAGAAAAATGGAAATCCCAGAACTTCTCATGTCCTTATGCAAAAGCTACGCACAAGTCAGGAAGCCATAGTTTCTATGGAACATGGCAAAATGGACTGGCTCCAGGTTGGCAAAGGAGTGACACAAAGCTCCATACTGTCCCTTTACTTATTCAATCTATATGCTAAATATGTTCTGAGGGAAACTGGATGGGAAAAAGATGAATACAATTTTAAAGAAGGAAGAAGAAACATCAATAACCTGCATTCTGCTAATAACATTACTCCAATAGCAGAAAATGTAAATAATCTGTAAGCCCTTAAAATGTAAATAATCTGTAAGCCCTTAAAATGAAAGTCAACAGTGAAAAAATTAGGACCAAAATTAAAGGATGCAAATTAATGAAAATAGATGCAGCAACCAATTTACAATAGCTAATATTGTAGAGGTGGATAATTTTTGCCCTCTAAGATCAACTGCCAACAGGAAATGAACCAGGAGTCAAAAACATAGGACTGGGTAGAGTAGCAACAAAGGTTTTAGAAAAGTTATGCCAAGTTGTGTCAATATCTACCAAGTCCAGAATCATGCAGGTGATAAGTTTCTCTGTGACACTCTGCAGAAGCCAAAGTTGAACTTTGAAGAAACAGGATAGGACAGGAGTAGGCAACTGTGGCAACTTCAAGACTGTGCTGGCTCAAGGATTATGAAAATTGAATTCCACATATCCTAAAGTTGCCATATTTGTTCACCCTTGGGATAGAAAAAATATTGATATTTTTTGAATTTGGGCTTTGAAGAAGATTGCTGAGAATACCATGGACAGCCAAGGCAAGAAACAAATGGATCATTGAACAAATCAACCAAAAGTTCCCATCTGAGACACAAGTGATGGGGCTCACATTATCATATATGAATGCAAACAAATTCCTAGACATATTCAGAAAACATGAGCTGGATACATCTGCATGAAAATAGGACTCCCCCTAAATTGCTCTATATTTGCATTTTTTTCTGTCTCTCTAACACAGGCCCATAATCTTCAGCCCTTAGAGAAATCTGTGGCATCCTGCAGTTCAGCTGCTCTATATTTCCTCAGAGAAATCCAACTAATTTTTTGCACTTCAGTAAATTTTGCCTGGCTGTCAACACCTTCTGAATTTCAGTTGCAGCCAAGATTGTCAGTTAAGTTGGCTCTTTTTTTTTAAGCATTAAAAATGGCCTTTGGGGAAAACGTCAAATACAGAAATTGGGGTGTTCTAAAATGATCATTCTTTAGGAATGTGCAATATTGAAAATCTTTTGATAAATGGATACTTTATGGTAATGCTTTTGAAAGTGCGGCAAACCACTGGGATGCATGAGAAAAAGAAATTAGGAGTAGTATTACACTCCCCGGTCCTGTCTAATGTTGTTGTTTTTGTTTTTTTGGTGTCTAGGATGTTTTGGTGTTTTTCTATTTGATGCACTTTTCAGTACTTTGTAATAATATTCTTGTTTTTTATTTAAAATTTGTTTAATAAAATTTATAAAAAAAAAGAAAGTGCGGCAAATCATGATAGCATGCATAGTTTGACTGTGGATACTGTTTTCTGGTCACTGACCTTGCTTTTCTATTATATGCTTCTCTAGAGATGATAAGAAGAGAAATATGCAATTAGAAATGTCCAAAATAGTGAAACCTTTACTGTTGATTTTTTACATAATTGGATGAAATAAACCAGAATCTAATCAATGTGTATGTGTAGAAGCAAATGTCTTGTGCTGACCGATTCATTTCAGATTTTGAAAACATGTGAGAAAATACCTACTACAAGGAGTTTTGCATTCACAAACCATAAAAAGTTACAAATCATTTAGTAAAAGAGAAAAATGATGAGCCTTCTTTCCTGGCTCTCCCATTCTTGCTTTCTACCACCCTAATAGATCTTTGTGTTTTTTTTTCCTCCAGGGCATGTGGTCCCATTTCCAAACAAAACAAACACACCATTTTTTTGTTTTCCAAGACATCTGATAGATTTATGAGGGATTAAATTTATGAGGGATTATTCGGATAAATAAAGAAGGTGCTAAAGACTGGCATTTTGATTTACAATGTGCCAATGTCACGGTTCCGATAGATGAAACCCATCAAAAGAACTTCAGGGCAAGAATTCTTCCTCAAAGAACATTTTATTCAGGAAACAAAGTATCGGCACTACTTAGTTGAACCCAAAACTAGTTTCCCTTCCCTCAGATACAAAGTAATGAATTGCAATTCCCACCCCCAACAAGCAGTTATAAATCACGCTCTCCAATTAGCCTGAAACGCGGGCTTTCTCCCCAGCTCCTCAGCCCACCAAAACATTATCAATTCATCCTCGGGTTCCCACCAAGCAGCGATTATTATTATGGCTAGCTGAGCTCAAGCGTTCATCCCAACCCCCCTTCTGCACCTGATTTCTAAATAGAAGAAAAAAGCATGGTAAAAGTGAAGAGAAAATGGCTGCAATTTTCATCAGTTGTCAGAGCAGGAACATCCAATGTTTACAGCATTGACAGTCACTTTCCTGTTTAATATTTAAACCAAGACACAGCATGCAAAGAGTACAGCAGATCGCATGAGAGGGGTATAGGTAAATGCCGGTTCCCCTGGGTAGTACTTTGTCTATGTCTGGTTTAACCTCCTGGAAATAGCCAAATCATCCTCTTACATGGAGATTAAAATCCAGACTAGACAGCGTCAAGAAAGCAAAGCACCTGCCATTTTAGTTATTTACAGTAACTCAGTCAAGTTTCACAAGAGGATTATGGGAAATTAAGAGGATGTTAACCAGAACATCCACTCTAGCCATTGCAAGGCGGGAAAAAGGCATAGTCTTGCCATTTCCTCCATATCTTAAGGAAGGATTGCTAGTTTAGGATTTTAAAATTCATTCCAGATTAATAAGAAATGCAATTGTTTTCTTTCTTTTTGCATTGAGGCAGAGTGCAAAAAGAAGCTTTAATCTGTTATCTAAATAAATTACTTAAAGTTTTATTACTGCACAGCTCTACTCTGCTTACAGCTCTACTCTGCTTTTTTAAAGCTGTATTTCTTTCATTGTTTTTTTTTCCTGTTTTCATCAGATAATTTTCAAATTAAGTTCCTGGAAAATTCTACTGAAATCAATGAGTTAGTCATCACAACTAATTTAATTATTATTAATTTCAGTAACAATCAGTCACATTACGTTTAGAAAGGCAAAATGTATTTTATATATTTTTATTATATATTGTGATAAAAGTACTATTTATGCTCAGAAACATGTAAATAAGCCATCTTACTGAAGTCTTGCAAAGTGTTGCTCTTCAGGTGACAAACCTAGGAAGCTTACTTTCCAGTCATGCTAATCCATGCATATCCATGATCCATTTGCCCCATTTTCCCCTGAAATAAGTTGCCATTTCCATTGTTCTGAGATACTGAATACTCTAGAAGCAAGACCCTGAAATCTTGTGACAAGAGAGACCAATCAAACATATCTAAGAATACAGAAAAGATCGTAGCACAGAGCAATGTTAATAGAAAGAATACATTTTCCCTTTTAAAGAACCTGCATGTTGCAGGGTTAAAGTTGTTTATGTCAAATCTTTCTTTTTATTAATCTGTCAGTCCTCTTGATGGCTGGGTGTCCTTATTTAGAAACTTCAGCATTGTTGAATATATGCATTAGCCTCGTGAGTGCTGATTTAGGACTTCACTTATGAACAGGACATTAGAATGTTGTCAGCTAGGCATGAAACATCAAGCTTTATTAATTGGGCATGGGACGCGTAGCACATAAGCCAAAGTGTCCTTGTCTTGAATAAGAGAAATTAGGTTCTATATTTCAACAGTTGCTAATTTAAGATTGAATTTGGACAATGCACATATAGAGTATATATTAAAAATCCCTTCTGACCCTTATGGGTGCTATTTGTGTTCTTTAATCTTGGGTCTTCTACTAGAGGCCTGGGAGTCTGAGGGTTCTGCATAAGATCTTAGCTGTTTCTAGCATTGCACTCTTCTGCACAGAGAGCTCAGATGTTGTTCTTGGGATCAGTTGGAGCCACTCTCCCAGCTTAGGAGTCACAGCCTCAGGTGCTCCTACCACCACTGGGACGACTTTGGCTTTTGCTTTCCATGTCTTCTCCTGTTCCTCCTTCAAGCCTTGATACTTCTCCAGCTTCTCATACTCTTTCTTCCTGAGGTTGATGGCACCACTACATCAATTACCACGTTTGGCTTTGGTCCTTGTCTACTACTATTTGATTGTAGCAGCTACCTGTCTCTCTGGACCTGGAAGTCTCACATGCTCTTAGCTTTTTTTACTCACTGTGATCTTCTATGGGATCTCCCATATGGACTTAGGATGGTCTAGTCCAGGCATGTCAAACTCACCACATCATGTGATGTCGCACGATGTATGGCAACTTTTTCCCCATTGCCAGCAATGGGGTGGGCACAGTTTCAGTATGATGCATCTGGCCCGTGGGCCGGCAGTTTGACATGGCTGGTCTAGTCCATATTACTATGGGGGCTAGAGTATCCTAAGTCCATGTGGGAAGTCCCACAGAAAGTAATGGAGAATAAGAAGCATGTGTGTGCATGTGCGTGTGTCTGTGCGTGTGCGTGTGTGTATGTGTGTACAGAAAGGTAATGTGAAAGCTAGCAAGGTAATGTGAAAGCTAGCAAGGATCCAAAGTTAGTCCATTCCAAAGTATATTAACTTTTTACATTTACTTACTGTTCAGATATTTAAATATTACATAATGATGGTGGTGATGCCATGTTGGACTCCCCTCCTGGGGACTATCCAAGCAAATCCATGCAATTTTCTTGGTTATATATTTGGAGGTGGGTTGCCATTGCCTCTTTCCTACAGCTGACATAGGAACTGGCTTAGTCACCAAACTGGCTTCAGGCCTAAAGCAGGACTAGAACTCAGTTTCCCTTTTTTCTAGTCCAGTGTCTTTAGCCAGTACATCAACTAGCTGTTTACTAGAATACTGCTTGCTTGCTTGCTTACTTGCTTACTTACTTACTTACTTACTTACTTACTTACTTACTTACTTACTTACTTATCTGACCAACAAAAATACTGTCACTTCCAGCCATTTTCCTCTGATGCAACCAACGTCAACATCTTTATGCTCCAACCTTACCCTACTCCACACTTAGGAGAAAAACTTGTTCTAGTCTGAGAAGATAAAACCTTGCTGGATCTCAGTAGGAATTATGTTCCATGAGGCAGAGGCTGTTATGGCAAAAGACTTCCAAGATCCCACTAAAGCATCACCATATAGAGCAAGTTGTAATAATACACCAGAAAGTGACCAGGACACAAGTAACCATGAACAAGATGAGAATTAATATCTCTTTGCTTAACAGCAGTCAAATTTTAAGTGGTGTCATGATGAAAATGTATTAGAAGCTACCTAGGAATGATGCAGCTAGAATGGATCAAAACTTCTGTATATCTTGACTTTAAGGATTCCTTCTAAATGTGTCATCAGTTTCTTCTGTACACTGACTCTAAATTGGAAATGGATAAAAATCCTTTTAAATTCACTCATGTACCATACTTCCATGTTGTAATTACTTCCATGTTGTAATTCCAATTTAACATCATTATTTTGTAAAGGAAATTTGCTGTTTATCCAGTATTGAGTGATTGATGTACTTGGTTAATAAGATGTTAATTATTGTACAATATATATATACAGTATATATAAGTATATATATATATACATATACATATATAAGAGAAAGGGAAAGGTTCCCCCGCACATGCGTGGTAATTGTTTCCAACTCTAGGGGTCAGTGCTTATCTCCGTTTCAAAGCCGAAGAGCCAGCGTTTGTCCGAGAACTTCTCTGTGGTCATGTAGCCAGCATGACTAGATGCCAAAGGCGCATGGAACACTGTTACCTTCCCACCGTAGTGGTCCCTATTTTTCTACTTGCATTTTTACGTGCTTTCGAACTGCTAGGTTGGCAGAAGCTGGGATGAGTAACAGGCGCTCACTCTGTTACGTGGCACTCGGGATTCGACCCACCAAACTGCCAACCTTCTCATCGACAAGCTCAGTGTCCTAACCCACTGAGCCACTGCTTCCATACATACATATATATATGATGTTAAAATCTTTACTTGAGAATATCAGGATGCAATTCCATTGCAATCTATTTGATTTGGGCCCTTATGCTGTGGCTTGACTGTTTAGTCAAGATAAATAAAAAAAATTAGCATACAGTACTTAGCTAAAATATTACATGCCAGCTGCTGTCAACCTGATTTCCTCCAGGCCAGCTGAGCTAAGTAGGCAGTGGTTCCTCTTAGGCCGAATATATTCAGCAAAATGAGCAGAAAAACTACCAACTGCAGCACAAGCAGCTTGTCATCTGGTGAAGTAAATAAATGCATGTGATGATCAGCTAAAAAAAAAAGAGAGTCCCACAGGAAAACCATTCAATCTGGAGTTTAAACTTAGTAATTGCATTGCAAATCTGAGAAGGCCGCTATAATCCTCCTGCAGAGATAACCAAAAGAAACCACAGAAAGGCTTCTGAGCATAGCAGAGTGATTCTTGTCAGACATATTTTGTCTCATAGTGATATAATCTCTTTCTATCCAGCTCTTCATGACAATGTGTATCTGCAGATATGGCTATTATCCTAAGCAAAAATTCAATAAAATAAATAACAAAATAAATTCAATAAAATTCAATAACAATAGAAGCACTCTATGTGCTTCATGATCAACTGTGAAAGATAGGAGCGTTTACACTTCTGAACAATCTAATCACTGAAAGGTAGATAATGTTTCTGACAATAAATATTCATTTCAGACTCTAGGAAGTATTACTGGGAAGGCAAAATGCCTTATAACTAGTTTTATCTGGCTGCCATAGAAGATAGAGCAGGGATGGGGAAGCATGGTCCTTTTATGATTTGTGGACTTCAGCTCCCAGAATTTCTGAGCCAGCATGCTCAGGAATTCTGGGAATTGAAGTCCACAAGTCATAAAAGGGCCATGCTTCCCACCCAAGACAGAGGGGGGAAAAATCCCTAGAGGCCAATGTCATTTGGGGTGGCAAGTGGAACACATAACTTTTAGAGGGCCACAATTTGTAGAGAAGCACCTTTGTTGTCTTCAGGCTGAGTGTTTTACTTAATCCTCTATAGCCCTATTCTGGTCACATCATCAAACAGAATATCTGCAAAGAAAACTTAATAAAACTGAATGTATTACAATATTTTTGGTGAACTTTCTCTTGTATGTCCCCCAAAGAATTGTAATTATTAATGGACTGAAAGTAAACTAAAATAAGCAAGCTGACAAGGAAAAGCACACTATGAATTCTATGCCACCCAGAATCACAGTGGAGTTGGGCTGATTACAAATATAATGAAATAACACATTTAATAAATGAATACTTTGCACATGGTACTTATGGCCTGATAAAATGTCAAAAGGATATTCTTGAAAATAAATAAGGCAACATGTTAGTCAACACCTGGGTGTTTAATGTTGTGCATACAGGTAATCCTTGACTGATGAGCCCATAATTTATGTTGCTAAGGGAGAAATTTGTCAAGTGAGTTTTGCCTCATTTCGTTTTACGACCTTTGCCACATTTGTTAAGTGAATCGCTGCTGTTGTTAAGTTAGTAATACGGTTGTTAAGTGAATCTGGCTTCCCCATTGACTTTGCTTGCCAGAAGGTCGCAAACGGAGATCACGGGACACTGCAACTGTCATAAATATGTCCAGCATCCAAATGTAAATCACGTAAGTCATTTTTTTCCAGTGCCGTTGTAACTTCAAACTGTCACTAAAGGAACCGTTGTAAGTCAAGGACTACCCATATAATTAAAACATGAAAAATTGTTCTTGAAAATTTATAAAAGAAATGCCTACTTGCCCCATTGCCACAACTGGCCTGCAGTTGTTTCTGGAGAACCAAAGTTCATGCCCCATTGTGCCATGGTGCCATTTTGTATTTTATGTCACCTCCAGTGGTCCAGTTCATGTCAGACAGCATATTTCAATTTCTTGCAGACCAACTCTTGAGACTTTCAGACTATTTCAACTGACTTTGCTAAAGCCCTGGCTTTGCAGTCTTTATGGGGAGAGAGCCAGATACTGGGTAGCTGTAGACTCTCAATACTTCTGCTGCAGTGGTGAGATTCAAATATGTGAACAATGGGTTCTCTGTGTGGATACCGCTTCAGGAATTCCATTCTGGGCCTGGGCAACAAAAAAATACCTACCGGTTCTGTCGAACTGGGGCGAACTGGCTGAAACCCACCACTGCTCTGCTGGAGAAGTGAATCTGTTTGGCTTTGTCTCCTCTTTGAGCTCCTATGTAGTTGGTCTGCTGAAGGCCAAGCCTGCTCCTCCTTCACCAACAGTCCCTGTTAAGCTGATGGTTGTTCCACTCCTTCAGTTACAGTTTTTTCTTGTTTGTGCTCCCATATCAGACAACTCTTCCTCTACTGCTTATCAACATTCAAAGGCTACAAGCATTTTCCTTTTATAATTGGAGCCAGGTATGGGCCAGTACTCTTCAAGCTACTTTAAAGTCCTGGGGGCGTGGGATGTCAATGCAAGGCTTACCTGCCTTCTACGTACATCAAGTATGTTATTCTAAGCAATTAGCAATTGCTTTTCTGAAACAGAAAGTGGGAGGACACTGCATTAAGGGGGTTGACCAATGGGAGGTTATGGTAGCCTGCAATCCAAATTAAGTGTCTTAAAAGCTGTTGCCAAAATATCTCAGTCCAAAGATGATATATTTAAAGACCACTTAGTTTAAAGCTGGTATATGTACAGGACAGGAGCAACTTAAATTTGTGCATTGGCCCATAGTGACAGCTTTGTATGGGTTGTGTAGACTAATTAGCACTCGGAGGTGTCAGTTTCCTCTCTCTCCAACTGGCTGTCTTTCAGAATATTATAGTCATGTTGCACCTCCACTTTGCTCAACCTATAAATAAATATATTAAAATGTTACATAATGGCATAAATCCCCAGAAACCTCTTCCCACGGGTGCTAAATTTGGAATCATTAAAGCTTACTTTTTGGAGACATGGCGTGCAGATAACAAAATAGGGACTGCAAAGAAACAGGTAGAGAAATTTGTACAGAAGACAAGAGAGACCACTCATTAATTTTACAAAATGGAGGAAAATATTGTGACAGTTAAGTCTTCCCCTTGAAAAGTAATCAGGTTAAAAATTGCCAAGAATTGGGCAGGAACCAATTTTGCAAAAAAAAAAAAAAAAAGAAAAAGTAGTTTGTGTGAAAGCATGGGGCTGAGAGATTGACCATCACTGAAGGGATTGTTGGGAATTAATATTTGTCTGAAAATGTTTAAAATTCTGTGCAGTGTTATACATGCTTGCAAATTCAATGTTAGCTATATTAATTTGCATATCTAGCCTTTGACAGTTCCTATGAAAAGTACTAGTTTTGCTTTCCAAACAATCTCCTTTCTTTTCTAAGTTAATTCCAAGGAGTGACTTACATACTTTGTGGTGAATCTAACAACTGAAAAATCCAATGAATTCACACCACGTAGTAGTTACAGAGTGCTTAGATCTTCAGAACTCTTTAGACTTTTAGATAGGGGTGGGGGATCTAAAATAGACAGCTATTATTTCTAGATCTGTCAGATTTTGCCTAGAATCTAGTAGAATTTCCCATAAATTTTCAAAGCAAGAAGCAACAAAAACCATTCCTCTGCTATGAATCAATATTTCCAAAAAATATTGCTTTTAGAATTTTAATAATGCAAATATTATGTTGTTTCAGTGGGCCAGACTTTGTTCATTAATTTGGAAATGCTTAGATGGTTTGCCAATTCAAATGAAGTGAGGTTTCCTATCTGCATAATCTACTTTAGTGAAATCTGTTTGTTTTTTGTTTGTTTTTCATTTATCAAGCTTGCTGCCACTTGTGAAACATAGCCTTAAACATGTTAAACCTTTTATAATATAAAACATATGAAGAACGATTGAAGGAAATGGATTTGTCTCATCTATTGGAAAGGGATGATATGATAGTAACATCCCATTATTTGAGGGACTTCCACAAAGGGAGAGGGGGCAACCTATTTTCAAAAGCACCAGGAGGCAAGACAAGAAACAGTGGATGGAAACTAATCAAGCAACCTAGAAGTAAGGAGAAATTTCCTAACGTGAGAACAATTAACCAATTAACTGCCTTCGTAAGTTGTGGGTGCTTCATCACTGAAGGCTTTTAAGAAGAGACTGCACAGACACTTGTCTGGAATGGTATTGGGTCTCCTGCTTGTGCAATGGGTTGGACTAGAAGACCTCCAAGGTCCCTTCTAACTCTGTTATTCTAAGTAGTGGGCCACTCTCAGGTAAGGTAAATTATGTGCCTAAGCCAAGTCCCCATTTTTGGCCCCATGTCCTCACTCAGCTAGAGATAGGCAGACAGGCAGACAGACAGACAGACATGGTCCGTCTCCACCAAAACTTCATTTTCAGAAAATCACTTCATTCTTAAACTGCCATGGAGCCAGTAGGGCAGGACATAAATAGCAGTGTAGGGACGCGGTAGCTCAGTGGGTTAAGACGCTGAGCTTGTCAACCTGAAGGTCGGCAGTTTGGCGGGTCGAATCCCGAGTGCCGCGTAACAGAGTGAGCGCCTGTTACTCGTCCCAGCTTCTGCCCACCTAGCAGTTCGAAAGCACGTAAAAATGCAAGTAGAAAAATAGGGACCACTACGGTGGGAAGGTAACAGCGTTCCGTGCGCCTTTGGCGTCTAGTCATGCTGGCCACATGACCACGGAGAAGTCCTCGGACAAGCGCTGGCTCTTCGGCTATGAAACGGAGATGAGCACCGGCCCCTAGAGTCGTAAACGACTAGCACGCATGTGCGGGGGAACCTTTACCTTTTTTAATCATAATTGTAATAAATGAAATAGATTGCTTGGGACCACCAGGTGGATAGAATGGATGCTCCTCTTTCTAACTAAATTTAAATCTTAGTTTGTTTGCTTATTTTAAAAATAAAGAGTTCTCTTTAAATCAAATAGGGGTAGGAGTTTCAAATATATAACTTACTCAAAAGAAAGATTATTTAGAACTTAAAACCACCATCCCCCAGAAAGCAGATTAAATGAAAAAGGCTCTTTTACAATACTCTCAATGACCTTCCATTTAAATGGGGAAGATGCCTATTCTTCAGGTAAATACTCTATCTATAAGAGTAAATGAATGCTGCATCTGGGTATTATTAGAAATTTTAAAAGAAAAAGAAATCAAAGGATGCATGAGCTTGGTTACTTTTGCATAATTCATGAATTTTGGATTTCATTTTCAAGGCTGCCTTTTTCATTGTATATATATATATATATATTTGTCATCAATATTTACCCTACACTGAAGCAACTGTAGAAAATCCTGAATCAGACAAGTTGTTGAGGTGGAATCTGTATGCTTGCAGCCTTCTTGCTTAAGTTTTGTACTTTTTTTTTTTGCATGTTAATTAAAATTCAGAGACAGATTGTAGAATGTACTGCTGACATCTGTAGTTTAAGTGAACCAGCTCTGAACTTAGCATTAAACATGCTTACTACATTTTATTATCTTCCCTTCTACAGACACTGCAAAAATAATGGCTATATTACTACACAACACACCAGTGGAGATTCTGGAGATAATCCAGAAATATTTATGAGATAATCCAATCCAACTAGTAGTCATCAGTGTCAATGGATCACCAATACCTAGTACTAGCTTATGACAAGATCAGTAGGTATCAGTTGTATATACTCTGCAAAAAGGAGAAATTTGCCCCTTTGAATTATGTTTACTCATTTAACATATCGACCTCCTCACTTACTCGCTGAGCTGTTATGTTAATAGCTGAAATCCCCAATCAAAGCAATTACAAAATGGCAACATATTTTTTAACTTCACTTGAGATTTTAACAGACAAACCTTCACCACTCTGCAAAACCAGATGTGCAATTTTTTTAAAGTTCATTTCAAAATATTATTCCACAACAGAATTTTCAAGCACATAGTCCACAGGTCCTTGGAAAATTTATAAATGATTGCTTTTTTTTTCTTCTTCTCCAATATAGCACTTGCAATCTGAACATTATCTGTTCAAAGAGGATACCTACATCTTAAAAAGTCTTACTTTACACCTATGTAAAAACCCATCTTCATTTTGTGCAAACATAAAGGAGAAATAACAAAAAGGACAATACCACAGAGATGCAAAAATGCAGTTAGTGACCATATGTACATAGAAACATAGTTGGGTGATATTCCTGAAAATGCAACAAATATTCAAATTATGCATAGCCTAATCTAACCTAGGGAAAGAAGATAAGAATATCTTTGACCTGCAAGTATTTTGTTGAATATTTGAAGAGAGTTTAGAAGTCCAGATAGCAATACTTCTCATTATATGTCATTTCAACACAGAACAATCTAATTAGTGTATAAATCCTCAAAACTGGATCATCATGAAAATATCCAGAATTCATAAGTAAACACATAGATATTTTTCCATAAAAATGAAAAAAAATATATATTTTCTAATAAGACAATAGTGAAGACTGCACTTTCTCTGTGTTCTTCCATTGTCAACTTTATATTGCTTTGTATGATACTTCCAAATGAATTGCCAAGACAGACTATATCTACATGCTATTACAGAAAGGTTGACACTTCCTGGAATTACAAATATTACATTCTGGATTTATGAAAGAAAACAAGCAAATGAGTTCTATTCGCTATCTTTATTCAACTATCAGTGAACCACAGAACTGAAAGCATGACAAAAAATATCAAGAAAACTCATCCATTGAATAACCCACTTTTTGTGGTATAAGTTGATGAAAGCACTGATTCAGAAGATGCTTCCTGTTTGATGTTTGTTGTTAGACCTGTTTATGAAAGCTGCTATCAAAATCTTATGTTTATTATATCATCTTCAACAAGAATAACAGCTGATGAAATATTTAAGTTTATTGATGGTTTTCTGAATCAAAATGATATTTACTGGGAAAAAGAAACAGGTCACCTGGATTAGTGATGGAGGTTGGCCAATGGTTGGATTTCACAATGGGTTGGTCCATGGTTTCAAGCAGTTTGGTAGCAGTTTGTATACTGTTAATGTGTAATACTGCCAAACTACGTATGTGCAGTTGCCCACACATTTGAATTGTAGTCTTCAGGAATGCATAAAGTTTATAGATTCCATAAAATTTAATTCTTTTAAAATCTAGCATTGTATTGTGCAATTAGTTAGGAAATGAACATAAGGATCTTTTTTTAAAAAAGAGCACCACATAGCTATTTAAATGAATTATTTTAAAATGAGTCTCTAAAATAAAATAAAAATGAATTCTATTTTTTGGCATGACATCACTCATAGCATTAGACTGTGAAAGTAATTTCTCATTTTTAGTTATCAAATGTAAAATGAATGCATTTGGGTCAACATAAAAGGGGAAAAATGACATTGCCATAGGTGTATACTACCCAACCAAATACAGGAAATAAATGAACTTTTTGCTAGTCAGCTAACTAAGCACATCACAATAGCAATGGGGGACTTTAATTACCATGACATCAACTGGGAGACAAACTCTGCACCAAGTGCAAGATTAAACAGATTCCTGACAAACCTAGCAGACAATTTTGTCACTCAAAAAGTAGAGAAGGGAACTAGGGATTAGCCATATTGGATCTAATCCTCACTAACAGAGATGGAATGATATAAGGTGTTGAAGCCACAGGAACCTTGGGGGGAAGTGATCATGCAATATTGGAATTCAACGTTATGAAAGCACAAGCAATAGAACTCAGTCAAACTAGAGTCTTGGACTTTAAGAGAGCTAATTTCAATAAACTTAGAGTTTGGGAAGGATTCCATGGATGAGAATCCTCAAGAAGAAAACAACTCAAGAAGCTTGCAAAATTTTGAACAGTGAGATAATAAAAGCCCAGTCATCATGATGTAAAAAATATGTTGAGACTCTAGAAAGAGTACAGAGAAGAGTAACAAAGATGTTTAGGGGACTGGAGTCTAAAACATATAAGAAAGGTCTGCTGGAATTGGGTATGTCTAGTTTAATGAAAAGAAGGATGAGGGATGACATGATAGCAGTGTTCCAATATCTCAGGGGCTGCCACAAAGAAGAGGGAGTCAAGCTATTCTCCAAAGCACCTGAAAGCAGGACAAGAAGCAACGGATGGAAACTAGTCAAGGAGAGAAGCAACCTAGAACTAAGGAGAAACTTCCTGACAGTTAGAACAACTAACCAGTGGAACAACCTGCCTCCAGAAGTGGTGAATGCTCCAACACTGGAAGTTTTTAAAGAGAGAATGGACAGCCATTTGTCTGAAATGGTAGAGGGTTTCCTGCCTGAGCAGGGGGTTGGACTAGATGACCTCCAAGGTCCCTTCTAACTTTGTTGTTGTTGTTGTTGTTGTTGTTAGAATGGTTTGTATCTGCAGATACAACTTTTTTTGGTTCATGAAATAATTTTCCATGGGATTCATAACATCAACTCATTATTTTTTAAAATAGTTATTTTAAAGTTATAAACTGCAGACATAATGAATGACTTAAACTTGTACTTCAAATAAAAAGTAAAAAAATATTTTAAAAAATGCATTTTGAGATCTGCAACTAGATGAAGTTGGAAAAACGCTGCTCTAGAATATGCATATTCATTTAAAGAGTACATGGTGGCTTTTTACTTAAAACCTATTCCTCTTAGAAAAGGAAGGAGGTGGAAAACTGATTTGTAAATTTAGTAATACTCAAAAGACTAAAACTGATTACTGTGCCTGAGGCGAGACAATGTGCTTTCTACAAAATTGCTGGAAACCCCTTACAAATCTCAATCCGGGAAGGTTGAGAATTCCTTCCTTAAGATGCATTGGCCACATAAAATGTCTACATATATATGTAGCCTGCAGTAGAGTGCGGGGGTGGGGGTGGAATCCTTCTATCTGCCTTTCTTTGAGGAGCCAAGAAAATTAGAGTGTTTCTCTACCATCAGAGCACAGGTCTCTGATTACAATTGACTGTACCTAATTCAATGAGATAAGGGCTGTATTAAATTTCAGTGATGAATAAGGGAAAGGGTCTTCTGATCCTGGCTCATATATACTGTATGTGTATATATATATATTTAGATTTTCACGGGTACAGGTATGTAAGTCTGTAAGTCTTGGCGTATTCGGGTCTTTTCCCGTGTAAGATTGAGAGTTTCTTGGCAAAGTTTTGACTAGGTCCCACTCATCATCTTCAGGCTGGTGTCTTCGGCTTCATGCTTGTGCGAGCACGAAGTTGAAGACACCAGCCTGAAGATGACGAGTGGGACCTTGTCGAAACATCGCCAAGACACTCTCAATCTTACATGGGAAAAGACCCAAATATGCCAAGACCTCCATATATGCTTGTTTGTAGATCTTTGGTCATTCGGGTTTTTTCCCATGTAGAATTGGAGGTATCAGGGCAACATTTTGACGAAATCTCATCCGTCATCCTAAGGCTGGTGGCTTCAGCTTCGTTATTCTGGGAGAAGATATATATATATAGAGAGAGATCTTTGGTCATTCGGGTTTTTCCCCACGTAGAATTGGAGGTATCAGGGCAATGTTTCGACGAAATCTCATCCGTCATCCTCAAGCTGGTGGCTTCAGCTTCATTCTTCTTGGAGTGTATATATATATATATGGGACGTGGTGGCTCAGTGGGTTAGGACGGTGAGCTTGTCGATTAGAAGGTCGGCAGTTTGCCGGGTCGAATCCCGAGTGCCACGTAACAGAGTGAGCGCCTGATACTTGTCCCAGCTTCTGCCAACCTAGCAGTTCGAAAGCACGTAAAAAATGCAAGTAGAAAAATAGGGACCGCTACGGTGGGAAGGTAACAGCGTTCCATGTGCCTTTGGCGTCTAGTCATGCCGGCCACATGACCACAGAGATGTCCTCGGACAAACGCTGGCTCTTCGGCTTTGAAACGGAGATGAGCACCGGCCCCTAGAGTTGGAAACGACTAGCACGCATGTGCGGGGGAACTTTTACCTTTATATATATATATACCATATTTTCCGGCATATAAGACGACTTTTTAATCCCAGAAAATTTTCTTAAAAGTTGGGGGGTCGTCTTATACGCCGGGTCGTCTTATACGCCGGAAAAAAAAAAAATCAGTCGAGTGTCCCCGTTCTTGCAAAGCCAGGCCGCCCCACGCAACCGAGCTAGTTCCGGCGCGGCTCCGGGACATGGCTGGGCGGGAGCGTCGGGTGGCTCTACCCACGCAAAGGCAGTGCTGCCCGTCGGCTCTTGGCCTGAGGGGAGGGCCTCGCGCCCGCCGGACTCACCTGTCACCAGCACCGCTCTTTCCCCCGCGGGGATGTGCTTCCAACGGCGGTGCTGGCCGAGACGAGCCAGCAGGCAGCCGCTGTGAGCGCGGCGTTGAGGGGCAACAGCAGGACGGCCTGGCCCAGTGCCTGCAGGACGGCCAGCAGCCTCATGCGCAGCAGCAGCTGCCGGCTCAGCAACACGTCCGAGTGCAGGAGCCGCACCGCCAGGCTGCCCAGGAAAAGCAGCCACACTGAGAGGCTGCATGCCCAGTCCAGCTCCATGTGGGGCAGGGCAGGTGTCAAGCTCCTCGGGCTCGACAACTCATGCGTGCCGGCTGCGTGAGTCACCTGGGGGCCTGTCCATGCCCGTAGCCCGGGCGGCAGCAACAGAACGGCCTCGCGGGCCAGCTGGGAGCCTGCCCACGCCCGCGGCTCTGGCGGTGGCAGCGAGACGGCCTCGCGAAGCAACTGGGGACCTGCCCGCGTGCGGCAGCTGGGGAAGCCACTCCGGCGGTTCCTGCGGCGCTGGGGAGCACTTGTGCCGGTCGTGCGAAGAGGGACCGGAGGCCGGGCCGAGCGTGCCTCGGCCAACATAGAAGAGAAGTGGCAAGAGTTGTAAAAAAGAGGCGGCGGGCGGAGCTGCCCCGCCCTGCGCCGAATGGGAAAAGTTCAAGGCCTGGGGGGGGAAGCAGGAGGGGCGCCGGCCGTGGCACTGCCTGCTGCCCGGGAAACGCTGCGCCTCGGGGGCCAGCAGAAGCACGGGGCCAGTCGGGCCTTCGCCTCCTCTGCGACGGACAGGGAGGGCAGGGCATGTAAGTATTTTCATTCATTTTCATTCATTTTCATTCAATATAAGACGAAAAACCTTGAAAATCTTCTTAAAAGTAGGGGGTCGTCTTATACGCCGGGTCATCTTATACGCTGGAAAATACGGTGTGTGTGTGTGTGTGTGTGTGTGTGTGTGTGTGTGTGTGTGTTACAAAAATGGATCCTAATCCTCCATAAAACCACTGAATTCAGTGGGTTTACTTTCATGGTTATGGGTAGGAATATAATCCTATGTATAATTATCTTAGTATATACTGCAATGAATAAAGTTTAATTTTAAGCAGGTCTGTCCAGGATTGCATTTTACCTACAGTAAAATAAGATGGGAATTGAGTAGACCTATTCTACTTAGATATCTTTAAAATAAAAACACTCCTCTCACCATGAAAAGCAAGGTAACAATTTTGTCCCAAAGGCATCCCAAGCATTCTCCAATTAAATCCCAAGCCTATGGGCTTTTCAAGATTGGGAAGCATGGGTAGACCAGGAGATTTTACAGCAGTGGAAAGATGTGATTGACAGAAAGAGTAGCCTGTTCTCCAGAAATAACAATAATGGATGTTCAATGTACTACCAAAAGAAGGTAGAAAGAAATTATTAAGCACCTTGAGAATCAGACTGCAAAATTTTCACAGAAGACATTTTTTTGGAAAATTGCAAGGCAGATTTAAGATAAAGTGTTAAAGAAAGCTTTCCTAGATTGAACAAACCAATTCTGAGCTCTCTTGTCCTTGGACAAGAAGAGCATCCTCTATCTGTGTTCCTAATACAGCAAAGTTCTAAGCCATGAGGACACATAGAGCCCAGAGAGAGCTCTACTTTCCACTGCTTTGTTAACTTCAAATAAAGCTGCTTCTAGCAAGAACACTATGAAATCTTTAAACACTAAGTTCTTATTAAAAACAGCTGCATCGATTAAACAGTGAACACAAGAACATATGTTTAGTCTTTTATTGCCAAGACTTCTGCTTTTAATTGAGTTCCAGATTTTTTTTTTCCTGGGCCTATTATTACAGATGAAAAGTGATTCTGATATACAGCTCTGGGCAATAGCTGCATTGGCAAAACATATTTAACTTTTCCATGTCAGAATCCCTGTAGCTGCATTTGTCCAACAAGGCTGTTAAGTATGGTTCATTTAAACCTTGATTAGTTTTTGTTTGTTTGTTTGTTTGTTTGTTTGTTTGTTTGTTTGTTTGTTTGTTTGTTTCTGAAAAAGCATATCTATGACTGAAGATATTGTGTGAACCCAGACCATTTGGTGAATTTAAACTTCAGCATCCTTGGAAAACACAGTACATGGATTAATTTGGTAACCAAATGAGCAAATGCATTCTCAAGCTAGTTGTAGGAGAAGAGCAGGCAAAGCTGGAGGTGGAGTTAAGCATGCCATCAGCTTAGAATCGTTATAGTTCCACAAATGGTCCAAGTCTAACCCCTCTTGAATTCTTTATATATTGCCAAATTAATATTGAAGTATAGTTGACTAGATTCTTGAGTAAAGGTATGAGCAATGAATCCTTTTTTTTCAATGACAAAGAAATACAAACTGTCAATTCCATCACCAATTATTATTACCTGTCCTTTAGGGAGAATTTACTAAAAGCTCAATTCTGAACACTGAACAGCAAAAATTTCTATAAACCAAGTATGCATAAGGGAGATTTTTTCACTGGGCGGGAGAATAGTATTTCCTCATTATTTTGCTGAAATCTGTGAATAATTTAAACATATGAATAAAATAGAATGGAGACATTACAGAAGTCAATACAATTAACATGCATAAAATATATTTTCTTAGTAATACCTGAAATTTAGTTTTGCGTAATGTTTTCATACTATTATTGAGGCTACTCCGGGACAAATTTCCAAATTCTGCCTATTTTAAAACTGCAAGTCCAGAGCTCATAATTCATATGTTGATACTTCCCCAATATCCTCATAGGCAAGGTCTGAAGTTGTTGACTGACCACTGCTATTGTAAATGTCTATGGAGATTCTCAATCATCCAGGTCATGGTTGTCCCAAAAGTACTTTTTTTTCCAAAAGGCAACTGGACTTTCTTGGGGTTTTTCTTTGAAAAAGTTTTGCTTCTCACCCAGAGTTGGAAGGGACATTGGAGGTCTTCTAGTCCAACCACCTGCTCAATCAGGAGACCATATACCAGTTCAGACAAATAGCTCTCCAGTCTCTTCATAAAAGTCTCCAGCCTCCACAACATCTGAAGACAGTTGAGTGAAAATGTGAACTGACATCTAACAATAATTGCAAGGCTACTCCTGCTGTAGGATATCACTAAAAAGGACTTTGCAGGAAGACAGTCTATGAAATGCATGCAACAACTTTGAACAGGCATTTTTATGAGGCTTGGAGAGAGAAAGAGTTATTTCTCTGTCCTGCCACTGTGCCCAATGTTTAAGTTTCCAATAAAGAATGGAGCTTGCTGGTTGACTTTCTTAGCCCAGCCTATACTACAGATTTATTGCTATGAGGATAAACTGAACGAAGTGTACCACCTTCTGCTCTAAGTATAATTGATAATACAGATGTATAACAGAGACAGATGGAGGGTATATTTATCTCTCTCTCTCTGGTCCCTAACTTCAGTCAGACAGTTAACATAATATTTTGTAGTTAGCTTGGGATTAGAATTTAGAATATAAAGTAAGTTAAGACAATGGCTCGGAAGAGACTAGTTAGAAAAGAAAGGGCTATGGAACATTTAACATCAAGGTATCAAAGTGGAATTTCATGAGATCCAAAGTTATTGTTCTACAGAACCAAGAAAAGCAAATCAACAATGATCAATCATAAAACATGACATAATTAACTTTTTTTGTGAATAGATAGGGATTGTCAAATAACTTGGCCCATGAATTAAGAGCACAACTCCCAAAGTACTCCAATTGTACTCCTTTTACTAGAAAAATCTATCCCCCAAAAAAATGAAAAACAGCCTCAATCCAAGACATTCATCAATTCTAGATGCAGAAGTTGAAACAGCTTCTCTCTTTAGTAACAATTCCATTTGAGAACTCAGTACTAAAATAAATGGAACTGGATAAAAGCTGTAAGTGTGTGTCAAAATAGCTCATGCTGAAAAAGATAGCTGAACAAAGTTGCATGTTTATTTTTTTAAATAATAATAATAATGCTGGGCTGAGCTGTGCTATGAAATTTGTAAAGCTCTGTGGAAAAAAAACAGCAACCCAGATCCCGTCTTAGCCATTTTCTAGAGTATATGCCAATGGGGGGGGGGGGGTGTTTAAAAGGAAAACAATGAAATCTATTGAGAACTGAACTTAGAGACATAGCTTTTGGTCTCAGAAAAAGGCAGACCAACAGCCAAGTCTCCTAGCGTGCCTTTTCATAAATGCAAATCTGCCCGACTACTAATATGTAGAAGAAATAATCCCTCTTTTACTAATTCCTCGGATGCACAAATTCTCTTCCTCTGATGTTACCCCACTGAAGATTTGCCACCGTATTTGTATTTAAGGCTTGGCTTAAGATATATGATAAGGAAATTGGTAAAGAAAATTACAATTGCCACTGCGAATGGTTTTTGGAGAGTCAGAATTGGTACATTGTTCTCTTTCCTCAGTTTCAACAAAGAGGTTAAACCTACCCAACATTTCTACAGAAAATAAACAACAATCCTCATCAGCAGCTTGGCAGATTGTTGCTTCCTAGTTTCTTTATTATTGCAGTCAAAAGAATGCCTTCAAAAATAACCACTCCGCTTTATTTATGTATAAAATATCAATTCCACTTTTCTTCACTGGTAAACCTGTGATGGCACATGACTAAAAAAGCAACTATTTACAGAACAGCAGAAACAAGAAAAAAATTGGAACAGGAAATTAAGAAACCAATTATTAAGAAAGCACTGAAAATATAGGATACACATTGTATATGTCAATAAATAAATAAAAACTGAAAAATTCAAATTTTTGTCTGATTTTTTTTAATGCTTGCCAGTTATAAGTAACAGGCCTAAACATGATTTCTCTTATCTCTGCATCACTGTAGAATACATAGATGGACTAATATAGCTGAAAGTCTTGAGACTGAGATGAAAAATCAACCAATCAATCAAATAAATAACTACATCTCACTGTTTAAAACAAAAATGTATTCAGACATTTACCAGACTGGCAACTGAATCTTACTTGAACATGTGCAAATACTGTCCTTTTCTGCAGTTCAGGGTGATACCAAGTTAGTTTAAGGAAGATGGGACAAGACAGACGATGAAACACATATGGTTTGTGCCTTTATGTAGAAAATAAGACTGAGAAACAATTGAGTAAGAATGCCTGGGTGAGTGCTACACTTTTGTAATATCCCAAAGTCTTCCTGCAAAGGTATTTACCTAAGATAGTAAAGCATGACTGGCTAGGGAATTCTGGGTGTTGAAGTCCAGATACCTTAAAATTGCTGAGGTTGGGAAACACTGTCTAGTGCAGGGTAGGCAACCTAGGCTCTTTTGTGACTCATGGACTTCAACTTCCAGAAATCCTAAGTCAGCATAAAAGAGCCGAGGTTGCCTACCCCTGGTCTAGTGGAATGGAATCTCATTGTAAGTTATTGTATTATTATTATTATTATTATTATTGTTGTTGTTGTTGTTGTTGTTGTTTGTTGTTTGTTGTTTGTTGTTTGTTGTTGTTGTTATTTATTATTATTATTATTTTAAAGTGATTTGGGGATATTTTGGTTCCTGAATTCCGAATGATCAAATGAAGGGAAGCCAAACCTCTGAATGCTTTAGCCTAAGAATAATGGGCCTTCCAGGAAAGTCTTAGGCCTTCTACCATTCCATACAAATAACTGAATAAATCTACTTTGTTGTTTTGCTGGTTTGTTTACAAAATATATAGGCCACTCCATCCATTACAACTCTGGGTGGTTTGTAAGATATAATACAAGTATAGAAAAGAAAACAGGAATCATTTAGAAAACTCAAAACATCAGACTAGGGGCCCAATATGCCCATTCTAATCTGGCATCTGGAGACAGAATCAGATTTTAAGGGCTTTTTTAAATAGGGTCAAGTTAAGTTTGGGTTTGGCTAGTCTAAAGAAAAGAAGAAATAGGGGTGACATGATAGCAGTATTCCAGTATTTGAGGGGCTGCCACAAAGAAGAGGGGGTCAAATTATTCCATAAAGTACCAGAGGGCAGGACAAGAAACAATGGTTGGAAATTGATCAAAGAGAGAAACAATCTGGAATTAAGGAGAAAGTTCCTAACAGTGAGGACAATTAACCAGTGGAACAGCTTGCCTTCAGAAATTATGGGTGCTCCATCACTGGAAGTTTTTAAGTAGAGACTAGACACTCAATTCTCTGAAATAGAGCACAACAGAAATTGTGCTCTATTTCTCTACAGAAATGGAGCACAACAATGATGAAAACTGTAAACTTGAATGCATTTGGGTCAATATAAAAGGGGGAAAAATGATATTGCCATAGGTGTATACAATAGGTCACCCAACCAAACAGAGGAATAGATGAACTTTTTGCTAATCAGCTAAGGTATGTAGGAAGCACATCACAATAGTAATGGGGGACTTTAACTACCCTGACATCAACTGAGAGACAAACTCTGCACCAAGTGCAAGATCAAACAGATTCCTGATAAACCTACCAGACAGCTTTGTCACCCAAAAAGTACAGAAGAGAACTAGGGGATTAGTCCTTTTGGATCTAATTCTCACTAACAAAGATGAAATGATAGAAGGTGTCGAAGCCACAGGAACCTTGGGAGGAAGTGATCATGCAATATTGGAATTCAACATTATGGAAGCACAAGCAATAGAACACAGTCAAACTAGAGTCTTGCACTTTAAGAGAATTAATTATAATAAACTTAGAGCTTGGGAAGGATTTCATGGATGTGAATCCTCAAGGGGAAAGCAACGCAAGAAGCTTGGGAAATTTTGAAAAGTGAGATAATAAAAGCCCAGTCTAGCACAATACCAATGAAGAGCAAAAATAACAGCTCTCAAAAGAAACCAGCATGGCTGCATAAAGAACTCTCTGATAAATTGAAAGATAAAAAGAACAAGTATAGAAAGTGGAAAGAGGGGCACATAACTAAGTCAGAATATCAGCAAATAGCCCAAGCCTGCAAAGATGAAGAGAGTAAAGCTAAAGCTCAAAATGAACTAAGGCTTGTGACCAAAGTCAAAAATAACAAAAAAAAGTTTCTTTCAACATGTAAAAAACAAGAAAAAAGTGAAGGAAATGATAGGTCCATTAGTGGGTGAAAGTGGCAAGAAGGTGACAGGTAACAGGGAGAAAGTAGAACTATTTAACTTGTTTTTTGCATGTCTTTACACAAAGGGAAAAAAACAGACCAACCTATTAAAAATAGTGCCATAAAAAACAGAAGAGAAACACAAGTTAAGATAGGCAAGAAAATGGTAAGTGAGCACCTGTCCAGCCTAGACGAGTTCACATCACCAGAACCAGATGGATTACACCCCAAGGTTCTCAAGGAACTGGCAGATGTGATCTCAGAACCACTGAACTATATCTTTCAAAGTTCTGGAGCACTGGGGAACTATCAGAGGACTGGAAAAGAGCTGATGTAGTTCCCATCTTCAAAAAAGGGAAAAAAATGGATCCAGGAAATTACAGTCCTATCAGCCTGACCTCAATACCTGGAAAGATTCTGGAAAAGATAATCAAACAACGAATCAGTGAGCACCTAGAGGCAAACAAAGTTATTACTAAAAGCCAACATGGGTTTGTCAAAAACAGATCATGCCAGACAAATCTTATTGCATTCTTTGACCAAGTGACAAAATTAGTAGATCAGAGGAATGCTGTGGATATTATTTACTTGAACTTCAGTAAGGCATTTGATAAAGTAGATCACAACCTACTACTTGATAAGATAGAAAAATGTGGGTTAGACAGCATCACCACCAGATGGATTTGTAGCTGGCTCACCAGCCATAGTCAGTGTGTGGTCCTCAATGGAACCGCATCTACATGGAGGGAAGTGTGTAGTGGGGTGCCCCAGGGCTCTGTTCTGAGCCCAGTACTCTTCAACATCTTCATCAACAATTTGGACGAGCGGATAGATGGGGAACTCATCAAATTTGCAGACGACACCAAGCTGGCAGGAATACCCAACACTCCAGAAGACAGGCTTCTGCTCAATAGTAGTAACTGTGAGAGAGATCTCGGAGTCCTAGTGGACAATCACTTAAATATGAGTCAGCAGTGTGCTGCAGCTGCCAAAAAAGCCAACACAGTGGTAGGCTGCATTAACAGAAGGATAGAATCAAGATCACGTGAAGTATTAATACCTTTTTACAATGCCTTGGTAAGGCCACACTTGGAATTCTGCATCCAGTTTTGGCCACCATGATGTAAAAAAGATGTTGAGACTCTAGAAAGAGTACATAGAAGAGCAACAGAGATGAATAGGGGACTAGAGGCTAAAACATATAAGGAAGATCTGCTGGAATTGGGTATGTCTAGTTTAATGAAGAGAAGAACAAGAGGGGACATGATAACAGTGTTCCATTATCTCAGGGGCTGCCACAGAGAAGAGGGAGTCAAGCTATTCTCCAAAGTGCCCAAAGGCAGGACAAGAAGCAATGGATGGAAACTAATCAAGGAGAGAAGCAACCTAGAACTAAGGAGAAACTTCCTGATTGTTAGAACAATTAACCAGTGGAACAACCTGCCTCCAGAAGCTGTGAATGCTCCAACACTGGAAGTTTTAAAGAAGAGAATGGACATCCATTTGTCCGAAATGGTATAGGGTTTCCTGCCTGAGCAGGAGGTTGGACTAGATGACCTCCAAGGTATCTTCTAACTTTATTATTATTATAAATAGTATAGGTTCTCGTGCTTGAGCAGGGGGATGGACTAGAAGATTTTCAAGGTCCCTTCCAGCTCTATTCTATTCTGTTCTGTTCTATTTCATTCTATTCCATTCCATTCTATTCCAAATACTATTCCTTTTAAGTAAACATGCTGAAAAGCCTTTGTGCAAATAGGAGCATTGCAATTCCACATTCTCCAAAGCATGGTGCTTTCTAAACATTCTGCCAAATGTGGTAAGAAAGCCTTGTGTCCAGTTTGCCATATTGAATGGCTAAAGTGAAGCTATGGAGTTAATGGGATCATAAATTTCATGCTCATTTTTCACCATGGAAAGCTTCCATACACTATTCAAATGCCTTCTGTGTTCAAAATAGAGATGAATGCACACCACCAACCCAAATGGTGTGGTTTGCAAGCTAATGTAATATATCTCCCTGTTGTCATTGAACATGGAGTCCCAGACTCCATAACACAGTGTGAGAAAACAAATCTTGACACCAAGTATGCTGTTATAACATAATTGAGCTGTACTTCTTAGCATCCATTCTCAGGAGAAAACTTAATCTGTGTCAGTATGACTTTTAGTCAGTAAATTCCCCCAGGATCATGCTTTTCAAAAGAGTCACAATGCTCAGACCTGGTTTACTATTAAATATAACAGCTGATTTTTAAAGCTTTCTAAGTGAATTATATTAGACCGTGTTATTTGCCTGAATGAGGCAGCTGAAGATAGGTATGCATAAATAAAGCCCCATCTCTAGCATTAAGTTAGTCTCAAACCTGCTTTAGACAAGAATAAGACTGAGCTAAAAGGCTGACTTGTGGATTTATAATTTAATTCTTTCCTTGTCCATCACACCCAGCTCAACTGTTTCAGTTGGCCTTCCTCCCAAATGAATACAGGTAATCCTTGACTTACAACCACAATTGCAGCCCAAAATTATTACTGTAAGTCAATGCAGTTATAAGTCAAGGCATCATGTAACTGGACCCAATATTTTGATATTATTTGTGGCAGTCATTAAGCAAATACTTCAGTCAAATGCCACAGTAATTAAATGGATCCATTTACCCCAATGGGCAACTTTTGCCATAAACCAGAAGTAAAGATTGGAAACTGGCCAAAAAAAATCACAAATCATGGACACATGACTCCTGGACACTGCAAATAGCCAAAAAGGTGGGCTGATTGCCACGCACTGAAAGTACAATCATATGACCATGGGTTTTTATGTATGTGCAACCATCATATCCTTGGAAGTGGTTTAGAAGTAGCTGAAACAAGGTCCAGCATAACTTTGAATGATTCTTAAGCAACTGGTCATACATCAATATAGAGTCATATATACTCATACAAATTATTATTATATAAGGCAAAATAGACAGTTTCATGAACTTGTCATGTTTTCAGTTCAATCCAGGTCCCATTAACCTATCCAATATATCAAAAGCAAATCACTGTGGAACAGTGCCTCAACCACAGTGCCTCAACGATGGATGTTGCCTATTCAGAGCGTGCAATTTTATTGCTGGCTGAAAATCACTTTTGCATTTTTTCTGTGTCCTTCATCTAGATCTGAGAGATTTGCTTAAACTGTACATAAGCATATCAAATAAATCTTACACTTTTAAATCAATGTGAAAGATATGTCATTTTAAAAATGGAGGACTTATTTGAATCCTGTCTGTGAATAGCAGAATTTATATAGAAATAAATTAATCACTTGACAGGCTAAATATCTATAGTTCAGAAGCTGTTGAAGATCAAGAGAGCCCCTGCTGACTTTTCATACTGGGCTTTACCTTTAAGCATATTCAGATAAGACTTTCTTCTGTAAAGTAGACCATATGACATTTAAGCCAGTTTAATATGATTAGAATGGGTCAAATCACTGAACACGTCCTTATCTAATCCATATTGACTGGACAACCATTTATCTGAAATGGTAGGGTTTCCTGCCTGAACAGGGGGTTGGACTAGAACACCTCCAAGGTCCCTTCCAACTTTATATTATTATTATTGTTGTTGTTGTTGTTGTTGTTGTTGTTGTTGTTGTTGTTGTTGTTATTATTATTATTATTATTATTATTATTATTATTATTATTATTATTGTTATTATTGTTATTATTGTTATTATTGTTATTATTATTATATTTGCATGCATACCTACCTTCCATTAATGAAATAAGACAGAATGCATTGTATTCTTTCTATCTTTTCCTTTCTAGTCTTTTACCGATTGATGTCTCTCTCTCTCACATACTAAAAATATCCGGCCTGGATAGAACATGTGTGGATTCTTCTCATTCAATTCTCTAGCCAATATCATTAAAAGGGCAGAGAACATCCTTTTGGAAGAGAGCTGAGGATAACTTTTACCTATGATGTAGCCAAAATATAGATATAACAGACAGAGCATCTTTTGTGCTGCAATTCAGCCCCATGGGATTACAGCAAGGGTAGGAAGTATTTTTCCAGCTGAGAATTTTTTTTAAAAAAAAACCTGAGTGAAAGTTAACTAATATATGATTAATTCAATAATGTTATTATTTAAATACTATATTCCACAAGTTTTGGGTGGTTCTGGAGATCAAGTTCAAAACTTGTAGGCTCCATAAGTAATCCAAGGGAAGATTTCATCAAATTTACACATTTTCAAATCAAGTTGTCTGGGCCGCTCAGAAATCTCCATAATGATAGAGAGACACATACATCAAAAACAATTCTGTCATCTTGCTACAGAAAAGGAAAAAAAAAACAGTATCAAAAACCAATTATAGAGCTCTTTAACGATAAAATACTGACATCTGCAGAAAAAGGAAACATTCACTTCCATCCTCTTTTAAAATGCATACAATGCCTAGGCTCAGAGGAGCAAAGGCAGCACTCTCTTTTGATTTTGATTGTAACCCTGCATTTGCTTCTTTTAACTTTGGTATCAGCCATATGGATCTTTTCTTCAGTGATTGTGGGCGAAGAAACATAACAGGACTAGAAATTTTTTTCTGAACTCCATCACAGCCTTGTTTTCACAACTAGACAAGACAATGCAGCCGCACTTGTCATCAGCAGCCAATCTTTCCCTTTCAAGCTGAATATTTCTGATAGTAGTCTAATAATCCTCTGCCACCTGAAATACTGTACATACCAAGCTCTCTCTGTCTTTTAAGAATTCTTTATAATGAGTCCAGATGAGTCACATTAGATTGGTTGGAATCCTTCAGTCAGGCCTGCTTATCCTTGCTTGCTGGATGTTTTGAGTCTTTATGATAAATCAGGCCCATTTCCTTTTTCCTGCATTCAATAAATGCAGATTTGAATTATCGTTCCATTTGCTGAAAGCACAGACATGACAGAAGGCTATCTTAAAACAAGAGACATTTTGTGCGTGCATGGAGCAGTTAAAAGTCATGCTTTGATAGCACACTCATTTCAATAGCAAATAGACTTGCTTGAAAAGTAAATGTGCTGCATCATTTTGATTGTCAGCGAGCTTAACCTTTTTAATCTTCTTTTTGGACTATTGTCCTCATGGCACTTGAGCTAGTAAAACACTTTAGGTTTTCTTAATCACTCAACTGGGATACTTAATCATAAACAACTTCTTTCTCCTCTTCAAATAAAGTTCCCCATTACAAATGAAAAATATAGTTAAAAGCAGCTCCACTTAGATGATGTAAATTGCAAATTCAGAGCAGGTACTGTATAGTGGCTTAGCAAATAGTAGTAAAAAAACAACAACAACTGTGTTTTGTTTGACAGGAGAAAACCTATTCCCTATCCTTGGACAGTTGTATACATGAATACAGTAAATCATGAATTCAAATTCTAGTTCACTCATAAACTCTGTGTTTAATGAACCTCAAGGACTTCTTAGGATAGGATGGAAAAATTCTATGCAAATTAATAAGGAGAGCCAATAGCATCAGACCCAACACCTAATTGCAGGTTCTTTGGTCTGATGCTATTCAGGCAAATTGCTTCATAGCACAGTCTAATATAATTTAATTAATTAAATACAATAATTAATTAAGTCTTTGATTTACAATAATTTGTTTAGTGACCATTCAAAGTTATAACAGCACTGAAAAAAGTGTCTTATAGCTGGTCCTCACTTACAGCCCCTGTAGCATCCCCATGGTCATGTGATCAAAATTCAGGCATTTGGCAACCAGCATGTATTTACGAGGGTTGTGTGTGATTGCCATTTACAACCTTCCCAGCCAGTTTCCAACAAGCAAGGTCGATGGTGGAAGCCCAATTTGTGTGACTCACTGAACAACTGTCCTGATTTGCTTAACAACTATGGCAAAAAGGTCATAACATTGGGCATGATTTATTAACAATCACCTTTGTTTAGCACTGGAAATTCTGATCCCAGTTGTGATCATAAGTCAAGGACAACCTGTAACCAAGCATTGTTCCTAATGAGCCCAAGAGGAAACTGGCAAGAAATCCAGAACAAGCAGAGGAGTTCTATAACTGTCAACATTCAGCTCGAGGATCCCAATAAAACTCCAGGTTTGTTCTGTTTCCAAAAAACTTACTGTTTATTGAATACATGGCATGGTGATGTCAAAGCAAAACTAACTCTGAGGTTCCCAGACACCAGTTCATAGAATTAAACAATAATTTATCTGGCCAAACCCCCACCCTCTCACATAGTCCATATAAATAATATCACTTTGTTATGGGAACTGTCTGCTTCCTCTCCACACCTGCTGCAGTGTCCTTGGAAAGGTTTCAGGCTCTCACAGTCAGAATTGTAGAGGTGTCATCTTTCCATCTAACCCATTCTAAAGCAAATCTCTCTCCCTTACTCTAATGGCAAGTTGAAACGAAGTGGCACATAGCTGCCAAAGTTTTATTTTTGATAATAATGTGCTTCTGCTTATGTTCTCCACAGTGACTATAATGATGCTTAGTTTCATCTTCCATGTATTTGTCTCTTTGTGGACATCATTACTTCTGAAGCAAATGCCCCATTTTAACCATACTAAAATTTCAGGTCGTTGGTCCTGAACTGTTTATTGTTTCATATCATTAGATAAATCTGAATTATCTATTATAAACAACTTATCTGGTATATCTTCCAATCTGGAGACACTCTTTTTGCACACAATTTCACTTTGAATAACTTTGAATAATTGCTTGTACCCAGGCAAATATGGCCTTCTCAAGATCGTTCATTTTATAAAGCAGTAGTCCAGAACAGATGTTCAGCACTATCACTATTTACATCCATCTGCTATAATAATTTCACATCTATTTGTACTGTCTGTTTTTTCAATTAGTGATCCAATAAGACAACCTACATATCATTAGCTAAGTTGGAACCTCCATTATCTACAGCTGGACTAACAACATAATACAAAATGGTATGAAAACTTTTGAATTTTCCAAAACTCTTCATACTGGGAGTAGAAAAGAAAGTTTATAATTATGAATTCTGTGATGATGCTAGCCTAACTTATTCTATATTTTTTCTAGGTTTCTGTTACTACTCTATACCCAGTAGTCTGCAGAAAATTGATCCTTGTGATTTCTGTTCAATTTCTTTTTAATTCTTCATTTTTAAAGAAAGTGTATTGGGTGTGGGGGGGAAATCCTTTTTTTCTCAGAGCACTGAGTTGGCTCAGTAAAATGCTACGTGTAAATGAATAGACAAAGGAAAGAGAAGTATCAAGGGGGAAGGTCCTTTAGCCACGCCAGAACACTCATTAGCGCTGCACTTAAGTAAGTATTCAAAGTATGGGCATTATTCTGTAATGCACAGTAAGTACTATAACAATGTAGTATGTATAGTAAGGATCACAAAAGTACTCTAGTACTTTTGACTAAAGAGTGGGTTGAGCAGTCAAGGGTGGAGTAGAGAAGTGGAAAGTTCATTCAGGAAGTCAGAAAGCTAGAATTATGTCATAGACAAGGAGAAAGGATCAGTGGGGGGTTGCCTGAGAAGAGGGAAACAAATTTTTCTAGCTGAGAACAATGCTTTGTCCATTTCTGTGAGAAGGAATGCAGAAATTCTAGGAGGAGGTCACAGATACTAGGAATAGAACTATCACTTAGACTTGTTTTATTATAATGCTTTACAGCAGTGGTCCTCAACCCCCAGTCTGTGGACCAGTACAGGGCCACAGCATGCCAGCAAACAAGGAAAGCCCCATCCACAGGATGCAGGCAGCACACAAAACCACTTCCCCTGCAGTCCACAGAAAAACCTCTCTCCACAGAACCAGTCCCTGGTGCCCAAAAGGTTGGGAACCTCTGCTTTACAGCACTCTGTAAGTGGTTTACAGAGTCCACATATTTCCTCCACAATCCAAGTCCTCATTTTACTGACTTCAGAAGGATGAAAGGCTGAGTCAACCTTAAGCCGGTCAGGATCAAACTCCTGCCTATGGGCAGAGTTAGCCTGCAATACTGCATTCTAACCACTGCAACACCATGGCTCATTATAATTGCATTCATATAGGTTGGAGGGTAAACTTTCATAAGATCTCCAAAATCATGTCATCTACAGTAACTGAATGAAAGTGCTTTAAATTTTAATGAATTAGGTGGCACCAGACTACATCTCTAGACGTTTGCAGCTACAGATGATTTTCTTTCAAATGTGTCAATGACTTATAATCTGCTCCAAATCGAACATGTTCTTATTTCATAACTCAAAGGCAGCAACATTTATACCCAGATGAAATACCTTTATTAGCTGGAATCATCGTGGGAGCTTTCACCCTCTCATTCAAGGAGATTGAGGACATGATTCCTGATTATTTGCTTTTCACCTTCTGAAACTCCTTTGAAAGGAACAGACTTTCAGCTTCACATGTCTTAATATTCATCTTCTCTTTTATAGCAGGAGAAATTATCATGCATCCTAATGCATTTTTGATCACCTAATAACAAGTGTATGCTTCATAAGCTGTAATGTTTCATTTATTTTCCCTGATTTGTCATTCTTCAGCTACCTCTCCATCTATTTTACTTGCCACTCCTTTCTCTATTGCTTCAATAGAGCATTCTTTTCCAACTTTCTAGATCTCTTTTTAATACAGTATCTCCCCATTCATGTATATTTTGTTCATTTTCTAGGCACTCTTCTATACTGTTGCATGAAAAGGAAATTTAGGTGTGTACACATAGTTGGAAAAAATGTATGATTTTATTTAATCCCTAGATCACTTTGGGAAAAGAAAACCATTGCAAAAGCACTTTTGAAAATCTTCTCAGTTCCAAAGTGATTTCCAGGTTGGATGGAAGGATTTCTAAGAAACCTAAAATATCCTTGGATATCCAATACTAGTTATATGATTGCCTAACTCATGGATGATAAATAAATCTTGTGCAAAAATAAATAGCTCATTTTTTAAAATAAACCCATCTAAATCCATGGGAATGCCTACAAGTTTTCAACACAATTAAATATGAATACATCCATTTCCACCTTCTGTACAATTTTAGTACCTGGCCCAAAACAGGACTCAACATTGTTATCATTATATAATTAGCATTAAGGAAAGTGATCTTCAAAGACACAACTGGTTGAATGGTACTTTATGTCAGAGCTCATTCTATTGTGAAAGTTAGCATCATTAATCAATGTGTCATGCCAAATTAATGGAAGGACAACCAACTATTTCCATGGTACTTCATTTTAACCCGACTGAGAACTGCGGTTTACATATTCTACATGTTTAGACAGTTCAGATCAGTTTAATGTGTATCTGTAGGGACAAAGTGCTCTGTTCTCTAAGTCTGTTCTCTAACATAGGGATCCCCAATGCCTGGTCTGTGGACCAGTATCCAGCTGCGGCATGCCAGCAATTGGTCTGCACAAACAAGCAAAACCCCATCTGTGGGATACAGGCAGCATACAAAACCACACACTCTCTGGTCCATGGGAAAAATCTTTCTCCACGGAACTGGTTCCTGATGCCCAAAAGGTTGGGGACCTCTGCTCTAGCACTTCAAGAATACTAAGTTTTACAGTGCCTTCCTACTTATATCTATTTAGAAGTGACTATCACTGTTCAATAGTGATAGTGGTTTTGGAGTTGGGTATCATCAGTATGCCGATGATACCCAACTTTTTATTTCCACCCCAAACCACCCCAGTGATGCCCTCAACATGATGTCCCATTGCCTGGAAGTGGTTCGGGTCTGGATGGGGAGGAACAGACTTCAACTCAATCCCGACAAGATTGAGTGGCTATGCATACCGACATCCCGGGATATTCAGAATATTCCACCTCTTTCTATGGGGGGTGAGTCTTTGCACCCCGTGGATAGGGCTCGCAACTTGGGAGTCCTCCTAGATTCATGACTTACTTTAGAAGATCATATAGTGGCTGTGACTATGGGGGCTTTCGCCCAGGTTCGCCTGGTGCGCCAGTTGCGGCCCTATCTTGACCGGGATGCCCTGTGTATGGTCACTCATGCACTCGTGACCTCTCGTCTGGACTACTGCAATGCTCTCTACATGGGGCTACCCTTGAAGAACACTCGGAGGCTCCAGCTGGTACAGAATGCAGCCGCGAGAGTTGTCTTGGGAGTTTCCCGGTACTCCCATGTTACACCTTTGCTCCGCGAGCTGCATTGGTAACCAGTTGTCTTCCGGGTGCGATTCAAGGTTTTGACGATGGTTTATAAGGCCCTGTATGGCATGGGTCCGGAGTACCTCGGGGAGCACCTGCTGCCAGCGTCTACTTCCCTCTGCCCTGTGCGTTCCCACAGAGAGGGCCTCCTCAGGGTGCCACCGGTCAAGGAATGTCGGCTGGTGGCCCCCAGGGGGAGGGCCTTCTCTGTGGGCACCCCGGCTTTATGGAACCAGTTGCCAGTTGAGCTCCGGATGGCACCTGACCTTCGCTCCTTTCGACGCGACCTAAAGACCTATCTATTCGAACAAGCCGGCCTGGCCTGATGGGGGATGGGTTGGGGGTTTTATTATGGGTCTTTTATATTATTGTTTTAGCTTGGGTTCTATTTAATTCTTTTTAATTTTTGTATCCTGTATTTTATATATAGCCCTGTTCACCGTCCTGAGTCCTTCGGGAGAAGGGCGATATATAAATATGAATGAATAAATAAATAAATAAATAAATAAATAAATAAATAAATAAATAAATAAATAAATAAAT
>JAKJMR010000902.1:0-21289 GCA_024449315.1 Daboia siamensis | reverse complement strand
TATTATTATTATTATTATTATTATTATTATTATTATTATTATTATTATTATTATTATTATTATTTTATTTGTATACCGCCCTTCTCCCACATCCTTTCTGCAAGCAATCCACAAACCTTTGTTTCATGCACCCAAATCCCCAAAATAGCTCTTTATTTTACAGTTCTAGTATAATAGTCTAAACTTGAGTATCTGCCTGTTCCACTCAGTCAAACATTTGAGGTTAACCAATTATGCCAGATTGGCATCTCAATACTCATGTTTTCTTTCAAACTCTATCTATTGAAGTAATTTGGTTTATGCAAATTTCATTAAGCCATGATGCATAGTTTGCAAATCACAGTGTGGGTTTGCACCTCGTGCTTAAACCAAAACCCAAATAAATAAATAAATAAAAATCCACCCATAACTTAGAACAGTGGTGTGCCTGCTGCTTGCACAAATGGAGCTTTACGTCCTTGTACACTTGCCTGCCACTTGCATGGCCCAGTTCCCAATGGGCCACAGCCTGGTACTGTGTCATGGACCAGAGGTTGGGGACCCTTGGCTTAGAGCAGGAGTGTCAAACTGCCAGCCTGTGGGCCGGTTTCATCATACCAAAGCCATGTCCACCCCACTGCCAGCAATGCAAAAAGAGTGTGATACGTCACAATGTGATGTGGCAAGTTTGATACCTGTGGCTTAGAGGATTTATTTGCATCATGACTGCATCAAAAAGATACACAGTGGCATCATCAAACAAATTCCATGATTACATACATAATCAGGATGGCTGATGCAAGAACATAAATCAAGAATGACTTCCCTTGCCCCCATGTCTGGCAGAACTTCATGGGTTCACCCTATGCACTCAATAAGTGAAATTTAAAGCTGATTAGAACACCAGATTAGAGGTTGAAGAACATCAGATTATAGCAGACATGTCAAACACAAGGCCCGGGGGCCAGATCCGGCCCGCGAAGTGGTTTCATGCGGCCCACAAAGCCATCCTGGAAACAGTGAGGGAATGGCCCCCACTGCCTTGGCCCTGGCCCAGAGACCCTCCTTCTGCCAGAGATCCTCAGATCTGTCCCACTCCTGCCCAGGCCCCCATAGGCACCCTTGATGCAAACAATGTAGAGCTGGCCATGCCCACCCAGTAAGCCATACACACTCTAGCCACGGCCATCCAGTAGGCCACGGCCACCCAGGCCATACCCACCTGGCCCCCTGAGGGCAACTGCAATGCTGATGTGGCCCTCAATGAAATAGAGTTTGACACCCCTGGATTAGAGATTTTATTAGGTTCTTTCTAGAAACCTTTCAAGTTAATTTGTCATCTTCTTTTCCCACTCATCACCTAAAGCCAACAGGTGAGAATGAGGCATTCATACAAGAGTAAATGACTGTAGAATTAGGGCACGTACAGTGCCCTGTTGAAATAAAGAAGTCAAGAGGAAGTAGGTGCTTGGTGTAAGTTCCTCATTATCTGTTTTGTGAAATTGATGTCAATACCTGGGGCTTTCAAACTTACTTAAAAGAAAATCCCAGAATCTTTGATCAAGAAGAGCCTTGGTGGAGCAGTGGGCTAATGCCTCCTTATGTAATACCAGCTGCCTGCAATTAGTGCAGGTTTGAGTCCCACCAGGCTCAAGGTTGATTCAGCCTTCAATCCTTCCAAGGTAGGTAAAATGAGGACCCAGATTGTTGGGGCAATAAGCTGACTTTGTAAAAATGCTGCTTGGGGGGGGGGGCAAAAGCCCTAATGAGCAGGCATATACATAGAATGAAGGCTATTGCTAAGCACGTTGATTTGTGCTTCTTAGATTGTAAGCCGCCCTGAGTCTTCGGAGAAGGGCGGGATATAAATGGGATTAAAAAAAAAAAGAAGAAGAAGAAGTAAAGCTCTAATGATAGAAAATTGGCAATACAATGGAATTTGTTCCTAATGTAATTTATTTATGCACATCTATATATTAAAGTTGTTTGAATTTTGCAAAACAAGATATGAACTATTTACTGCAAATGCAAAGATGACACCTCAAATGTACAAAGATTAAAGTTTTCATTCCACAATTACTTGGGATATTAATGTTTTTACCAAATAAATTAAGGCAAGTGATTGAAGCTTGGGAAACAGACCCTTGTGAGTCAATAGAGGAGTGCTGATTTACCACCAGCTTATCAAGTACTTTAGGAAACAAGGGCTTGGCAACACAAGGAAGCAACAGCCAACAACTTAATAGCCAACCATCAACACCCCAATCAACATCTAAAAAGCCACACACAAGAGGCACCATATAAATACCACACAAAGAATAGCCCAAAACATACACTCTGCTGAAAAGAAATTTCCTGAGGATGGGCTCCAGCATGAGTCCAAAAGCTTGGAATACTAAACCTCTGGTCCTGGTGACTGATCTTGGGGCAAGTATATTTGCCTTCATTTGTGAAATAAATTAATATTCAGCCATTGGGATGAGAAGACTTTTCTTAAAACAATTGCTATGAATGCCTTTGGCTGCATTTGAGAGAACTTCTTAAAAAAAAATCCTTTAGAGTCTTGTGGAAACCCATCAAGTTCTTGTAGATTCCTAGAGTTCTGTGAAGCCAGTTTCAAAACCCTGGTGTATGCTTCTTGAAATGTCAGAAAAGATGACACAACTAAAGACAAGATCATTAAGATATATAGTCAGAAGTTGTTCTTCTTCCAGCATTCATATGCCTCGGTAGTCTACACAAGAATGCATCAAGCATTGCCAGTTGAAATATATTGTGCACCACTTCTGTCCTTTCCAGTATTATTAATTTCTTTTGGAGAAAGAAAAAGAAGAATGGAAGGAAAACACAAAAGTGTTTCAAGCATTAATCCAGCACTCTTAAAAACAAAAACCTTCATCTCCCTTATGTGACAAAAGAGTTGGGTGGAAATAACCATAACATATGTGCCTTTGTTTGTTTTATTATGTCCCTTATGTCGGTTTCTGCAAGATCTCTTCACAAAAAAATAAAAGTTCTCAAAACAGTTGTCTAAATTCAGTTTGGGCAATTTACCAGTGTAATCTCATGGGAAGAGGGAGGGAAATGTAATATGATTTGCAGCTCTATCCTATGATTCATTTAAAGAGTCTTTTTAGCCTGAAAATTATGGGGGTGGGGAAAAATAAGTCTTTTCTTTCTTGCTTCAAAATGTCAACTTTTTCACCTGGGGAACAAGCTTGCTTTAGAAGGTTAAGAAAAATAAATTGACTAGAAGCCTCAAATATTTTTATGAACAAGTTAATGGGATTCAAGCTAATATGTAGGCAGGACCAGCAGAAATAATATTCAGTATGTCTTTCAGCACTAAGCAACAATGGAATGGGACTTTAACACAGAGTTTTGGGTACCATGTGACAACACACCAGGCACCTTTCCATTTGACATCCCTTTAAGTCTTAAAGCTTAAGTAACTGACATTATAAATTATTCATTTTCTAATTCAGCTAAATTATTCATCTCTGCTTGGGTCCTTTTTGGTGGCAGAATTTTAACTGAGTTTGTAATGAGTATAAATATGCAAAAAAAAAAAAGGTTTTCATTTCCCCCTGGTGCTGATAACTAGGAAGACATTTTGACCCTTGTCAGGGACTTTTTTTGTGTATAGCATTTTTTTTTTTCATTTCTTCCCCTGCAATCCACTTTTGGATATCCAGGTCAATTAAAGAATAAATATAACTTATTAATCTTGTATGACAGATATTAAAAGCCATGATTTCACTTCAGGGTTTGAGTGGGAAAAAAATACCTCAAGAAATAGAAGTTAATTTTTATCTTGCCATTTATCAACATAATTCATTTTTCAGTAATTAGGAAGCTGGTGCCCTAGACAGTATCCTGCCGGACACAAGGTTATACTTCAAAGTTGTGTTGTCCATGTTGTTTTACATAGGAAACATAATTCTGTGATGCCCACCTTTGCAATTAGTGGTTTCAGCATTAATCAGAATTTCTTATGCTTACCATCTCCTGTGAACAGTCCCAGATCAAGGAACAAACAATGCCATGCTTACAGAAATTCCAGTGGGAATACACTCATGAATGAATCTCTGTACCTGGCATATTTCCATGCAATCCAAGAATAACCAGGTAAGGTTACCATCTTTCCTTTTACAGTTGTCCCAATTCCTACACTATTCGTGATGGCATGGCCCAAGGATGGAGAAAATTTTCCTGGCATAAAAATAAACAAAGATGGCGGAAAACAAGGGCAATTGAATGTGGATGGTATCAGACTGTCACAAATATCACAAGAACAAAATTAGAATACAAATAAAGGAAAACTCAATACAAAGGGAAGTGGGGTTTTTTTTTCCCTCCACAGGCTGATCTTCAATCCTTTCTGCTTACTGAGAGAGCAAATGGTTCACATCAGTCCCACACAGAGTGAGCCAGCTTTAAGCAGAGATGGAGTGGGCAGTTTACATCCTCAGAGTTACATGCAAAGGCAAGGTACATATGAAAATAGAAATATATCCTTTAAAGCTGTTTGATACAGCTAAAGCCAAGAAAATAAATCCTCCAACACCCTTTAACAACATCAAGAATGTTAAAAATGGAACAAAACAGAATCACAGCTCTCCCCACTGAGTCAGCATCACCATTCCTCACAATGTAACCCTCGCATCATCCCCAAAAATGTTCTGCTAAAAATTTGTCTATTTCAGGGTATATTGGAGGATAAAGAATAAATAATATTAAAAATAATAGATAGATACTATGACCGTATGCTCATGTCCATCATCTTGATATTTTTAGCCTAACTGTTGTGGACACTGCTGCTAATACATTTACATGCACAGAATATCTGTGTCAACTCTACAGTGAGTGTGGCTGCAGCCATTTTTTTCTTCTCAGTCTAGGTTGCCACATGGAACAGAGGGAGGGGGATTGCCCAGGTGCTTCGTTAGTCAAAATAATCTTTTGTCTTGTGGGAACCAAGGTCATCTACTGCTCCTGCAACCAGGGACTGGGGAAAGTAGTTGCTTGCATAGTTTTGTGGGTGGGACATTATACTTTGTAACTGGGTAATTGTTACTTGTATATTCAGACTTGATTTCACTTTTGACCATGCCGATACTTTGTAACTAATAAACATATTCTTTGAGGAATTTTCAAGGCTCAGAGTCCTGCTTTATTCATCTCTGTCTGTCAGAACTATGACATTCTGTTTCTTTCTAGTTTTGTTCCATCACAGAACACATCAGCAGTACATGTAAAGTGATTTTTCCTACAGGCAGAAGAGACACATATATGAAAACTGAAAAGTTGCCTCCAGTAGTACTTTACTGAACTCAGTGAACTATAGGACTGATTTGATAGTGCTAACTTCTAACTTCTTGAGTTTCTCTTAGAAGAACAGTAAAATCTAAAGATCCTCATAAGAAAAGACACAATGTCTACCTTTTTATGGGACTCTCTAAAGGTTCATTATTTTTATAACAGTTTTAATAGGCAAAATGTTTGAAGCCACATTTAAGTAGGAAATATTGTACATCATGAAAAGACGAATAGGTTGGCCATTACTATGATCTTGTAAGAATTTAGGACAAGATCATTAAATGTAGTTAAGAATTTAGGGCCACCTAGTTACAACTGAGACACTTGCCTTTAAATTCCAGATTTCAAAATCAGTAGGATTATTCCTGAAACCTCTAGGTATTTTTATATCTGTAGAGCATTGGATCTGAAGAAGTCTTCTTCAGGCTTAGTTTCAAGATTTCTTTACATCAGAAAAGAATGATGCCCTATTGCAAAGGCCTTGATATTTGCATAAATTAAGAAGAAAAGGGGATAGTTCTTCACTTACAACCATTCACTTAGTGATAGTTTGAAATCACAACAGCACTGAGAAAAGTGATTTACAATCAGTTCTTACATTTACAATTGTCATAGTCAATTGTAACATGATCAAAATTTGGGTACCTGCCAACCAGCATGTACTTATGATGCTTGTAAGACATCCTGGGCTCAAATGATCACCATTTGCAATCTTCCCCAGCTGTCTTCCGTCAAGCAAAATCAATGGGAGAAGCCGGATCCACTTAACTGCCTGACTCCCTTAACAACTGCAGTGATTTGCTTAACCATGGCAAAAAAGGTAGGAATTGAGTGTGGCTCACTTAACTGCCCTGTTTAACAACAGAAATTCTGGTCTCGATTGTGGTTGTTTGTTAAGGATTACCTATAAAGCATACAGGCTTACTTAAGTTACATTTCATCACTCTTCATATTTAATGCTCAGATATTTACACAACCAACCCTGGACTTTCATAAGGCTCCGAGAGATACAACTTGTGACTTTATGCCTGTGTCTGGTAAACCATCCTGGGAGATACAGTCAATGTTCACAGAACGATGGAGTCTAATACAAATGTATTTTACAGATGCCAGTCAAGTATGTGCCTCTATAATTTTACCGTTCCAGATCCTTCAAGGTATATTGCACAGAATATGTTTGCTAGTTCATTATTGTACATTTTGTTTGTTCTGCTGATTTCATTCTAGCAGAACAATGCATTAAGGAGACAAAAAGGTTTGCTTTTTTTTTGAACTGTAAATACACTTTGAACAGCAAAATATTTTTTTTCTGGCACTGGAAATATTTTTCCTTCTTACTATGAACTATAAATTACATTTTGCCTCCCATTTTTTTGCCTTTGGGGCTTCTATAAATTTACCAGTTTCAACGCAGATAGAAATTCAACAGATGTGGCAATTCCTGTACATGAGATGTAGTGCTAAACATAAGGAGTTGTAGAAATTATATAAAAGTCCAAATATAAGGAAGGCTATAAATGGTAACCCTCATTACAATTAGTCATTGTCTATCCACTGCAGGATGAAGGCCTCTTCTGCATGTTTCCAACTAATAGAGTTCTGAGCTTATGTATATGTATAATATATGTATGTCTCTGTTTTCCTTGTAGTATTTATTTTGTGGTTTGTTGCATCAACTGAGATTCCTATCTGCTCACAGAGGAAATAAATAGGAATAAAAGTCATCATCAAGTGCAATAAAACAAAACAGGAAACAGTTTTTATACAGTAGAGAATTTTGAGAATTAGAAACTTCAAAAATGCATATGTCCTAGTTTTTAGCCCTGGCAAATAATTCAATCTCCTCCAATTTGCCTATTCACACTGCAGGAAAACAGATGCTACTGAAGTCAAAAATACTTTTCACAGCCTTTTTCACTTACTAAATTACTATCACAGAATTTATTTGCCTCACTGAATTTCCTAGAACTTCATACATTCTTTGGAAGAAAAAAACACACCAAAGGAATGGAAAAATCAAAGGTGCCCACTTCCACCCCTGCTTTGGGGTAATTCATTCAGCAGCATATTTCCCAGTTAATATAAACATTATTATCAGGCAAGTGTTACCTTTATAGCAATTGCAATAGCACTTTGTTATATACTGCTTCACAATGCTTTATAGCCTTCTCTAGGCCATTTGCAGAGTGGCATATTGCCCCCAACAATCTGGGTCCCCCTTTTACTGACCTCAGAATGATGGAAGGCTGAATCAACCTTCAGCCAGTCAGGATCGAACGGCTGGCAGTAGGAAGACTTAGCCTGCAATACTGCATTCTAATCACTGCGCCACCATGGCTCTTTATGCATAACTCTTAACCTTTAATTGCTGTTTGATTTGAAAACTGACAAATAAAACTTCCTTAGAAATTAGGACAAGAAATAATTCTGAGCTACAGCATATTTTCTAGTGTGCCAAACTAGTATAATGATGAGAAACTCAAAAGAGAACTGTTATGTATGGGGTAGGAGCAGCAGCTCTGCAAGAACCACCACGTGGTGCTGTGCTTTGGCTGGATTGACTGAAGGGTTTTCGGCAGGAGATTCGGATGGATGGATTGGCCAGAGTGATACCTGGCTAGGTATATAAGGGGTCCAGGTAACCACCTTTGTTCAGTACGCACCTACCATGAATAAAGAGCTGACATGCGGTACTCATCTGTCCTTTCATTGCCATGCGGTCCACAACCCACTACACAATAGTGGCGACGAGGGTGGGATAGCTGTTTCACGCAGAGCTGAATCACTAACTGAAGTCACTAGCTGAAATCACTGGATCGGAGGCAAAGAATTCTTTTTCTCAATCCTTGCCGAAGCAGCATCCTAGGACCGGTCAGACCATGGCAAAAATCACTCAGATTCGTGAGTTCAACATTCACCGGCCTGAGCGATGGGAATTGCACCTGGTCCAGGTTGAAGGGTATCTCCTCGTCAACAAAATTAATGAAAATTGCATGAAAGTGGCGGCGGTACTGTATATCAGCGGGTTTGACATCTACAATGTGGCCGTTGGGTTGTTTGCCCCGACGCCCATCTCATTCATTCCCTACCGCGACCTCGTAAGCAAGCTGAACGAGCATTTTATGCCTAAGAGGTCTGAGATGTCCTGGAGGTTCCATTTTGTCCAGAGGATCCAGAGGTCAGGCGAGTCAACAACTGACTTCATTGGGGACGTGTGACAAGCCGCTCGTCTCTGCAAGTTCCCTGATCTAGAGGACCGCCTGTGAGATCGTATCATCTTTGGGCTGAGTGACAAGTGGCTGCAGCAGAAACTGCTCGTGAAGCCGAAAATGAGCCTGCAAGAGGTCTTGGACAAGGTCCAAGCACATGAGGCAGCCAGCGGCAATGGTCAAACAACCCACCAACCCAGCAGCAGCTCCAGGAGACCGCTGCATATGGTGGAATGGATGACGACTGGAGCGCAGCGCATCAACGTGACCGTGGGTAGACCAGGGGGCTCAGCGGAGACCGATGGCATTGCAGAGAGCTGTCGGTGGGGCCGGTACTGACACCATTCCGGGAGCCAGAGTGACCAGTCCCAAGTGTGCTGGCTGCGGGGGGAACCATGCAAGAGTGACCTGCAGATTTCACTCAGCTAAGTGCCGAATTTGTGGGAAAACACCACATCGCCGTGGTCTGCCGGAGCCGTCAGAGGAACAAGGATGCATTGCCAAAAGGTACTGGGACACCCCAAAACACAACCTCCAATGCCATAGTGGCTGTTTCCCACTTGGGGGTCCATCGGCTACTCACCCCAAAATTATGCTAGAGGTCTACTTGCAGGGCATACCCTGTAAGATGGAGCTAGACTCCAGAGCCACTGTCTCAATAATCTCTGAAGAGACCTTTAAACAAGTGTGCGGCCAGGTCAACCAATGCGCTACCTTAAGACCAACTAACCTAAAACTAACTGACTTCCAGCATGCTTCCGTGAAAATTAAGGGGGAGGACACACTGTCGGTGGGGTTCAGGGGGTTCCATGGGGACTTGGATGTGTTGGTAGTTGATGGCCGAAGGACTAGTCTAGTGGGGCTGGACTGGTTTGGCCCTCTGGGCATAGGAATCTCAGGGATCCATAGGGTCCAGGCTACGAGCCTCGAATCTGTCTGCAAAACATTTGCAGATGTATTCGAGGATAAGCTAGGCACATTCACGGGGCCACCCATCAAGTTTAAGATAAATCCCAACGTTATGCCCATTAGAATCAAACCCCGAGGGTTCCTTTTGTCCTTAAAGGTAAAATTGAGAGGGGGTTGGACAGGCTAGTGGACCAGGGGGTGTTAGAGCCCGTGGAAGGGGGTGAATGGAAGACCCCTATAGTGACCCCACTAAAAGCTAATGGGAAGGTGAGGATCTGCGCTGACTACAAATGCACTGTGAACCGGGCCCTCAATTCGCATGCTTACCCGGTTGTGACGGTCAGCCACATCCTCACCTCTCTTCAGGGCGGCACCATTTTTGCAAAGCTAGATTTGGTGCAAGCATATCAGCAGCTCCTGGTTTCCCCAGAGGCTGCTGATGCACAGACCATAGTAATGCACAGAGGAGCTTTCAGAGTTAACCGTTTACAGTTCAGCATCTCTGTAGCTCCAGGGATCTTTCAAGAAGTGATGGAGAAAACTCTGAAGGGCATTCCAGGAGTATGCCCTTACTTTGATGATGTCCTCATCACTGGAAGCTCTGAGGAGGTATTGGCTGAAAGACTGCAGGCTGTTTTAAACAGATTTCGCTCTGCGGGGCTCAAACTTAAAAAAGACAAGTGCAGCATAGGGGTGACATCTACTGAGTTCCTGGGGTTCAGAATAGATGCCAAGGGGGTTCATCCTGCTAAATCCAAGGTGAGGGCAATAAAAATGGCCCCCACTCCAAAAAAACAAGGGGGAATTGCAAGCTTTCCTGGGGCTCCTAAATTTTTATCATTCATTTCTTCCACACAAAGCTGCCATTACTGAGCCTCTGCACAGGCTCCTAGACAAGCAAGCTGTTTGGAAGTGGACAAAGAGTCATGAAAAAAGTTTCAGGGAACTGAAAGAGCTACTGTCCAGTAACTCCACTGTCACCCACTTCATAGAGTCAAAACCTATATGCATCGCATGTGATGCATCCCCGTATGGAGTGGGTGCTGTACTGAGTCACCTTGAAGACAATGGGGACCAAGTGCCCATTGCCTAATACTCACGCACATTGTCTAGGACAGAAAGGAACTATGCTCAAATTGACAAGGAGGCCCTGGCCCTAGTGGCTGGGGTCAAGAAATTCCATGATTACCTCTATGGCAGGGAATTCACCATATTCACAGATCATAAGCCTCTGTTGGGTTTGTTCACAACAGACAAACAGACACCTCAAATATTATCACTCAGCATGCTCAGGTGGTCCATATTCCTATCTGCATACTCTTGCAAGTTAGTTCACAAACCTGGGAAAGAGATGGGCCATGCAGATGGATTAAGCAGGTTGCCTTTAGACAAGGCTGAACCTGATCCAGCACCAGCAGCCCAGATAATGTCCATTCAGGATCTACCAGAGTGCCCCCTGCAGGCAAAAGACATAGCTGCTGAAACAGCAGCAGAGTCCTAAGCAGAGTGCAGTCTTGGGTAGTCACGGGGTGGCAAGACAAGTCTCAGGACCTGAATTCCAGGCTTACTTCAATAGGAGGCATGAGTTGTCGGCACACAAGGGCTGCCTGTTAAGGGGAAGTAGGGTCATCATTCCTGAAACACTGAGAAACACGGTCATTAAGTCATTACATGAAGGACATCCGGGGATAGTCAGAATGAAAGTGTTAGCAAGAAGTTATTTGTGTTGGCCTGGTCTCGATAAGGCTATTGAGGAACAGGTTAACAGATGTTATGACTGCCAAAGGTCCAGACCTGAGATGCCCCATGCACCAGTATTCAAATGGGAAGAGACACACACTCCGTGGTCCAGAATACATTGATTATGCAGGCCCCTTCCAGGGACAGTTGTTCTTGGTGGTGGTAGACAGCCACTCTAAGTGGTTAGAAGTGATACCAGTCACTAGCATGACCTCAGCCAAAACCATCCAAGTGCTCAGGGGGCTCTTTGCCACACATGGCCTGCCAGACGTATTAGTCTCAGATAATGGGCCTCAATTCACCTCTGCTGAATTCCAGGCATTCACCAGGCCCAACTTGATTAGGCATGTTACATCGGTGCCCTTCCACCCATCATCTAATGGATTAGCAGAATGCATGGTAAGAACAACCAAGGACACATTGCAGCACATCATCAGTGGTGACTGGCATCAACGGTTGGCACAGTTCCTGTTAGCACAACACACCACACTCTGCACTGCCACTGGTAAGAGTCCAGCGGAACTTTGGTGGGGCCAGAGGCTCATCACCAAATTGGACAGACTGCACCCTGACAGAGTGGCTGCTGAGACTGAGCATCCCAGAATCTCTAGAGAATTTCTCAATAACAACTTGGTTTGGGCAAGGAACTATGGGCCAGGTCATTTTTGGATTCTGGGAGTGGAGATTGACGGAACTGGGCCATTGTCCTACAATATTGGGGTGGAGGGGAATCGTCAGATCAGGCGTCATGTAGATCAAATCAGGAAGCGGGTTCCTGAAGGGTCTCAGGGTGACCAATCACATCAAAGAACAATTGAACAAAATGGGGAAGCCCAGGGACTGGGTCAAGCAGGGGACCATGGCTCAACCTTGACCAATGATGATCTGGAAGACCAGCAAGGACTGAGAGGGTCTATCAGGACTCACAGACCACCGACATATCTTGCAGATTATGTGCAATCTTGAACAGTCCCAGAGCCATTCACAGTATATTTATTTATTTATTTATTTATTTATTTTGATTTATATACCGCCCTTTTCCCGAGGGACTCAGGGTGGTTTACAGGGCAAATTAAAACAGTACAATATATACAGGTTAAAATAAAATAAAATTAAATAGCCCCAAAATAATTAAAAATTAAAACCTTAACCCAAAACCCTCAGTCCAGGCCAGCAAGCTCGAATAGCCACGTTTTTAGGTCCTGGCAAAACAAGTGAAGGTCGGGGACTATCTGGAGTTCCACAGGCCACTGATTCAAAAGGGCAGGCACGCCCACCGAGAACGCTGTCCCACTGGGGGCCGCCAGCCGGCACTCCCTGACCAGCGGCACCCTGAGGAGGCCCTCCCTGTGGGAGCGTACAGGACAATGGGAAGTTGATGCTAGCAGAAGGTGCTCCCGAAGATAGTCTGGGCCAATCCATTTAGGGCTCTATAGGTCATCACCAGCACCTTGAATCTCACCCGGAGGGCAACTGGAAGCCAATGCAGCTCACGGAGAAGAGGCATTACATGGGAGTATCAGGAAACCCCCATCATAACTCGCGCGGCCGCATTCTGCACCAGTTGAAGCCTCCGAGTGGTCCTCAAGGGCAGCCCCATGTAGAGAGCATTGCAGTAGTCTATCCGGGAGGTCACAAGTGCATGAGTGACTGTATGTAGGGCGTCTCGGTCCAGATAGGGTCACAACTGGTGCACCAGGCAAACCTGGGCAAAAGCCCCCCTGGCCACGGCTCCTATATGATCTTCCAAACTGAGCCGTGAGTCCAGGAGGACACCCAAGTTGCGGGCCCTATCTACAGGGGGTAACATCTCACCTCCCATAATTAACGATGGAATGGACTGGTTAATCCAAGATGCTGGTATGCACAGCCACTCAGTCTTGGTGGGATTAAGTCGAAGCCTGTTTCTCCCCATCCAGACCTGGACTGCCTCCAGGCAACAGAACATCATGTCGAGGGCATCACTGGGTTGGTTCGGGGTGGAGAGAAAAAGCTGGGTATCATCAGCGTACTGATGATACCCCACCCCAAAACCACGAATGATCTCACCCAGCGGCTTCATATACTGTAGATGTTGAACAAGAGGGGAGAGAGGACCGACCCCTGAGGAACTCCACAAACGAGAGGCCTCGGGGCCGACCTCTGCCCTCCTGCCAACACCAACTGCGAGTGGCCCAGGAAGTAGGAGAACCACTGTAGAACAGTGCCCCCCACTCCCAACCCCCTGAGACGCTGCAGCAAGATACCATGGTCGATGGTATCAAAAGCCGCTGAGAGGTCTAATAGGACTAGGACAGGGGAACAACCCCTGTCCCAAGCCCACCAGAAATCATTCACCAGCATGACCAATGCCGTCTCTGTGCTGTACCCAGGCCTGAAGCCCGATTGGTACAAGTCCAGATAGTCAGTTTCCTCCAGGAACAGAGGGAGCTGACGTGCCACCATGCTCTCAACAACCTTCGCTACAAAGTGAAGGTTGGAGACAGAACGATAGTTGTTCAAACAGCTTGATCCAGGACAGGCTTCTTGAGGAGGGGCCTCACCACTGCCTCCTTCAAGGCGGCAGGGAAGCTACCCTCCCTCAAGGAAGCAGTTATTACTGCATGGATCCAGCCTCATGTCCCCTCCCAAGCTGCATACACCAGCCAGGAGGGGCACGGGTCCAACAAACACATGGTGGAACTCAGCCTCCCCATGATCTTGTGCACCTCCTCTGGAGTCACAGGATCGAATTCATCCCAGATAATATTTCCAAGACTGCTCGTCTCCCCCCCATCCGCCTCTGCCCAGTCGGAGTCCAGACCGGCCCGAATCTGAGCAATTTTATCCGTCAGATGCTGACTAAACTCCTCGGCCCACCCCTGCAAGGGCTCCTCCCTCACCTCCTGATTAAGGAGGGAGTGAGTGACCCTAAACAGGGCGGCTGGGTGATTATCTGCGGAAACGATGAGGGCAGCGAAGTAATTAGACTTCGCTGCCTCCATCGCGGCGAGATAAGACCTCGTTGAGGTTCTTAACCACAATCGATCAGATTCGGACTGGCTGGATCTTGAACAGCTCTCCAGAGCCTGTCTCCAGCGCTTCATCTCCCGCAGCTCCACAGAAAACCATGGAGCCCAACAGGATCTATGCCAGGTCAGGGGTCGCAAGGGTACAACAGGGTCAAGCGCCTTGGTGGCCACCCTTTCCCAGGCATCCACTAAGGCATCGGCCGGGCTGTGAGTGAGGGAGATAGGTATAGACCCAAGCGCCGTCTGGAACCATTCCGGATCCATTAGGCGCCTGGGGCGGAACCACCTGGTCGGCTCCGCAGTCTAGCGGCGAGGGGTGGCAAAGCGGAAGACTGATTAATTTGTGTTGTGATGTACCATGCAAGCCAATTATATTTTATATGTGTTTTTTTTCCCTTTTTAAGGGGGAAGGGGTGTTATGTATGGGGTAGGAGCAGCAGCTCTGCAAGAACCACCGGGTGGTGCTGTGCTGTGGCTGGATTGGCTGAAGGGTTTTCGGCAGGAGATTCGGATGGATGGATTGGCCAGAGTGATACCTGGCTAGGTATATAAGGGGTCCAGGTAACCCTCTTTGTTCAGTACGCGCCTACCACGAATAAAGAGCTGACATGAGGTACTCATCTGTCCTTTCATTGCCATGTGGTCCACAACCCACTACACAATAAGAACCTAATCAAAAATAGTTGCAAACCCATTCAAAAGCTGCAAGATATTATAAATACTTTTAGAATATCTTATGGCAACGTTTTTAACTTTAGCAGCTTTCAGATGTGTAGGTCCTATTTCTAGCTTGGGAATTCAGGCAATTGGAATCCACACATCTGAAAGCTGCCAAGTTTAAGAAAAACTGTATTAGAGGAAACAATTTCAGAGTAAAATGAAGGTAATATGCATGTTACTATTCATATGTTTGTGAAGGACAGAACAAGAGAAAGCACAAGAAAGCATTTTTAAAAATAAAAATACTTGGATTAAGGAATTTTTTTATATTTTAAAAGCAGATGGTCAAGGCTAAGTAAGAAGGCTATGGAATATTTTTAGGAGGAGAGGGAGGATCCCCTGCCTTTCATAAAATGATGGCAAACTTGGAAAAAAATATGAATTGTTTCATTATGACATTTGTCTGCTGTAAACAATCATTTCCCAAACGTCAACCTGTCTTGGACATTTATGCCCCTGATTCCCAGAACAAAAGTTGTTTGCAACTGGAAATATTTGCAGCTTAAAGGTTGATTTTGACTGAGGATTTTGACAATTAGTCATGCTTACTGAATCAGTGCAACTGGAAAAACACAAGCTATTTGTCATCTGTGATTTCTTACATGCTGGTGTCTTTCAGTCTAAAATGAAGTGTGGTCAACATAGGTTTGCAGCGCAATCTAAAAGAATATTATTGTAAATTTTCATGCTGATTGGTACTTTCTTTCCTTGATAGTTTGTCTATTTTAGTAGTATAAGAGATGCAGACTCCTGGATGTTTGCTGAATGTCAACATAACATGCTACAAAGAAAAAAAACATTTCCTTTCCACCCCAGAGGTCACATAAAGGTCTTGGTTTCCAATAAGTTCTGTCCGAAGTACATAACTACCTGACATTTCCATTCTACCTAATCTTGCATTGAATTCTGTCGTCCCTTTTCTGAAACTATTTCTTGTGCAAGAGGCTTTTGATTTTTTACCTAATTTCTAGAATACTTTAGATTTTTTTTCCAAAGTACACACACACACACACACACACACACACACACACACACACATGTGTTAAATGTTTGTTAAGTATTTAGAATGCACTTGCTTGTCCCAGACACGGGACAAATCTTATTTCCTGTTTCAGCCTAACCCAAGGCCATCCACAGGCAGTAGTCACAATAGTGACAACTCATATTTGTGTAGCAATCCAAAAAAAATCACACACACACACACACACACACACACATATTTAACTAATGGCCAAAGCTACAATTGTTTTGCAACATATTCTATCACTCTGTAACCTCACGGAAGGAGTTTCCTTATATTTTACTTTGGGATTCAATTATAGCATGGGAAGCTACACTAAAGTTAGTTTACTGGCAAGCTAAAATGAGATTATTGTATGCTCAAAGAGGGAAAGATTCAACAGCACCCAGGATGGAAGAATAGTTGGTGAAGCTAAATTGGCTTCTTTAATTAAGGAATGGACAATATCTACATTTATTGCTGACTGGAAACCTATTATAGATTTTATATATTATAGACAGAAAAAATATGATTTATAGTTTTGATGATTAGACAACATAAATTATAGAAAGAGTTGTATTGTAACCAAATAGTAAGAGAAAATTTATGCTTATAACTGCTGTAAACATCAGAAACTACTTTTCTGTATCTTTTTTCATTGTTTCCTATTTTTCTCTTACTTCCCCCCCTTTATTGCACTTTTAGCTTTCTGTTGGCCAGCCAAGTATTGAGTGAATTCTGGAAGGTTTGCAGAGATTGTGCCAATCTCATTGGGAGAGGGGATGATGTTCCACAGTGCTACTTATAATTCATTTTTCTAGATCTGACTACCTCAAACTTGGATATATAGATCCCATATCCCTCCTGGGCATACTGAATGGATGATGGAGGATCACATAACATTTAAAAGTCCATAACTAAGTTAGGCTTCTAAGTTTTAATCATTAGAAATATGCATATTTATTATCCAGCTATAGCTCTCTCTCATAGCTGTCTCTACTTAATTTTTTGTATCATACCTGAAAGTAGAGCCTTATACTTGACTTAATAAGAAGCATCCTTCTCATCTCACACTTACATTTCTAAATTAAGTATTGAAACACACCCACTTTCCTTATGTCACATTTGTATTATATACTATTCTATCTACAGTGCACTGATTATCACATATTCTACTTCTCAAGTAGCTATAATTTTAGACTTTGCACATCTCTTAATTTAATAGGAAAAAGAGGACCATATTCTTACTCCTCTGCAATCCCTTAGTGTAATCAATTTTCTAAATAAAAACAAATACAAATACATTTTATGGCTTATGTATCCAAGCAAAAGTGATTTTTACAGAAATGCAAGAATGTGATACCTTAAGACTTATTATATTGCTAGTGTCATCCCTACTGTAATCAGTGTTTTCCTTTTTTTTCCATAAATGTACAAAGGTGAAGAAACAAAACATGCAGGCAAAGGTTTGAGCTAGGAAAATCAATTCTGTAAATGGGAAAGTTGAGGAAATCTGGAATAGCAATATGGCCTCAGACAATAGCTACAGGTAAGAGATGTGATTGGACAGGCTATAACTGCTTATAAATCAAATCCACAGCTAAAATGGGAAGGGCTTTTTATATGGATCTATACTGAGATATCATCATTCCCATATCCAGTAAAAAAAGAAAAATGAAAAGAAATTGCTAGGAGGAAAAAGGTGACATGTAGCACCACCCTTGGAACAGCTGAATGTTGTGTTGGATACAGGACAAGGAGATAACGCGGAAAGAAAAACTGGTTTTAAATAACAGTATTGCCATATGTTATGTCATAGTTTGGAGTTTAGCTGAAGGAAGGAGCAAAGGAAGTCCCAAACAAGAGTTGGTCATTCATTCTGCTACAAATCATACACTGTGTAATCATCAAGTGATCTTTTTGAGAGCATGAAACTTTCTCAGACTCTAACCTGGAATTGAAAAGTCCATTAACAAAAGACCTTTCCAGAAATTTGTGTCTTTGACTTGTGGCAGAATGAATGACCAACTCCACTTCTTTGAAAAGTACATGGAAGCTTTAACTACATTTGTTCTAGTCCAACTTGTTTACTTATACCACAGATTTTTAATGGGATCATGACAAATGTATATCTCCAAGAATGGCTGATAGGCATGCTTTATGTCACACTCAGCAGTATCAACCCTTGTTCAACATCAGATCTCCCAGTTATTATAAAGGCCTACAGATAGTATCATTATACCCAAGCCATGGAGAAGAGACTTGAGATTACGTGAGAGTTTCTTGCTTAAATAATGAGGTGGGAAAGGAAGACAGTCTTGTTTGGGACTTCCTTTGCTCCTTCCTTCAGCTAAACTCCAAACTATGACATAACATATGGCGATACTGTTATTTAAATCCATTGTCTTTCTTTCCACGTTATCTGCTTGTCCTGTATCCAACACAACATTCAGCTGCTCCAAGGGTGGTGCTACATGTCACCTTTTTCCTCCTAGCAATTTCTTTTCATTTTTCTTTGAAATGTGAATACACAGCAGGAAAGGAAAGCATAAAGGCTCCAGAGCACAGTGTGATGGATACTGACAGTACAGTAACCCCTGGTGGGGCTGGAGTGTTATATGTACTATCTGTTATAGTTTTGATTCTGTTAAAAGTTGTGCATCAGGTTTTGGATGTCCAATTGAATTTGGCTGGTTGAATTATCCAGAGACAAAACTGAATCACAAATTATTGATGATGTAGATCTTTACATTATACCCAAACTGCAGAGATTCTGTAACTGATATTTAGCTTGAGTAAATGTCTATGGAGATTCTCAATCATCCAGGTCACGGTTGTCCAAAAGGAACATAGGAACATAGGAGAGCAAACCCATCAGGATAACCCCTCCTTCCTGACAGTTAGAACAATTAACCAGTGGAACAACCTGCCTCCAGAGGTGGTGAATGCTCCAACACTGGAAGCTTTTAAGAAGAGACTGGACAGCCATTTGTCTGAAATGGTATAAGGTTTCCTGCCTGAGCAGGGGGTTGGACTAGATGACCTCCAAGGTCCCTTCCAACTTTATTATTATTATTATTATTATTATTATTATTAAGATTCAGTAGTCCATCTGTACTTAAAAGACAAAGGCCACTCTTTTGAAGACAGCAAAGTCCACATTTTGTACATCTATGTCAAAATTGAACAGCCCTCTCTCAACAGAGGAAGAGGGATATGACATCATCTATCTCTAGTCTACAACACAGTTGTCAAGATTCTGATCAATAAGACCAAATAAATCAGAAATCTGAGGCAAGAAAGTTCCTCAAAGAACATGTTTATTGGATACATATCAGCACATTCAGTTCCCACCCTTCTATTCATACTACCCAATGGAACACCTTGGCAGACTTTCTGATTTAGCGATCCTCCTCCTTCTCTCCAGCATGGGAATGAACTTTGGTTCCCACAAGAGTATCTCATGTTTAGACTTCCAGGAATACCATCTCCCCCTTCTTGTGGCAACCTAGAATGAAAAAAAATGGCTGCAGCCAGGTTTGTTGTAGAGTTGACAACAGTCCTTTCAACAGTTCCAAGTAGTTCCCATTTGCACTACTCGGGTGACCCTGACGACACAGATAAGCCTCCAGGGGCATAAATGACTTGCTAAAAGAATGCAAATGACCAGCTGTCTGCAAGGAGTATAAATCCTTCCATCCTCCATTATCCAGTTAGAGCTAGAAGAAGCTCCTTGAATGAGAAGCGAAACGTCTTCAAAGAAAAAAGTTTAGTTTGAGTAGTTTGCCCAAGTCTAGTTATAAAGTTATGGTTTTAAGGAAAAGTTACATTTGAGCGGTGTTTTTTAATTGTTTTCATATTTACCTAAACTGTTTATTCCAAAAGCTAGCAAAGCCTATAGAAAAATTACATCCATTTAAAGATCTGTCCTTTCTCTTCCACATCTATTTGTCCCCTCCAATTAAACACTCAGCTGTTCTTTGGTACCAGTGCTCCATTTCATCTTTTTGCCTCGTCTCAATTATTTCTCATTTTTCTTTCAAATGTGGCAACGTGGTAGGGAAGAGAGCATAGAGTTTCAAGAACAGAGTGTGAAGAATAATGACAAGACATCAACCTCCAATTACAGTAATGGGCACCTGATTTCTAAAATATGCATAATCTGTCAGAGCAATCCAGACAGCATTTTTTATTCCTTCATGACATTGCTCTACCAATGTAACCTGGGACTCAAAGAGAACAGAGCTGATTCTCAGCATCTTTTGCACAAAAGTTTCTCATGAATAGGAAATTGAACAGCTTGATCTGAAGCTACATTATGTGATATCTAGAATGCTGAGGCCATCGTGAAACTGTTTCATTTTACATGGGAAGAACTGGAGACTGGAGGAAGAGCTGTTTTTGCTTTTGTTTCAGTATGAGATTAGTTGGTTGCATCTAAACCCAACAAATTTTCCTCAAACATCAGCATTCATGGGGGGGGGGGAGACGAAGGGTGATGGTATCTGTAGCATTGTATAAATGTGCCCCTTTTAAAGGTGCATGCAACATCAACACACACAGAAAAAGAATGGAGTTTAGATCACACAGCTGCAATTGTCACCTTGACTGTTTTCAGACACGGACACACACACACACACATAGCAGTTCTAAGATCCTTTGCTTATTCTATACTGGAAATTTGCAGGGCTAATTAATATGCATGTGAATGTGGCTGATTCATTTGTAGTTCAGCAAATAGTGTAGGGAAGATCTCTTAGATGATTGGGCTTGAGACTGAATGGTCACTGTGATCTTGAGAGGATGTAAACTTCTCAACATCAGAAAGAGTGGCCAAAGTCTAGAAACAGATTTGGTTGTGTCTCAAGGCATCTGACTGAGTAATTCTGACTCTTTGAAGGATTACAGAACTTCTCAAAAAACAGTAACCAGTATTAAAAAAAATGTGGCTCTGTTTTAAATCTCTGTGGTTGTTCTAGTCAGATATTAGTTAAGCAATTAATATTTGTGAGACCTCTTGACAGTTGGTCGCATATAATCAATCCATCAATCATTGTGTGAGATCAACCACACAGATTCTAGCCCTGCTTTGCACTGAACAACTTGTTTCTTTTCAAGGATGTTGGCTTAAGGAAGATAACTTCTGCTTGGATCAATACAAGATCACCAAATTATATTCTCCAAATATTGCTTGCTGTAATGGCATGGGGCTGACTAAGGTATTTTCCTGAGAAAACATGCCCACAAACAGACCACCAGATCCTGAGGCTTAGAGACCAAGCAGCAAAGGGAGTACTTTCAAGCCCCTCTCTCTGTTGCTTTAGGGCATGGATCTCCAAAACTCTCAACTTGACTTGTGGACTTCAGCTCCCAGAATTCTCCAGCTATCTGGCCTGGGAACT
>JAKJMR010000901.1:165226-176437 GCA_024449315.1 Daboia siamensis | reverse complement strand
GGAGCTGATTTCCCATAAGACAGGTGGGCTAGAGGGGAGGGAGGGGCAGAAGCCAAGGCCCTGTCCTCCCCAGCTGTGACACCAGGATTACTGCAAGTCTCAGGAGCCAAGGCATGAGCCGCAAAGGAGCCCTAGCAGGAACTGTCTGCGGAAGAAGAGAAACACCCCCCCATCATGGAGGAACCGAGGGGGGGGGGCACACATTCTGGCCAAACTGCCCTGGAGCAAGGAAGGCAAACCACAGCCAGCCTTGGCCCCACAGCACCCTAGGGCAGAAGGGTTCCCCTTGGAGCAAATTCCCCCACGTGCCTCCAACCTCCTCCCCCTGCCGAGGCCCAGGCTGGCCACAGCAGTGCAGCGTAAAGCAGGTGGAACTAGGGGCCGCCCACTCCTCTCAGCCTGTGCGGGAACAGGGATTGGGGGGGGGGGAAATGGGGGAACCAGCAGGAAACAGAGGGGCGGGGGAGGGAAGGAGCAGCTCCTTGCAGAGCAGGGAAAGGCAGGCGCCCTGCAAGGGGACACTGGCGGCAGCCCACAGCCACCCCACGGAGACAGGACGCCTCACGGTCCTCCCATTGATGCCCCCCCCCCCCAGGGAGATGGGATGAATGAGGTTGGCTTCATTCAACCCACCTGGCGAGCTGGGGACAAGGCTCCTTTGGTAAAGGTAAAGGTAAAGGTTCCCCCGCACATGCGTGCTAGTCGTTTCCGACTCTAGGGGCCGGTGCTCATCTCCGTTTCAAAGCCGAAGAGCCAGCGCTTGTCCAAGGATGTCTCCGTGGTCATGTGGCCGGCATGACTAGATGCCAAAGGCACACGGAACGCTGTTACCTTCCCACCGGAGTGGTCCCTATTTTTCTACTTGCATTTTTACGTGCTTTCGAACTGCTAGGTTGACAGAAGCTGGGACGAGTAACAGGCGCTCACTCTGTTACGCGGCACTCGGGATTCGACCCGCCAAACTGCCGACCTTCTGATCGACAAGCTCAGCGTCTTAACCTACTGAGCCACCACGTCCCTCTCCTTTGGTAAACACGGTTAAAAAAAAGGTTTGCTCAACACCCCACCCTCCGCTCACCTTGGGGGTAAGCTGGAACGACGGGTCCAACCCCCACCACTGCCCCATCCTAATGGGGGGGAGGGGGGGAGAGAGGAAGCCAGGAGGAGAGGAACAAGAGGTTACCTGCCAGCAGGGAGAGCGGCTGAGAGGGCCTCACTGAGGACTTCCTGGAAAGGTGTTTTTCGCCAGGTGTCCTGGGCGCCGTCTGGCTAGGACCAAGCCAGCCCCCACAAAAGTGCAACCGACCGGCTTTCAAAGGCAGGACAGGAGCAAGAGAGGAGGAGGGGGCTTTCACAAAAGGCCTGGGTGTGCCTGAACTCTAGAAGCCCCACCCTATGTTCCCCAGAGGAAAAAGCCACCGGGCTTCAACCCTCTTTGGGGGACCCACAGACCCCAGAGGGAACCCGAGGCAGAAAGGCCCAGGCTTTGGATCCCACCCCCAGGGCAAGGCCAGAGCACAGCCGACATGTGCAGCAGCCCCATCAGAGGACAGGCAAAGCAGGGAGGGCCTGCAAGCCCAGCATATCCCAGCGTTTGCCCAGAGAGACATAAGAGACATAATGTGGTGAACGGCCTCTGCCCGCATGCAGAGAACGACCACGCGCAACCTCTATTTCCAGGGTTCTAAGCAAGCAACGAGGTAACCCAGACACACACGGGTTGTAGCTGGGTCCTCTTATCAGGGGTGCCCCAAGGAACTACTCCCTTTCCTGCTGTCTGTAGAGCGATTCTGTCTAGAATTCTCTTGCAGGACCATCAGACTCCCACATGGTCACCAGGAGGAGTCTGGATTGTTGGGGCGTGGGCTCAGCTTTCTCCTAGCCCCCAGAACCTCAGCTCAAACATGCACACCCCAGAAAATGTGGTTTCCTCCAGCTAAACTTTTGCGCGATTTCAAAATATCATCTGCTTCTTGATCCAATCCATCTTGAAAGAGGGAGGTTTGGGCTCCTCTAGAGCAGGGGAGGGGTGTCTCCAAACTTGGCCACTTTTTAAGACTTGTGCACTCCAACTCCCGGAATGGCTGGCTGAGGAATTCTGGGAGTTGAAGTCCACAAGTCTCAAAGTTTAGAGATCCCTGCTCTAGAGTCTAGACCAGGAGTCCTCAACCTTGGCAACTTTTAAGACTTGTGGACTTCAACCTCCCAGAATTCCTCAGCCAGCCAGGAATTCTGGGAGCTGAAGTCCACAAGTCTTAAACGTTGCCACGGTTGAGGACTCCTGGTCTAGACCGCCCTGGGGGACCACAAGCGAACCACCATCAGGCAGCCATAGAGCAGGGCAAGAAGAGCTGCTGCCAGAGGTCTGAGCATCTCCCCCTCCCAGAGGCCTGGGTGGCTTCCAGCACAGGGGCTCTCGTTTCCAGGGGTCGCGGGTAGGAGTCCACTTGCCCCCCCCCCCCCAGTTTTCCCCGCCGGCCGCCGGGGGGGGCCCCCCCATGGGGGGGGGGGGGGGGGGAGGCCACCCCAGAGGCTGGTCCAGCTTCCACCTTCCCTGGACATCCCCATTCAGCCGTGGTCACCATGACACCCCACCCCTTGCACCTCCCCTGGGCTGAGCCAGCCAATGGCAGCCCAGTATGTAAATCAGCCCCGCCACAAGAGAATGGCTGGGGGGGGGGGGCAGAGGTGTGGGGCAGGCAGGGGAGGCCAAAGCTGGGGCCAGGAATTTGTTTCCAAGGTCCCTCGGAGGGCAGTCACCTCCAAAGGCTGAAGGAGAAGCAGGAAGAGGGACACTGCCCCCCACACACCTGGGGCCTCCTCCAGCCCTTCTTCCAAGGACCCCACTGCCACGACTCACAGGAATGTCCCTGTGCACGACCCTGATTGAACTGAGGGAGGACCGCAGGGAAGATGGCCTCCTTCCTCCTCCTCTGCAGCAGCCCCAGCACGGTCAAAGTGTTCTGTGTTCACCTGCCCATCTCTCAACTCTGCTGTGCTGTCCACTAGGCCCCCAACCTTTGGGGCACCAGGGACTGGTTCTGTGGAGAGAAGTTTTTCCACGGACCGGAGGGGGTGTGTGGTTTTGTGTGCTGCCTGAGTCCCGCGGATGGGGCTTTGCTTGTTTGTGCGGACCGGTTGCTGGCATGCCGTGGCCCGGTACCGGTCCATGGACCAGGGGTTGGAGACCCCTGCACTAGGGGACCTAAGCGATTTCCAGCATCACCAGAGTGGGCTTAGGACAACTCCCTATGGCCAACTCCCCGCGGTTAATTCACCATGGCCAACTCACCACAGGACAACTCACCACCAAACAATTCCACGCGGGATAACTCAACGCAATCAATGTTATCCACCTGTTTTTTTAGACATTATTTCCATTTTTGCCAGCGGAAATAATGTCAGAGAAATAGTGGTGGGGATAACATTTATCGTGCCGAGTTATCCCACATGGAATTGTCTCGCAGCAAATTGTCCTGACGTGAGTTGGCTGTGGCAAGATGGCCGTGGCGAGTTGGCCACGGTGAGTTGTCCCATTCAGGGCCAGCCAGAGCAGAAGCCAGGCAGCAGCTAAGAGTAAAGAAAGGGGAGAGAGGCGAGAACTGGGGGTTAATACACAGCAGGGCGTGAAAAGGGCTAGACTGCAGCTGGGAGACAACACCGGCCCTCTTGGGTGCGCCGGAGGCAAGAATCGCCCTGGGGACCGTGGGCTGAAGGAGAAAGGAGAGAGGAAAAAAGCTAAGCTGCCCCTCAAAAAAGAAACAGAAGCTTCTGCCCATGGGCTGTGCCGCCCCAGTGCGAGAGGGAGCGACAGATGCCAGGCCCAGAATTTCCCAGGAAAAGGGTTGAGCTGGGAATAAAGACCCAGAGACCCATCTCGGATGAAAACGGGTGTGTGTGTGTGTGTGTGTGTGTGTGTGTGTGTCCCTGAAAGCCCCAATAATGAAGCTGAAGCTTTAAACAGCATCCCTGGTGAAGACCCAGATGCCTCTCAGATTGGAGGCAGACCGACGAGACCAATGGCTGGACCAATCCCCGAAGGGAACGGCAGCCCACCTGACAAAATGCTGACCTCCTCAGGTCCCAAAGACCTGAGAGCAACTGAACTGCAAAATGATGAGATGCTCACATCTTGCAAGCATCTCCCCCAACCCACCCCGCAGAGCGGTGCCATCCCCAAGCTGCTGTCCTTTGATAAGGGCAGGACGAGGCCCCACAGCCACCACTTCCACGCCGCCCTTAGCACATCTCCCTCTCTCCAGGAAGCTACTGAGGCCTCCTCAAACTTGCTGCTGCAAGAAACTGGGTTGCAAGAATTGGGTAAGTCTACTCTAATGAAATAGGGATGCGGTGGCTCAATAGGGACGTGGTGGCTCAGTGGGTTAGGACGCTGAGCTTGTCGATCAGAAGGTCGGCAGTTTGGTGGGTCGAATCCTGAGTGCCGCGTAACAGAGTGAGCGCCTGTTACTTGTCCCAGCTTCTGCCAACCTAGCAGTTTGAAAGCACGTAAAAAATGCAAGTAGAAAAATAGGGACCACTACGGTGGGAAAGTAACAGCGTTCCATGCGCCTTTGGCATCTAGTCATGCCGGCCACATGACCACAGAGACGTCCTCGGACAAGCGCTGGCTCTTCGACTTTGAAACGGAGATGAGCACCGGCCCCTAGAGTTGGAAACGACTAGCATGCATGTGCGGGGGAACCTTTACCTTTACCTTATTCTAATGAAGAGAAGGACTAGGGCAGGGACAGGCAACATTGGCTCTTTTATGACTCATGGACTTCAACTCCCAGAATTCCTTAGCCAGCCATGCTGAGGGGAAAGGGAGAGGTTTCCAAGCTGAGCCATGATGGCTCAGGAATTCTGGGAGTTGAAGTCCACGAGTCATAAAAGAGCCAAGGTGGCCTACCCCTGGACTAGGGAGTTGTCACAGACAGGAGGGGCTCAACCCACTCTCCTGAAGGCAGGACAAGAAGCAATGGTTGGAAACAGATCAAGGAGAGAAGCAACCTAGAACTAAGGAGGAATTTTCTGACAGTGAAGACAATCAACCAGTGGAACAGCTTGTCTCCAAAAGTTGTGGGTGCTCCAGCACTGGAGGCTTTCAAGAGACCGGACAATCATTTGTCTGGAAATGCTAAAGGGTCTCCTCCTTGAGTAGGGGGTTGGACTAGAAGACCTCCAAAGTCCCTCCCAACTGTGTTATTTTGTTCTCAGAAGCCCCAGATGATCGCTCCTAGAGGATTAACCCCACAGACCCTTTGTGGGTCTTTGACCATTTTTTAACAGAAATTAATTTGGTGCCATTTTTCTGGTCAGGCCTACCCAAAACAGTAAGAACAACACAGCAATCCTAGAAGAGCTCCATGCAATTGAAAGGTATTAAATGGACCTGAATCCAGCCTTTCCAAAGCCCCGCCTGCGGGAAGCAACCAGCAAAAGACCACCAAGGACCAGCAAGGTTGGCATTCCCAGAAAGGCTTCAAGGCTTCCTGAAAAGGGCAAAAGAAACGACAGACTTCCCATCGCACAAGTCCTCTGCCAATGGGCACCTGCTGGACCCAAGCTCAACTTTCTGGCCCCTGACCCACAGCGCCCTCCCAACCAGGCAGCAGGTCAAGGTCACGTAAGGAGGGATGTACAGGCCCCTCCTTTCCTCTGCCAAAACTCAGCAGCACGGACCGCCTAAAGCAGGGGTCCCCAGTACTGGGCCGTGGCATGCCAGCAACCGGTCCGCACAAAAAAGCAAAGCCCCATCCGTGGTATGCAGGCAGCACACAAAACCACACTCTCCGGTCCACGGAAAAATCCTTTTACCATGGAACAGGTCCCTGGTGCCCAAAAGGTTGGGCGCCTCTAGCACAGAGTTTTGAGGAGAAAAAATTCTTCCCCCAGGTAAACCAAAGCAAGCAAACCAATCAAACGCAACATTAGTTTCCAATGGACCAATAGGAAATGCCTTTGCAGCACTCATAGAGTTTTATTTTGGATCTGTTTGCGAAATGAAAGGTATGTGTGCCATTGCAAACCTCAGGCCTTATTCTGCCAGCATGAAAAAGAAATCCAAGATTTTCACTGGGATTAAAAGAAAAAAGAAAAAAAAAGCATCGAGTAGCTTAGATATTTCTTCAGGTTGATATTGCCATTCAGTCATTAAACTCCCGGGTGGGCCTTCTCTTCCCAGTAATCCTCCAGAGATGGTTCCCATAATCCCCAGGCACCGTGGGGCTGACACTCTGGGGAAGCTGAGGCACAACCAGCCAAGAGAGGCAAAGAAAACTCTTGAGCTAACATCCCCCACTAGGCAACTCAAACGTTAAGGAATCATTGCAAATTAAACAATAAGTTAACAAACGTGTTATGGATTACTCAGCTTCGAGAAAACATCTGCTCCAGCACCGTCTGTTTCCATTCCAGTGGCGTGCACACCCACCCACACCCACCGAGAGCCCCTGTCGTTACTTGGGGGGGGGGCTTAAAAAGCACAAGAAGACGGCCGGTTGGGCTTCCCCCTCCCTTCAGCCTTTCCGTCTCCCTCCCCCACTTCCAAGATCGGCCTCGTCCGCAAGCCCGGAGGAGAGCATCACTGCCGGCCAAATGGCAGCGGGACTCTGCTGCTGACTTGCAAACCGAGTCAGCAAACTACACCTCCCAGCCTTCTCCTCTTCCAGGATGCAGAGCAGTGCATGCTGGGATGTCTACTCCTCCTGGTTCTCCCAAGGATGAGTGCGTGTCCTGGCTTAACCCCAGCAGTGCTCAGCTGGCCCCGAGCGCATTACGGGTGAGAGGAAGGAAGGCCGAACACGCTTCTCCTCCCCACAGCCGCCCCCAGAGCCGGGCCCTCCCGCCAGGCAGGCTCAGGGAGAGGATGCCAGTGATGATTCCCAGATGGGCGGCAAAGGCGGGGTGCGAGGCAGCGCCTTCCCCAGCAGAGGCACAGAGAGCCCTTGGAAGCATTTGCTCCGCCAGGGGGAATCCAGCAGTCTGAGGTGGCCAGAGCTACGCAGATCATCCAGCTCTCCACCCACGCCAAATAGCAAAGGCTTAACCAGCAATCTAAGCTACGTAGCCCACCACCCACCCACCCAATTCAAAAATGCCTCGGGAGCACAAGAGACGGAAAAGCAGAGGCAGGAATCAAAGGGGGTTGTGTGCAGATGCAGAAGTCCAGAGTCAGGAATGCTGAAAGAGAAAAGCATCTCCGGAGTCCCCCCACCCCTCAAGGTTGGCCAAGTGCCCACAGACCCCAAGGAGCCCCCAGGCCTGCGTCTTCCCTGCAGCGGCATCACTTGGCGATTGTCCCCCGCTGGGAGCCTCCTCCTTGGGTGACCCTGCAGCAGCTAAGCCCAGGACAAGCAGGAGGGCTGCGTCAGCATCTCGCAAGATTTGCTGGGGGGGGGGGGGAAGCACCTTCTGAAGTAGCAAAGGCTCTGGGGACAAGATGCAAGAGCTGTACAGGTAAAAGAAGAGCAGTGGAGCAACCTTTCCTTAGTTTTGGAGACTACCGTATATCTCTGGGTGACTGGTGGGACAACACTTGCCTCCAATGCTGATTAGGGCAAAATTTGCTTTCATTCTGCCAAAGTTTGCACTTAACAGACTCAATGGAGTTGGTAGTACAATTCTCTATAGTTTTAATGGTTGCCTCCTTCCAGCACAATGAAAAAACAAACAAACCCGTTTTTAATTTGCCTACGGAGACTCTCAATCATCCAGGTCACGCTTGTCCCAAAGGTGCTTTTTCTGTTTCCTTTTTCCCCTTAAAAACATTTCGCTTCTCATCCAAGAATCTCCTTTGGTTCAGATGAGAAGTGAAACATCTTCAGGGGGAAAATAAATAAAGTCTAGTTTTCTATGGAGACTCTCAAGTCACGGCTGTCCCAAAGGTGTTTTCTCAAAAGGCAACTAGTGAAATGAAGGCCCATCAAGTCGGACAACCGGAAAACCACGGCTTCTGGAAGCACTGGGGGCCACACCCAGGTTCTTCAGGGCCTCCATACTTGCTTTTATCTGCACCCACAGTCACACCCCACAGAAACCAGAACTCTGAATCAGCTGCCTCAGCCTCCCCATTCTAAATTGCTAAAGATGGGAGATACTTCCACATTTTGTTTGTATCAGAAACCAGTGACACAAACCAGGAATTCTCCTGTATTTCCCTTTTAACAAGCCAATCAGTAGCCATGTTTGCTTTCACGCCAGTTCTTGACATGGGAAAAATTAAACCAGAAATGTTGGCTTCGTGACAGAATAGACCACAAAAATTTCAACCCTGAGATACGAATATTCTCCTCTATAGGTGCAGAAATATCGCTTTTGCCGGCAAGAAGTATATGGAGTTCATTCATACCAATTGATGTGTACTAAGAGGCGGATTCTACTCTTAGTGACCACACAAATAGATTTTCTTCATGGCGATTGATCCCCAGCCTGGTCCTTCAGGTCTTCCAGTGGTGCCCCATCACCACTGTAATCAAGTCCATCTGCCTTCATGCTGGTGGCGACGTTCTTCTCTCTCCTTTCATCATTCTGAAGAGGCAGAGTGACCTCCAGACAGTGGTGGGATTCAAATAGGTGAACCACCGGTTCTCTGTGTGGCTGCCACTTCCGGAAGTCCATTCTGGGCCTGGGCAACAAAAACTTAGCTACCAGTTCTGCCAAAGTGGTACGAACCAGCTGAATCCCACCACTGCCTCCAGGTCTTTGTGGACATTAGGCCACACTGACAGGTCTGATCCAGAAGGGAGGCCAGGAATCCTATCTTCAGGAAGACAAGCTATGTTGTTGTTAGCTGCGAAGTTGTGTCCGACCCATCGCGACCCCATGGACAACGTTCCTCCAGGCCTTGCTGTCCTCTACCATCTTCTGGAGTCCATTTAGGCTCGTGCCTACTGCTTCAGTGACTCCATCCAGCCACCTCATTCTCTGTCGTCCCCTTCTTCTCTTGCCCTCAATCTTTCCTAGCATTAGGCTCTTCTCCAGTGAGTCCTTCCTTCTCATTAAGTGGCCAAAGGATTTGAGTTTCCACTTCAGGATCTGGCCTTCTAAACAGCAGTCAGGGTTGATCTCCTCTAGTACGGACTGGTTTGATCACCTTGTAGTCCAAGGGACTCACAGGAGTCTTCTCCAGCACCAGAGTTCAAAGGGCTCAGTTCTTTGGCGCTCAGCTCAGCCTTTCTTATGGTCCAACTTTCACAGTCATACATTGCAACTGGGAAGACCATAGCCTTGACTATACGCACTTTTGTTGACAGGGTGATGTCTCTGCTTTTTAGTGTGCTGTCTAGATTTGCCATGGCTTTCCTCCCGAGGAGCAAGTGTCTTAATTTCTTGGCTACAGTCCCCATCTGCAATGATGTTGGAGCCCAGGAAAATAAAATCTGTCACTACCTCCATTTCTTCCCCATCTATTTGCCAGGAATTGAGAGGGCCGGATGCCATAATCTTGGTTTTCTTAATGTTAAGTTTCAACCCAAGTTTTGCACTCTAGACATGCTATAGAACCAGGCAATTCCTCTGCCCAGGAAAGGATTTGGAATCTGCTCCCAGGCTCAGTGCATGACTGCAGAAAACTCTCCAGAGGAGTTTGATGAAAGGGATCCTGTCCTCCGAGCCTCCCCCCCCCTTCCATGAGGGCTCCCCAGCACACAACTGGGGCATGGAATAGTCAAGCTGGCAAAGGACACTCAATGCAATCTGGCGCTCCCCAAGAGGAACCGATTCCCTGGCAAACATTAGCCGAATTGCTAATACTCAGGGCTCAGTCAGAAGAAGCCAGAGCACATCCTGTGATACCTCCATGTAATGATGAAAGCCCCAAAACCGGGAAAGGAGGTCTCCAAGGCGTATGCAAATAGAATCCCCTTGTGGCAAGCAAATTTAATAAATAGATCAAATAAAATACAGAAAAATAAGAAATGGTAACTCCTTCCATTTCCTTCTGCCAAAGAAATGAAACAAGGAAATGGTTTTGCCTGTGAGGTGTCAGCTACCCAACCAAGATCCGCGGTCCAGGGATACTGGGCAGAGAATTAGCTCCTCCTGCACACCCACACCCACACCCCAAAAGAGATCATGAAGGAGCGCCTGAAAGGGCAGCTGCACCAGAAGCAGCCTCTTCCTGCCCACCTCCAGCCTAGAAAGCAGAGAAGGGCACACTCTGTGCCATTTCCGATTACAGAGGGAGGGAAACCCCAGCCCCTTCCCTGCAACTGAGTCTGCCAGCTGCCCAGTCCATGACAGAAGCAGCAGCCAGGCTAAGTGGCCAGAGTCTGCCTAAGAAGCATCAACCACGAGCAGCTCAGGGTCCCAGGCAGAAGGGCAGGAAGAGGCTCCTCCAGCCCAGGGAACAGCCCTCTCCCGTCCCAACCCAAATCCCAGTGCTGGGCTTGGCATGGCTCGGACAGGAGCACCCCCAGAGCTCTCTTCATCCAGCTGCTCCCGAGCAAGGGCAAGGCTTCCACCCAGGGCCTCTCTGCCCAGACCGGCTTCTGGGGGCAGGGCTGGCGGTTCCTGCTTCCCTGCTGACGCAAGGCTTCTGTCCCAGCTGGGCCTCCTCCCTGCCTGCCAGCTGACTCACTTACAGCTGGGCTGCCACCAGGAATGCCACAGGCAAAAAAGGGCTTTGCCAAGCGCTTCCAGAAAAAGCAGGGAGCCTCTGGTGCCCCAACCACTGACTCCTGGCATCAGCAGATACAAGTAGGGACACACACCCCCTTCCAGGAAGCCAGACTGGGGGGGTTTGAGGGTGTGACAAGCCCCCCTCCCCCCAGGACCTGTGCACCAAGAGGCAGAAAGCCTGTGTGGGGAGAGGAGAAGGGAAGCACCAAGAGGCACAAAGGCAGGTGGCTCAACACACACACACACACACACACACACCTGGCAAGAACTGATGGTCTCACAGTCCCCAGCAGGGTGGGAATCCTACAGAACCAAGACAAGAGCCCAGCAGAGAAAAAGGCTGGCCAGGCCGGGGTGGTGGTCAGACTGCCTTGGAGAGCCACAGGAAGCGGCCAGCTCAGCTAAGCCTGGCAGAAGGGGGGGAAGGGGGGGGTGGAGGGGATTGCATTTAGACTGTCTCTGAAGGAGGGGCAGGGAGAACGGCTGGGCTGGGAGGGGGAGAACTGGTACTCTCAGAGCCCTCCCCTCCCAGCTGGCTGTGATCTTCCTCTTCAGGGTCAGCTATTAAAAGGAATCCCTCAGTAGTGTGTG
>JAKJMR010000901.1:153908-164826 GCA_024449315.1 Daboia siamensis | reverse complement strand
CGAGCCCCGCGCGAACGCACCTGGCGGGCGAGCTATAGGCCGGGAGGCAATTACGGCCCGGCCCAGCGGATTCAGCAACCTTTCCCGAACAGCCCTGCCCAGCCGCTGGGTTGCATTACAAGCCCCATGCCGCCCAGCCACTGGGTTGCACTACAAACCCCATGCTCCCCAGCCCAGAGAGTGAGCCAGCAAATCCCTCATAGAATTGTTCACGTAACTATGAAGGCTTTTGTTACTGAACCTCCCACCCCCCCCATCCGTCTGCAAAATCGCAGGGGGGGGGGCGAAGAGAATAGGGGCGCTGCCTCCTCCCACCCGCTCCTGCGCATAAGGCAAGCCTGAGGGAAGTGTGTGTGTGGGGGGGATGGAAACAGGAGACAATCAACCCAGTAAAAGCCCATTTGGGCACCCGGGAAGGAAGGGCTCTCCCGAAATGAGCAGCCCAAGGGGAAGCTGAGTTGGGGGTGTCCCCTGGGGGGGGGCTGCTCGTCTGGTCACAACCCCGTGACCTCAGGGAATGGGGCTGTCCCCCTCCCCACAGCCACCCTGCCAGGCTTTTGTCCTTGCAAGCTAGCAGGGTTGCCATAGTGACTCCCCCTCCCCTACCTCATGCACTGCCCTCCTGCCTTTGTTTTGGCAGCTGCAGGCAGCCACTCGGCCCGCCCTGCCCAAGGACTGGAGGCATCCATAGCTGGCTCCTGGGAGGGGGAATCCAGCGGCTTGGAGGGGGCACTTGTGGAAGGGGAGTGTCCAAGTGCTGAAGGGCCCCCTGAAATCGGAGACCCCTTTGGACACCAAGCAAACCCCTTATCAGATGCAGGTTCTTACCCCCTTGGACACTTAAGCCCCCCCCCCCCACACACACACACAGGCGCAGGATCAGCTTGTGGGGTTCATGACAGAGTTTGGGAATGAGAACAATGTCAAAGGACCCCGTGTCCAGCCGGCCATTGGAGTGGGGGTGCTTACACACTCAATGATGCAGGGGTTCCCTGAATGCACCTGGTTGCCACAAACTGGTCAACCACATTTTCAGCTGGGAGATTGTGCAAATTCAGCTGGGAAGAGTGCACAAAGTTTCGTCACTTGCATTTCCTCCACAGGCCAAGCTAACCGCCCTGCGCTTCTACCCGGCCTCTTCGGCTCTCCTGTCTTGGTCCACCAGGGTCCAAAAATCATGCACCCCCACCACCCGCACTGCCTGATGTTGCCATCTTGTTCCTTCCACCCCTTTGGGGGGAAATTGCCTGAAAGAGTATTCCAGTCCCCCCTCCCCCCACCTCCCTGAACTCTACCAATCAAGGTGCCAGGCTAGGAGATGCCAAGGCCACTTTAACTTTTCAGTGATGGGTAGGAAATAAACTTGTATTTAATTTTTCTTCACAGGTTCCCCTCAGGTTCCCTATCTGCACAGAGTTCAGTAGCAGCAGCTCTGAGGCCACGTGGCCAGAAGGATATACTGACTAAGCCATTTTTCTTCCTTGTAAAGAAGATGTACGTGTAGAGACGTTACAGCTATGCCTGTCCCAGCTAATTATACCCCACTTGGCTGAAGGACAAGCCATACCAGAGCTGTTGCGTGTGTGCCACACCTCTGGACCCCTTCATATTTGCACGGAGGTTCTGCAGACACGCAACTTTGTGTGTCTGTGTGCAAATCCAGACTTCCCGTAACAGAAGCCTGCAAAGGTTGCACAAAAGTGGTTTTACTTTCTGCCATTTCAGAGCAGAAGGCTGGGGAAGCCCCTTCTCTGGGCAGCTGCTGCCACTCAGCCTTCCCCTCTTCTGGATCCCTGGGACTTTGGCTCCCACCACTCCACCGCCTATCGGTTGAGGCTGGGAGGCCAGCCTGAAGACCTGAAGAGGACTATCGCTGCTTCCTCCAGACTCCTGTAGGCAAATATGCTCACTCAGATGGTCAGCTGCCTCTGGTGCCAGGGCCCGCCAGGTAATGGGTGTTTGTGTGAGAAGGTGCTGCAACAACCTTTTCCTCCACGTGGAATGAGGACTTGGATGGGGGTGGGGGACGGGAACTGACGGGCTCTTTGGAACATCAAGAAACCCCCCAGGGAAACACTGGATCAGCAAAGGGGCTTCCTAGCCCCTCTGTAACCTCCTTAGAGGCCCACAATGTCAGCGATGGCTTTGTGCTGCAGAGCCAATGCCTCTCTCACAAGGCTGTTAAAAGGCCTCCAATTCAAGCCAGTTCCTCCCCCTCCCAACGCCCCCCCTCCATCCTGCTCAACTGGAAGGATGAGCAAAGGAATGGCAAGGAGGGAAGCCATAAGGCAGCTGGTTGCGGAGCCCAAAGCCTCAGCGACCAGTTTGGGGGGGAGGGGAGGAGAGGCTGGCTGCCCAACAACCTTGGACAAGCAAGTTCCCTCCCCCACTTCTGCCTTTTTCAGGAGCGTCACAGTCAGTCTTGGCACCGGGCATTGCAAAATGAGTGCTTCTAGCATCTCACCATCCTGCTGGCCACCACGGCAAAGATGGTGTGTCTCCCTGCAGAAAGAAGCTGACTGAGCCTCCAGACAACCCCCCCCCCCAGCCCCACTGGCATCTCCTCTGTCCAGCAGGGGAATGTTCTGCCCATCAGACACACCCTGGAAAGCCTTGCAGAACAAACAGAGTGCCCGCATGGCCACCAACACTACCCCCTGGTGCTGACTCACTCAGGGACCTATTCTCAGGCAGGCCAAGGAGCAGCTGGCGGGCAGGGCTTCCCCCACTCCCTGCCTGTCAGGGGATGCTCCGTGCATGCCCCCCCCCAGGGCAGGCAGGTTCTGGCAGGGCAGCGCCTTAGCATTCTGAGCAGCTCCAGCAGAGCTCCTGGTGAAGGACACTGTGACTGGCAGCTGCCCCCTCCCCCCCACCCCGGCCATTTCTTTATATTGTACCTGATGGGGCTCTCTCAAAGCCAGGCCAACTGAGCCCCCATTCCTCAACTGGCCATGGGGGTGGGGAAACCAAGTCAGATGGAGAAAGAAGCTCAGGGGCTTCCAGGGCACAACATGGAAGCGGTTCTCTTGGGCTTCTTTTAGGCCTTCTTCGTTGGCCCGGCCGAGCCCGGATCAGGCCTCGCTCCACAGGCTCAGATCAGCCTAGGTGGGAAAGAGTAACGTTGTCCCCCACCCCCACCCCACCCGGCAGGAGAAGTTGACTTCCCTCCCTCCCTGAATTTGCCCCCCTCCCGGCCCTTGTCCGCCTTTTGCCTGCTCTCGGGGCAGCCCCTCTTCCCTGGGGGGGTCGAGACCACCCCTTCCTTTGCTGTGACCTCACTGACACACACACACCCCGTGGCGCCCCCAGCCCGCCCAACCCTCAAGGCGCCCCGGGCGGACTGAAGTGGCGGTGGGAGGAGGCACTTCCTGCCGGGAGCTGAGCAGGGCGAAAGGGGGACCCGGGAGGAGGCCGCACCGCGCCCGGCCCGTGCAGGAGAAAGATCCGCCAGGTCGGGAGGGGCCGCGGGGGAGACCGCGAGCAGCGGCACCCGTGCCTTACCTGCAGGCCGGGCTTGCCGCTGCCGCTGCTGCCGCCGCCCGCGCCCTGCTCCGCGCCGGCCGGGAGAGGCTCCGGGCCGCTTCCCGCGAGGACTGAGGGGTCCGGCAGGCGCGGCGCCCCCTTTCCCCGAAGCGGCTTCCGGGCCCCGCGAGGCTCCGCCCTCCCCGGCGCGTATTGGCTCTCCGGGCGAGCCCCGGAGCCCCCGATGGCCAATGGGCGGGCGCGGAGGCAGTGGCCACGCCTTCTCCACGTGCAGGACCTCGGTGACAGCGGGGCGGGGGGGAGAGGAGGGGCGGGGCCGGGGCTGCACTGCTCCGTCAGGGATTCTGGGAATTGTAGTGCCTGTCTCCCCTCCGGACCGGCGAGGTGGGAGAAGCAGTCCGCCTGCTGGCCTCTCTCCTGCCTGCCCGGCTCTTGGAGAGCGAGAGCGTCGGGGAGGCGCCGACCCTGGAAGCTGCAGGGAAAGCTTGCGACCGAGAGACGCCGCGGGCTGTCCTTTCAGGAGGGCTTTTTTATTCATTTCAACTTTGGGCTTTCGGGTTTCCGGGTGGTCTCCCATCCAAGGATTAATGGACCAGGTTCTGCTTAGCTTCCCCTGGGTGGGAGCTGAGGTTCCCTGAGGAGCCAGAGCCGAATAGCAAGCTGGAACAAAAGAGGCAACCCACCTTCATGAATTTGCCTTCGTCGTGAGAGTCTCCAGTCCCTGTGGCTGGCAGAAGGTTTGGATGCACCCCAGGCAAGATGGGGCAATGACTCCAGTAGCCAAGAGGTGGCGCAAACAAACACACACAGACAACAAATGAGTCCCCCCCCCCCTTGCTTTTCCCAGTTATCTTTTCCCTCCTGGGCTCTCCAACAGCTGGGGGGTCCCAAGCAGCCCCTTTAAATCAGAGCGGCCAGAAAAAACTGGGTGTCCCTTGGCTCTGTCCAAAGCTTTTGGAGCTGGAGCTTTTAAAGCTGCATATGTTGGAGAAAAATCTCCCCCTCCCCAGTTTTTAAGGCTGCTCCCAGAATGCACCTTAGGGCAGGCAGAGGATCCAAGGCAAGGCACATCCTTTGTAAAAAGTTAAGATGGCGGCCCCTGCACTGCCATCAAAGCTACACCAGTTTCTGGTATACCTTGCCCATAAAACACAGGCAGAGCTTCGGTTGTGTTGTTGTGGACTGTGCCTGCCGACATCCCTGCACAGAAGCCTGTTTCCCCCAATTCAGCTTGCAAAGGATGCCGTTCTCAGATGGGGAGAAACGTTCAGTGGACATAAAGCACAATAAACAAGACAAAATATAAGATACCCTTTAGTGAGCAATCCCCGGCCTGTCAGGCACGAAAGGCCAGGTCCACACGTGAAGGTCCAGTTAAACTGATTTATTGCTAATTATAGCTATGTTCAGGAATCTTCTCATCCAACGGTTAGCACCTGCTAGGAGTTACATAAGGTTCAACAGCAATCAAGGGAGGTTGGGCTTAGTTCAGGTGGGGTTACGCAGGTAACAGGAGTCCCCAACCCTTCTGGATTGGCATCCTGGGGTGGAGGCATTTTTACACCTGTGAGCATGCAAACACGTGAATGGGGCTAAACGCATACAGGGCCGTGATTGTGTGTGTGACAAACGGGGGCCACAAGGGCCCCTGTGATGCTCAGGCAACGCTAGCACCCATGCAATGCCACAATGCTAGTGTGAGTGGGGATGTTGCGCTTGCAGCAACAATAACACCAGCACAATGACACAACACTAGCATGAGTGGGGGTGTGCTCGTGGCAACACTAGCCCCCATGTGATGCTCATGGCATTGCTAGTGGCTACGTGACACCATGACACTAGCATGAGTGAGGGTGTGCAAGTGCGCACACATGCATGCACTAGCCAGCCACTCATGAAGCCGTAGCCAAAAGCCCACAGCTTGGTAGAAGGCCACGGACCACAGGTTGGTGATCCTCGTTCTAGACTGAGCCCTCTTTTTATTCTGCCCCACGCTCTGCCACTCCTGAGACCATGTGAAGAGTCCTTGCTTTCTTTTCATAAAAGCCCCTTAAAGGGACTAGTTGCGTCAGGCCTTTGAAAATGTCTGCTGCAATCTGTTGGTCTGGAAACTTTATTTTATAAGAACTTTAAGGCTGGACAAAGAAAGGAACCACCTCGGAATGTGATCCATCTCCCTGATATTATAAGAAATTATAATTTCTGAGCATTTCCCTAATATTGGACTTAACCAGGAAGAATTCTATGATCAAAGTTGAAAATTCAGGAAGGGAGCTTCTGCCCTCTTCTGCCAACCACCAGAATTTCTTCAAACAAAGCTTCCAAACAAGAGTAATACAATAAATAATAAGTAGATCTGTGACTCAGCTCGTTTAATAGTGATTTCCTGAATAAATCACAAGTGCCTAACAGAAAACTGTAACCGTGACAGTTTAGCAACATCCCCACAGCAGAGTTTGCACAGCATGCCCAAGCAAAACCCAACCGACTCAAGTGTAGAACATTTAATCAGTTTTGGGCCACACATTTTAGGAAGGACATTGAGAAGATGGAACATTTCCAGAGGAGAACAATTGAGACGATCTGGAAGGAAAAATGGATGGAAAAGGGTTAGAAGTGATGGGGAGGCTCCCCTTTCTTCCCAGAGCTTAAAGTTTCAGACTCCTTGCTGAAGGGGGGAGAGCTTGTCCAATCAGGAAGGCCGATCCAGACTACCATCAGCCATGTTGTTGCTGCAAGGCACACACACACACACACACACACGTACACACAAAGACAGTGGCTCTTCTGCCAGGGATAGCCTTCTTTCCTGAACCAAAGGGTCTTTGCTTGCTGGACGGTGAGAGAAGGACCTTTTGCGAAAGCTCATTTCACAGGCTGACCCCTAAGGCAAAGTGACAACTGACAACACCCTCTCCCCTTCCTCTTGCCTAGTTTCTTTGGGAGCCTCTTGGGGCTGGCAGTCACATGACCAGCCCAAACAGCCTTCCAGCTCCTGCAGGAGACCTGAAATCGGGCTTCCTGTTCATTCAGCCACAGGAAAGATGGCCGGGGGCCTTGGCTGCCCTTCCAAGCCCCAAGGAGATGCTTCAGGATGAAAACAGGCAGGGGAAAATTTGTGGCCTCAGCCTGGTTGAGTCAGGCAGTCCTTTGGCTCAGACGCTTCCAAGCCCTTCGGAAGCCCAGCGCTACCTTGACGTGGTGACACTTAGTGCCAAGCTTAATGTGATTTTGCAAAAAAACATACAGGGACTGGTTATAAACCCAATTTACAAACTGCAATAACTTTATTCACAACCCGCTGTACCGAAAACCATTACCTTCTGATGCCCAGGCACTTAAGAGGGCTGCAAGTTGGCATTTGTGGCACTGCAAAGTTTGAGAAGGCCTGTGACGTCTAGATAAAGTTGACTACTTGGAAGCGGATTTACTTATTTTTTTTGCCCAACCCAAACACCCATGAAATCTTTAATGCCATTTAAGGGGAAGTGGGTGGACTGTCTTAAGGGGCACAGAGCCTCTGCTCTGTCTTTTGGCGCTCTGCTTAGTCTGGCCCTCCCGTTTGTAACTATGGCTGAGCAAAAGGTGGGGAACCACTCTCCCCAAAGGACTGGTAGATGAAGAGCAGTTTTAGGAGGAGGGATCTTCAGCTTCCTGGAATCTTCTTCTCTTTGAGAGGCTCTTAGGGGCCAGGTCAGAGAATAGGATTGGGGCTACAGCTTCAAAGCCTACAGATGCTGGCTGTCTTGTCAACGCTTCAGCACCCAAGTCTGTTTGCTGTGGCCCACCAAGGAAGCCGCCTTAATCCTTAGCCGAGGGAGGGGCCGTTTCTCAGCACAAAGACCTTCACAGTCTACCATAAGACAAACAGCAGGTGAGGATGAGATAAACCAAAGCACAGCAAGGTTCTGCATGAGTTGTTTGACTTTAGGATTTCGTGGTCACCTGAGCTAGGTTTTACATAAAGGTTCTCAAATAAATACCCTGGAGTTGCAGAAATGATTGTCACCCCACCCCACCCCCCACAGCCCAAGAATAGGGGTCTCCAAACCGGGCAACTTTAGGACAACTCCCAGAATTCCTCAGCCAGCGTGAAGTCCACAAGTCCTACAGTTGCCCAGTTTGGAGAACCCTGCCCTAAAATGAAAAGAGCCAATCACTTGGGGGCTCCATTGCCAGTTTTGCACTCCCCTTGCAGTACTGGCTGAGCTCAGCTCCTCCTGGCTCTAAACAGTGGCCGTGCCACATGGGTCATCTTGCTGGCAGTCTGTGCCAGTGGCCCCAGACATCAGGGCAGGGCAGCAAAGGAGGCCCCTCCCTCGAGAATTCCCAGGGAGGAGGTTCCAGAGATTGTGGCCTTGGGTAGCCACGTAAAGGCGGCGAACCGGGCGCCCCCGAAGTTGCGGGGCTCCAGCCTTGAAAGCCCGGTTAAGCCCCCACCCCACCCCCGGGCCCACATAACCCCTCCCGGGAACGCGCGGGCGGTGCCAGGGGGCGTGGCGGGAGGGCCGCTCGGGGCTCCTCCCCTCTTCCTCCGCTGCCCCACCCCCGGTTGGCTTTCTGCGGCGTTCCTGTCGCCCGTCCTCCTGCCAGCGGGGACTCCTTCTTGGGCAGGGATTGTATTCCAGCCGCCTTTCCCGTTGGTCTCTCTCCCAGTCGGGGCGGCGGGCGCAGCCAACGGCCGGCGAGCAAACAGGGCCGGGCCCGAGGCGGCCACAGCGGCTGCTTTCCCCGCGGGCGGCGGCTGCGGAGCGGACGAACCCAGCCGGCCCACCGTAGGGTCCCTAGGGAAGGTCCCCAGAGCCGAAACACGCGGCGGTGGGCGGGGATCGGCCGGAGCCCCAACGGGAACCAGAGTCTCTCTAGGCCTGGGGTAGGCAACCTCGGCTCTTTTATGGACTTCAACTCCCAGAATTCCTGAGTCAGCGTAGCTGACTCAGGAATTCTGGGACCTGAAGTCCATGAGTCATTAAAGAGCCGAGGTTGCCTACCCCTGCTCTAGGCACACAGAGAGAACCGCCCGCCTAGGAGCCCCCGGCCGGCAAGCCCTGCCCCGCCCCAGGGGGCGTGTCCGCAGACGGCGGCCTCTCCGCCGGGCGCCAATTGGCTGCAGCCACGCCCCGCCCAGACGGCCACCCTGTTTCTCCCGCCCCGCCCCCCCCCGCGCTCTGCCCGCGGCGTCGCCCGTAGCGACGGGGTCTCCCGCGCGGCGCCGGAGGGGTCGGGCCCCGGCCTTGCCGGCGGGCGTACGGAGCGTGGGTGCGGCCAGGAGGAAGCAGCGGCTCTTCTCGCCCCGCCGGGCGGCGCCATGTCCCTGCTCTGCGTCCGCGGTGAGTCGGCGCGGTCCGGCGAGCGCCCTCCGGGCGGGATGTGGGGTCCCGCGGGGCTCTCAGCGCCGTTCCTCCGGGGGTCTCGCGGGAGGGGGGGGCGCCCGAGAAACTCCGCCGCGGGCGCCTCTTTCCTCGGGCAGCCTTCCCGGGAATCGGCGGTGCGAGGTGGGGCGCTGGCTGCTTTTCCTTCGCGTCTGTCGGGACGGGACCGGGACGGGACGGGGGGGGGGGATGGTGTAGGGCTGCGGCCCCGCCCTGGGCGACCCTCCCGCCGGCGAAGGGATCCGGGTTCGCCCCTGGAGCAGACGCGCGGATGGCTGAACCGAATTGCGCCAAGTTGGGGAGGCTCCGGATCCAGGAAGGAAAGAGGGAGGGAGCGCTGCCATCGGTGGCTGAAAGGAGGAAAAGTGCCGGGAAGCGCAGGGCTGCCTTTCGGTAGGGAAGGCGTGATGGAGCCGGTGAGGCTGCTGAAAAGCCGCGGGCGTGGTGGTGGTGGTGGTGGGGTTTGCTCGTCGTCTTTGCCGAGGCTGCGGGGTGGGAATGTTAGGCAGAGCGCAGCCCCCGGGGGGGGGGATTAATCGGCCGGCATCTGCCTGGAGTGTTTGTGGCGGGGTGTGGGGGGGGAAAAAAAAATCTTCCTCGTCCTATCTGGACCCCCCCCAGTCCTTAGGGCAGAGGAGCAACAGCTGCCCCCCCCCCCAAAGTTTATTTTTTTATTTAATTAATTTAATTTTATTTGTATACCGCCCTTCTCCCGAAGGACTCAGGGGCGGTGAACAGGGCAAGGAATAAAAATATAAAAATACAAACATTAAAAAAGATTAAACAGGGTGCCCAGAAACTAACAACAATAAGTTAAAATACATTAAAACTATATTAAAAATCCCAACCCATCACCCGTCAGGCCAAGCCGGCTTGTTCGAATAGATAGGTCTTTAGGTCGCGTCGGAAGGAGCGAAGGTCGGGAGTCATCCGGAGCTCAACTGGCAACCGGTTCCATAGCTCCGGGGCGCCCACAGAGAAGGCCCTCCCCCTGGGGGCCACCAGACGACACTCTCTGACCGGTGGCACCCTGAGGAGACCCTCTCTGTGGGAACGCACAGGGCGGAGGGAAGTTGATGCCGGCAGCAGGTGATCCCTAAGGTACTCCGGACCCATGCCATGTTATGGGGCATGGGGTCAAGGCCCACTCAAGACCAAAGTCACCACCTGAGGATGGATGATTTCCGCTTCTCCAACCCGCCCCCCCATCCCCGTACAGCAAGCTTCTCGGGTGGGTTGGCCATGTCCGGCTGCGGGGAGGCAGCCTCGGGTCAGCTGGGCCAGAGTTTGGTGGGCTGCCTTGGGGCGGGGTGAGGGATGCTAAGTGTTAGGGAAGCCTCGACTGAGAAGCCAATCCTGGGTGAGGGAGAAGGTTGTGTGTGTGTGTGGGGGGGGGGTGTTCCAGGCTCTGCCCTGCAAAAGGTTGCTCGAAGAACCGGATGTTTTGCACCGGCCCGCCACAGGGCTGTGTGCTTAGCCCCTACCTGTACTCTTTATACACGTATGATTGTGTATCATCTGACCCATCCACTGCGATAATCAAGTTTGCAGATGGTACAACTGTGGTGGGTCTTATTACAGGTGGGGATGAGACAGCGTACAGGGCGGAAGTACAAAAACTATCCATATGGTGTAGGAACAACAACTTGCACCTGAACATCGGCAAGACGAAAGAGATGGTGCTAGACTTCCGGAGGGAAAAGGAGGAACCTGCCCCACTTTACATCGGGTAGGAGATAATAGGAGTATAGCCAGCCGTACCAACAGGCGGAAAAACAGCTTTTATCCGTGGGCTGTTAGGCTTTTGAATGGGATATAATCTCTGTGAACTTATGCAGAATTGACTTGGGAGGCCGGTGTGTGGTGTAGTTGGTTCACATGGTGTGGTAGGATGGAGGGTTTGTTGTCACTGTGTGTTGGGGGGTGAGAGCAGGGGGGGGGAAGGCTCAGCTAATTCTCAATGTACACGTGTTGTACTTTGACAATAAAAGTTTATTGTTGTTGTTGTTGTTATTATTATTATTATTATTATTATTATTATTATTATTATTATTATTATTATT
>JAKJMR010000901.1:133415-153898 GCA_024449315.1 Daboia siamensis | reverse complement strand
TTATTATTATTATTATTATTATTATTATTATTATTATTATTATTATTTTGGCTGGTGAGAGCCAACATAATCTCCCCTTGCATTAGACAGTAGTCATATATCCTGGTGATTATTTGCTTGTATTAAAACTGGCAGCAGTTGAAGATGCCTGCTGCCTGCCTGAGCTGACGGCAGCTCCCACTCTCCCACTCCTTCTCTGTCTGGGTCTTCCCTTGGTTGCTCTGGCCAGGAATTTGGGTGAGGGTCAGAAGGCTGTCCTGAGCCTTAACCCTCTTGAGACAGGCACATCCAGAGTAACGGAGGCACACAATCTGGAGTTGAACCCATGTCATGGGAAGCCTGGTGAATTGGAAGCCTGCCCTTCTTTTGGAGGTTGAAAGGGAAATTCTGAAGCAACAGAGACATTTCTTATTCTAGGGCACAGGTTTGCAACCCGCGGCTCCAGAGCCGCATGCGGCTCTTTCAGCCATCTCCTGCGGCTCCCAGTCCTCTACCATGTGCAGTCCAAAAAAAAAAAAAAAAAGCGGGACTAAAAAATTTCAACCAATCAATTCAAATATGCAGGGTAGGTGCATATCTCGCCTTGGCTCCACTCTTCACTCAAACCCTGTTCTGCACATGCGCGCATGTACGCACATGTGCACACATTTTTTGCGGCTCCCAGTTTTTCCTTTTGTGAGGCAACCAGTTCCGAGTGGCTCTTTCACTGTTTCAGGTTGCTGACCCCTGTTCTAGGGGTTTGGTTTCCTAGCAGGAAAAAACGCCTTGGTTTAAGAGGTCTTCGGCCTGATGGCTTGGGGGAGGGGGCTTCAGGGGTCCCGCTGCCAGGCTCCTATCAGGTTTCTCCTGGAAATGATTCCCCCCCCCAATAATCTTTGACTTCAGCTCAGCCATTGGGAGAACTTTGAAGCATTAATATGTCCCCCCCCCACCCCGGGAAGAGTTTGGGAATCCTGTGGAAAGGAAGCCTTTACAAGTATTCATTTTTCAGCTTTCTCCCTGCCTCAGGGCTTAAGGTAGAGACCAAACCGTGAGGCCGTCCCCCTCTTTTTTTTCTTCTCATGTGGTGCAGAGAGGGTGGCTTGTCTCTTGAGGAGAGAGGGGTGGTTTAGGAAATAGCTTCCAGCCCAGCTCCCCGGGCCCCTTCCTTCCCTCCTGGAAGGACTTACAGGGCCTTGCTAGGCCCTGGGGTCGAGGGGATCAGCTGGCTTCGTCTTCTCTCCTGCACGGCGGCGGATTGCAGAGGCGGCAGGCTGGGGCTGTCCCGGCGCTTGGACATGGGTCTCAGGATCAACACCAAGGGGACGCTGACCCAGCTAGGAGCTTGGTGGCTGCCTTTGGGCTTTGCAGCTTTCCAAAAGAGCCCCGTGCCCAGGACCGGTGAAACACCTGGTGGCTGGTGGTTTCATTTCTTTTACCTTTTTTTAAAAGCTTGATGCCCCGAACTCTCCCCCCTCTCCCCATTGCCCCCACCTTTTCCAGCTTGAAAGCTTCTTTGGAGAAGCTGGCGCTGGAGGAAGAGGTTCTAAGCCGAGAGGGTCCCTTGGGGGACAGAATTTTCTAATAGGGAGGTCTGCCCCTCCCTAGCGCCTCCCTCGGGGTGGGGAGGCCTCTCCCGCTGCTGCCCCCTCCCCATCTGACAGACAGGATTCCCTTTCACTGGCTGAGTTAAGCAGATCTCTCTATTACATCATATCTCTGAAATGAGCGCAGTGTCTTTTGAAATGTTAATAAAGGGTTCTTGGTAATCCTCTTTGAAGCGGGTTCTGACTTTGTACCATTCCGACAGGCAGAGGTTTTTTTAAATGTAAAAGTAAAATTTCAGGAAGAAGGAAGTTAGCCCCTGTGGAAGCGCCACCCCCCAAACCCCCACCCCCCAAAACCACAATCCCTTTGCAAGGAGGCCACTCCTGAAATCGACACCCTCCGCTCAGGAGAACAAGGAGTCCCTTGTGGAGATGGTGGCTCTCCTATCCCCTGGGGTGGAAGGCAGGGCAGGATCCCTCCCACTTGCTCAGGAAGAACATCTTTTATCATGGAAACAGCTGTTCAGCTGTGGAACAGGCTGCCTGAGAAGGGGGCGGTCTCTGTTCCTTGGAGATGTTTTAAGTGGAAGCAGCAACCGTGGATCCCCACACTAGGCAGGAGGTTTCGACAAGGATGATGGAGAACCCGCCCCCCCCACCCCAAGCCTTTAAACTCGGGGCCACTGATGATCTTTCGTGGAACAAATGCCTGAGTTAATAATAATAATAAAGTTGGAAGGGACCTTGGAGGTCATCTAGTCCAACCCCCTGCTCAGGCAGGAAACCCTATACCATTTCGGACAAATGGCTGTCCAGTCTCTTCTTAAAAACTTCCAGTGTTGGAGCGCTCACCACTTCAGGAGGCAGGTTAAATGGGCTTTGTAGATAGAATTAATTGTGAATGTGGAACAAGGAACCTTACTTAAGCCAGTCCTTTCCCCAAAAATTAAAAGAGCCCTCCTCTCCCTTGTCTGGATTCCTGGCTGCCGGATTGCTGCTGGGAGGGGGGAGGAGGAAGGAGTGGGGGGGAAACAAACGATGGGCTTCCGCTTTACTCCCAGGTTTAACAGAGAGATTTCCAAACTTTTTCCCTTCAGAGTTGTTGGGAGTCAGGCGGCATATGCATTTAATAAATATATTTTTTTTTTAGATTCCCCTTAGGCCAGACCTCTAAACCAGGGGTCCCCAGCCCGTGGGCCGGCCAGAAACCAGGCCACGCAAACAGGCAAATCCCCATCCGTGGGATGCAGGCAGTGCATGAAACCATGCCCCCTCTGGTCCACAGTGGAAAAACCTCTTTCCACCCAACCGTTCCCTGCTGCCCCAAAGGTTGGGGACCTCTGCTCTAAACACCGGGAGCCAGCTCCACGTGGGAGGCATACCGTAGTTGAAAAAAAGTAATCCAGGAGGAATTGAGCTCTGGTCTTGGGAGACAGGAGGGAGGGGAAAGAGACTTTTGAGATTCTGTTATGCTATTCTGTAAAGTAAAGTAAAGTGCATTCCTCCATTCTTGTGTTACTCTCCCTCAAAAGGGCTGGCCTGTATCTCCTGAATGCAGGATTTTTGGGAAGCTTCCCTTTTTGTTTAGTGCACAGGTCTGTAACCCGCGGCTCCGGAGCCTCATGCGGCTCTTTCAGCCGTCTCCTGCGGCTCCCAGTCCTCTGCCATGTGCAGTCCAAAAAAAAAAGTGGGACTAAAAAAGTTCAACCAATCAATTCAAATATGCAGGGTAGGTACATATCTTGCCTTGGCTCCACTCTTCAGTCAAACCCTGTTCTGCGCATGTGCGCATGTATGCGCATGCGCACATATTTTTTGCGGCTCCTAGTTTTTCATTTTGTGAGGGAGCCGGTTCCGAGTGGCTCTTTCACTGTTTCAGGTTGCTGACCCCTGGTTTAGTGCTACCAATAGCCCTTAGACTTATATACCGCTCCATGGTGCTTTACAGCATTCTCTGGGCGGTTTACCATGCCAGCATCTTGCCCCCAACAATCTGGGTCCTCATTTACTGAGGTCCGGAGGATGGAAGGCTGAGTCAACCAGTTAGGATCGAACTCCTGGCTGTGGGCGGAATCACTCTGCAGTATTGTATTCTAACCACCTGGGCCACCAGGGCTTCTACCTGTTTTTATACAATATAGGATAACAGAGTTGGAAGGGATCTTGAAGGTTTTCTAGTCCAACCCCCCTGCTCAAGCAGGAGACCCTATACCATTTTAGGCAAATGGATAGCCAATCTTTTCTTCAAAACCTCCAGTGATGGAGGACCCACAGATCATTCCATTGGTTAATTGTTCTCACTGTCAGGAAATTTCTCCTTAATTCCAGGTTGCTTCTCTCTTTGGTTAGTTTCCATCCATTGTTTCTCTTCTTGCCTTTTGGTGCTTTGGAGAACAGGTTGACCCCCCTCTTCTTTGTGGCAGCCCCTCAAATACTGGAACATTGATATCATGTCAGCCCAGTCCTTCTTTTCATTAAACTAGACAAACCCAATTCCTACAGCTGTTCTTTGTATGTTTTAGCCTCCAGCCTTCTAACCATCTTTGTTCATAGAATAGGAATAGGAATAGAATAGAACAGAAACAGAACAGAACAGAGTAGAATAGAATAACAGGGTTGGAAAGGACCTTGTAGGTCATCTAGTCCAACCTCCTGCCCAAGCAGGAATCCCTACACCATTTCTGACAGATGGCAGTCCAGTCTTTTCTTGAAAGCTTTCAGTGATAAACCTCCCACAACTTCTGAAGGCCAACTCTTCCGTTGGTTGATTGTTCTCACTGTCAGAAAATGTCTCCTTATCTCTAGGTTGAATCTCTCCTTGATCAGCTTCCACTCATTATTCCTTGTCTGGCCTTCAGGTGCTTTGTAAATAGGTTGACACCCCCCTCCTCTCTGTGACAGCCCCTCAAATATTGGAACACCGCTATCATGTCACTCCTAAGTCTTTCTTTTCACTAGACTAGCCATGCCCAGTTTCTGCCAGCGTTCTTCATATGTTTTAGCCTCCAGTCCCCTAATCATCTTTGTTGCTCTTCTCTGCACTTTTTCTAGAGTCTCAACATCTTTTTTATAGTGTGAAGACCAAAATTGGTTGCAGTATTCTAGGTGTGGTCTTACTAAGGCTCTATAGAGTGGTGTTAGTACTTCATGTGATCTTGATTGAATCCCTCTGTTAATGCAGCTTAGGATTGCATTGGCTTTTTTGGCTGTTGGGTCATATTTAATTGATTGTCCGCTAAGACGCCAAGATCCCTCACACAGTTACAGCTATTAAGCCTGGTGTCACTCCATTTTTTTGAGATTCTAGAAAGAATGCAGAGAAGAGCAGCAAAGATTATTCTCCTCCGGCTGACCAGCGGTTTGTTTATTTGATATATTTAGAAATTACCTGTCTCCCTCTCAAAGAGTTTCATCTCTGCGAAGTCAGGTGTGTTTGTCCATCTTCCCATGATTGTGATAGTTGTGGAATAACATGAGGAATACCAGACTTTCCTGTATTTTAAAAGTCACAGACTGCAGCAAAATGTAATTATCAGGACAAAGCTTTTCCCTTCAGCATTCTGAGGGCAGAATGATTAAATATCTTATCAATTGTAATACTAATTCCAGTTCTGGGTTCTCCTCTTCTGAGTAACTCTTCCCCCTGGGTCTCGCGTTATTGATTTTTTTGGGGGGGGGTCTATGTGTAAACCATTGGAAGGTTCATCAGCATACATATGTGAGGGAGCATATTGTAGTCCTTAAGAAAAGTATATGCCCCTACTTCCTTAAGAGCTCTGCCTGGCTTATAAAGATATTCTAAAAAAAAAAATCACCCATAAAACCAGCATTACCATGGAAAGAAAAACAGGAACGCCCAAAGATTTTTTAAGGCTTGAGCGAACAGCTCTTAAACTTCAAAATGCACGGAGGGGCAGGTCTGCCTCAATACCATTGCAAGTTAGCCCAGGGTCCATTGTAGGAGCAGCCAAATGTGGGTTGGTGCTGAGGTGGTCTGTGGTGGGGTCTGCAAGTTGCCCCATTGAAGGGCAATCCGGAGAGGAAGCAGCAGCCTCAGGGAAACTGGGGTTCCTGCCTGGGGGGGGGGGGCCAGGACGGTCGCAGGAGGTTTCCCAGGGTGGCCCGGCTGGGCCCCCAACCCAGCCAGCTGCCTTAGAGTTTGCTGTAGGTCACTCTTGCCAGGATGTGAAGTCACAGAAAAAGGGGTCTTTTCCCAGAAGAGGAAGGGTTTGGACGGCTGTGATGGAATTGTGCAGATAGGATGGGGTGTAAGCAGGACCCTTCATGGTAGCTAGTCCCGGAGATGCTCTCCCCTTTCCTAAAGCCCCCGTCCTTAATCTGAATTAAACACAAGAACAAGCCAGGATAAGCAAGAGCTGGAAGAGAATCTAAGGCTATTACAGGTAGTCCTTGACGTACAACAGTTCGTCTAGTGACCGCTCAAAATTACAGCGGCACTGGGGGTGAAAAAAAAGACTCTCACGAACGGTTTTTGTAGTTAGTTGCTGCATCCCCCTGGTCACGTAATCAAAATTCAGACGCTGGCCAAGCAACTCCTATTTATGACAGTTGCAGTGTCCCGGGACTGTGACCTCCTTTGGCGACCTTCTGACAAGTAAAGTCAGTTGGGAAGCCAGGTTCACTTAACGACCGTGTTGCTAATTTAAGAACCTCAGTGATTTAACTAATTGCACTAAAACCAATTTGGCAAGAAAAGTCGTAAAACGGGGCAGACTCACTTAACAAATTTCTTACTTAACAACATAAACATTGGGCTCAGTTGTATTCGTAAGTTGAAGATCACCTGCAGTTGCTGAAAAGAAAGAGACGGAGCTTCACTAACAACCCTGGTCTGGAGTCGGCGCTGGGGATTTTCAAGTTGAAGGTCCTTCAGCGTTTGGAGCTTTACTGCCTCTAGTTGCTGCAGAAAGATGCTTCGGAGCCGGACTGGTCACTCCCTTGAGCTTGGTTCCGGGCAGGCCCTGGGCCCAAGGCCCCTCTCCCACTGTGGGCCTGGTTCCTCACCCGGGCTGGGGCCTTGTGCAACAGCAGCCAGGGGAGATCCGGGCTGGGTGCTTTTCCTTCAGAGATATTGGTCCCTGTGGATGCCAACCTGAGAAACAGCTGAGGGACAACCCTGAGCCAGAGGTAAGCAATCTTGGCTCTTTTATGACTCATGGACTTCAACTCCCAGAATTCCTGAGTCAGTATAGCTGGCTCAGGAATTCTGGGAGTTGAAGTCCCTGTGTCATAAAAGAGCCAAGGTTGCCTACCCCTGCTTTCTGTGCCAGTTCCGAGATGAGCTGCTCTTTTGGATCTGGGAGTTATAGGGAGTCCTCGACTTACAACAGTTCATTTAATGACCGTTCAAAGTTACAACGGCACTGGAAAAAGAGTCTTATGACCAGTTTTCACACCTGTGAGCATTGCAGCATCCCCACGGTCATGTGATCAAAATCCATACGCTTGGCAACTGGTTCATATTTATGATGGTCACAGTGTCCTGTGTGTGTGTGACGTGATCCTCTTTTGCAACCTTCTGGCAAGCAGAGTCAATTAAGTTCAACAACTGCAGTGATTTCACTTAACAACTGGTGCAAGAAAGGGGCAACAGAAATTTTGGGCTCCACTGTGGCCGCAAGTCAAGGAACTACCGATAATTGTCCCTGTTTGACAGCAGCAGGATGGTGGCTGGCACAGTCGCAGCGGGAAAGGGAAGACTGTGGCACAGCGCTACACAGGAGTCCAAGCAAGCTTACCCGTAAGGCGCCTGGATCCCGATCAGTGTAAGATCAGTTTCAGCTGAGCACTCTTGATCTCTAATCTAGTCAGCTTCAGAGCTGGATCTAACCAGATCTGGCCTGCATGATTTGTCTAGGAACCTGGCCAGCTGGAGTGTTGCTGTGTGTCAGTTGGCTCTGAAGGAGGAGAGAGAGAATCTGAGTCTCCCCGCCCCACAATGCACCCTTTCCCCACGGCTGGGCCTGTCCATGAGAGCAAAGCAGCTCTTCTGTGCCCCCCCGCCCCCCGTGGGATTTCTGTCCAAGGTGAGAGAAGCAGCTCAGAGGAAGGGGCATTAGCTCAGGTGTGTGTGTGTGTGTGTGTAGGGGGGAGGCAGAGGCAGGCTGCCTACCCATTAGCAGTCCTGAAGGGCTCTGGGTGGGTGGGGAGCATGCTTGGAATGCCCACCTGGTGAATCTCAGAAGGGTGGCACAAACCCTTATGACAGGTTGCATAGTGACTGTTCACAAGTTGTAGCTTACCTGGAAAAAAGGGAGTTAAGATGTCCCAAATTCTGATAGTTTCTGCCCCTCCGAGTCACCTGACTGCAGTCGGGTGCATTTACAGCCAGTTTCTCCAGCCGCATGACTGCATTTTGTAGTTGTTTTGCCGAAAACCAGATGTACTGTTTTTCAGCAAAATCACTCTGTAGCAATCAGTGGGTTCATTTACCAGCCACTTAACTGTAAAAAGGTCAATGAATGGGTGACTTTTACACTGGTGTGCAGCCCCCCAAGAGTGAGGCATCTTCTGGAGAAGCAGCCGCCAAAGGAGGGGCAGAGAGCTGCAAGATATTTGAGCAGGGGGTGTCCAAACTTGCCAACTTCCAAGAGTTGTGGACCTCAAACTGCCCGAATTAATGAGTCATTCAATCAGAATGGAGCTGGAAGGGACCTTGGAGGTCTTCTAGTCCAACCCCCTGCTAAAGCATGATACCCTATACCGGGAGTAGGCAACCTCGACTCTTTTATGACTCGTGGACTTCAATTCCCAGAATTCCCGAGCCAGCATGGCTCAGTTTGGAAACCTTTCCCTTCAGCGTGGCTGGCTCAGGAATTCTGGGAGCTGAAGTCCACAAGTCATAAAAGAGCCAAGGTTGCCTACCCCTGGCCTATACCATTTCAGACAAATGGCTTTCCAGTCTCACTTTAAAAACTTCCAGTGTTGGAGCACCCACAGCTTCTGATGGGAAGCAGGTAATTGTCCTCGCTGTCAGGAAGTTTCTCCTTAATTCCAGGTTGTTTCTCTCCTTGATTGGTTTCCATCCATTGCTTCTTGTCCTGCCTTTAGATGCTTTGGAGAATTGGTTGACCCCTCCACTTTGTGGCAGCCCTTCAAATAGTGGAAGACTGTTATCATGTTCCCCCTAGTCCTTCTTTTCTCTAGACTAAAGGTAAAGGCGTGCTAGTCATTTCCAACTCTAGGGGCCGGTGCTCATCTCTGTTTCAAAGCCAAAGAGCCAGCGCTTGTCCGAGGACATCTCCGTGGTTATGTGGCTGGCATGACTAGACGCCAAAGGCGCATGGAACGCTGTTACCTTCCCACCGTAGTGGTCCCTATTTTTCTACTTGTATTTTTATGTGCTTTCGAACTGCTAGGTTGGCAGAAGCTGGGACAAGTAACAGGCGCTCACTCTGTTATGCGGCACTCGGGATTTGACCCGCCAAACTGCTGACCTTCTGATTGACAAACTCAGCGTCCTAACCCACTGAGCCACCGCGTCCCTTTTCTCTAGACTAGCCATACCCAATTGCTACAACCATTCTTCATTTGTTTTAGTCTCCAGACTTTTAATCATCTTAGTTGCTCTTCTCTGTACTTTTTCCCAAAGTCTCAACATCTTATTCTTTTTGTATAGATTTTATTAGTTTTTATAGGGTTAGGAATAAGGTTTGGTTGGGATTTTGGTTTGGGTTAGGATTAGGTTTAGGGTTGGGGTTGAAGTTTTTCCAAATAACATTCTCAGTGTTTAGCAAACAGCATAATGTCTGGGTTCATGTGTTTAACAAACAATAATAGATAATAGTTAATTATCAAAAACACTATGTTAATTAATCACTCAATAGCCTTCTTGCTAATACATATTCAAAATTACATGTCATGTTCCTTTCTCACTCGTTTTTCTAGCCGTGGATAGAAATTATCCCATGTTCTAAAGTACAAAGTCTCAACATCTTTTTTGTAATGTGACCAAAACTGCATGCAATATTCCAAGTGTGGTCTTAACTAAGGTTTAATAAAGCGGTACTAATACTTCACGTGATTTCGATTCTGCGCCCCTGTTTGTGCAAGGATTGTATTAGCAATTCTTGTGGACTTCAACTCCCAGAATTCCCAGCCAGTGTTGCTGGGGTACCCCCAACCATCCTTTCTAGTTTCCCTGTCCTGTCTGCGCTGTCTTCCTGGTGCTTGGCTAGGAAGACGCGGGCTGTTTGCTCAAGGGCTCGCAAACAATATCTTTGCCTGCGTCATCCTTGGCTCAGTCGCACAAATGCAAACAAACAAGGATTTATTTGCAGCAGATGGGAGCCGTCGGACTTGCTGCGTGGCATCTCTCCAGACAGGTGGGCAGGTGGACAGCCTGGGTGTGAATGGCCGTCCGTCCATCCAAGGAGGCCGAGTATGACATTAATGGGCTCTCCTCCCCCCTTTGAATGCCTGGGCATCAAAAGCGGGCTTTGCCTCCCCCCCCCCAAAGGATAAAGAATACTTAACCACCTTCAGAAAGCTCTGGTTTCTGCTTTTGAAACTAATTACTCTCCCCACAAACCTTTGAGGAATGCAAGTCCTAGAAATCTTGATAGTTAGACTTTCTCCTGCAGGCAGTCCTCGTGACTGCAGTTCAGACTTAAGATACCTGTTGCTAAGACAGGCGATTGTTAAATGAGTCACAACTGATTTTAAACACCTTTTTCACCAGGCTCGTTAAGAAATGACCACGGTTATTAAAAAGTCTCTTTTTAAAATTGCATTTAAAATAGTGACAAAAGAAAAAAAGATACAAGGCACGGGAAAAAAAAATACAGGTAATCCTCGAATTATGATCCACAGTTGAGCCCACTGTTGTTAAGGGAAAATTTGTTTAGTGAGTTTTGCCCCATTTTACGATCTTTCTTGCCACAGTTCTTAAGTGAATCACTGCACTTGTTAAGTAAGTAACAGACAGCGGTTCTGTCTTAACAAGAATCCAAAAAGAGCCAAGGAGTTGTGAGTGCTCCATCACGGGAAGTTTTCAAAAATATTGGGCCAGGGTAGCATAAGATCTCCTGCCTTGGTCAGGGGGTTGGACTAATCCAGGGGTCTCTGGACCAGTACCAGGCCGCGGCATGCTAGCAACTGGTCCACACAAACAAGCAAAGCCCCATCCGCAGGATGCAGGCAGCACACAAAACCACGCCCCTTCTGGTCTGCGGAAAAACCTCTCTCCATGTTACCGGTCCCTGGTGCCCAAAAGGTTTGGGACTTCTGGACTAGAAGACTTTCCAGGTCTCTTCCGGCACTAGGATTCTACGTTCTGTGCTCTATATGTATATTGTCGGCTTCTAGGATTTAATTCTTGACAATAGATGACCTTGATGCAGCTCCAGAGTCCTCCCTCATTAACTGGTAATTGCATTTTTTATAGAAATATTCTTGGAATCGAAAAACCCCACAGACATTTTCTAAACAAAGGTTTTAATTTTCTGAAAATAGGTAAAAATAAAGGTTCCCCCGCACATGCGTGCTAGTCGTTTCCGACTCTAGGGGCCGGGGCTCATCTCCGTTTCAAAGCCGAAGAGCCAGCCCTTGTCCAAGGACGTCTCCGTGGTCATGTGGCTGGCATGACTAGATGCCAAAGGCGCACAGAACGCTGTTACCTTCCCACCGGAGCGGTCCCTATTTTTCTACTTGCATTTTTACGTGCTTTCGAACTGCTAGGTGGGCAGAAGCTGGGATGAGTAACAGGCGCTCACTCTGCTACGCGGCACTCGGGAGTCGATCCGCCAAACTGCCGACCTTCTGATTGACAAGCTTAGCGTCCTAACCCACTGAGCCACCGCGTCCCTATTTCTGAAAATACTTCCTGGATATTTGAAAGTGAATCTTACGGTCTCTAAATGTACCCAGCTTCCCTTGTTGGTTTTGCCTGTTGGAGGTTCTCAGATGGTGAAAATATGATCCTGGGATGCTGCAGCCATTGGAAACGCCGGTCCCAAAGGGGCTTTTTCAAGAGGCAACTGGACTTCCTTGGGTTTTTTTCTCTCTCTAAGAAGTTTTGCTTCTCATCCAAGAAGCTTCTTTAGTTCTGAAGAAGCTTCATCTGTCCAAACTGATGAAGCTTCTTGAATGAGAAGCGAAACCTCTTTGAGGGAAAAAACCAAGAAAGTCCAGTTGCCTCTTGAAAAAGTCACGTGACCACAGGGAATGCTACAATGGTCATAAGTATGAGGACTAGTCATAAGAATCAGGACGGGTCATACGTTACTTTCTCCAGCACTGACGTAACTTCAAATGATTGCCAAATGAATGGTCGTACGTTGAGAGCTACCTGTACCGGGTCTCTGTTAGTGGCAGCCCAGGTGCCCCCCCTGCCCCCCTGCCCCTCCCCCCCCCAAGATGGCCAAAAGGTGTGGCTGAAGCCGGAGGATTCAGAAGGGACTTTTCCAGTTTTCATTTTGAGAGCGATCTCCATCTCTCTTTTATTCCTAGAAATTTTAATCACTGGATTGTTAATGAAATATTTCGTGATGCCCTCCCGCCACTTTACTCCTCCTGAATTGTTCTTTTATTATGCTGTAACTATGGTTGGGGTTTCACTTGCATCATAAGCTGCCCTAGGACGAATCTTAAGGAGGGCAGCAGTGACCGGGCCATACAAAGGTCAGGCATGACCGCTCTTCACCAGAATCCCACAAGGGGGGAAGGGTTGTGTAAGGGTGCTGCTCCTTTGCTGGGGGCTTCAGGCGGGAGGCAGGTCCACGGTGCCTCTGGTGCCTTCTCCATGTGAGTAGGGAGCTCCACCGGTTCATTTAGGCATCTGGTTCAGCCTTTGGCAGAGCTAAGAGCCTCTTGTGGCTTGACCTTTGAGGACTGGGAAGTCAAGATGTGTCGGCCTCAGTTTCCCAGATGTTGGGGTAGTGGAGCAGACGTGACCTGCCAGGCCTCGGTTGATTGGGGCAGGGATAGGGAGGCTTTGACGCAGAGGGCTGCTGTTGCTGTGAACATATCCGGCAGCACCGCAAAAGAATTTCATTTGTCAAAGGTCCATGTCAGCTACACTTTCTGCTTAACGGGGGCTTTGCAAGCAAGCAAAGGTGGTGGGGAGTAGGAACCCCCCCCCCAGGTCAGCCTTTAAAGCAGAGGTGTCCAACCTTGGCCACTCGTGGACTTCAACTCCCAGAATTCCCCAGCCAGCCGTGCTCTGCAAGGATGGCTGTGAGAGCCACAAGAGGTGGAGCCTTTGACTTCTGCCTGCCTGCTTGCCTTTCTCATGCGCAGGTCCTCATGAGCCGCTGGCTGCCTTTTACCTGTTGGTTTCCTGTTATTCTTTCATTTTCTGCCTCCTGGCTTGGGATAAGCGATGCCGCCTCATTGGGGTTTGGGTCTAGGGCGCCTTCAAGGCAGTCTCGGCCTCTGGCAACTCTACAGAAAAGTCCAGTGAATGGCGACGTTTTTTGGAACTGTTTTGCCCCTCTTCCTAAGGGGGAGATGGAGAAGGGGGGAGGGAGCGGCCCCAAATCACCCAGCTGGCTTCGGGCCTGAGGGAGGAGCAGAGCTTGGGTTTCTGATTAAATGCCTTAACCACTAGACCGCGTATGAAACCCAAAAAGGAAACCGTGCAGCGCTTAATTTGCGGGTCAGGCTGCAGAACCTATCCTGGGGAAATGTGCCCAGAGGAACAACAGACAGCCCAGTCAAAGGAGTGGCAGGGGCTGGGAATCTGGAAGCTTTGCAAGGATGAACCCAAACTGATTGGAAAGTAGTTTCAGAGGAATTGGGGGGGGGGGGGCACTGAAGCAGCCCCAGCAACTCACAGTCAGTGCTGGGACTGGTCAGTCTCCCTGTCTTCCCGCCCCTTCCGGGAGGGGGCCTGCCATCTCTCCAGCCAGATCCTCCCAAGGCCTGGCACTCTCCCACCCCACTCTCAGGACTGGGGAGTCCTTAGAAGGCTCTGGAGCAGGGGTCCTCCACCTTGGCGACTTTGAGACTTGTGGACTTCAACTCCCAGAATTCCCCAGCCAGGAATTCTGGGAGTTGAAGTTCACAAGTCTCATAAAGTTGCCAAGGTTGGGGACCCCTGCTCTGGAGGGCGGCAAAGGGCATCCAGAAGGAGAGGAGAGAGACGCCAGGAACGCTGGGGCTGTTCATGTGCCGCCAACCTTGGCAGAGGATTATGGTCAGCCAGTTGTCCAGACTGGATTGGGCGCTTCCGTCCACCTCTTGAGTCCTTCCTAAGGAGCCAGGAGAGGCCGGTGTGGGTGCTGATGGCGTGTCAGGCCTTGTCACAGGACGCCAGGCGTTCCAGGTGAAGCTGCTCTTTGCAATTGATCGAGGCTGGTTTTGCCAGTTGTTACGCTTGGTGGCCCAGCCAGCCAGGTGTTTCGCATAAGCACCCAGCAGTAAGCAGGAACCGGATGACAAACTCTGCTAGAGGAAAAGTATCTTGTGTTATGACGGACACACTGGCTTAGTAGATCAGGGGAACGACACAAGCGTGCGCCTTGACTTCAGCAAAGCTTTTGGCAAAGTCGCCTCCTCATATAAGGGGAAGATCTGGGCTCCGTGAGTGGGACCGCTGCCCTCACCATGGTCCAAATGGCCCCACTGAAATCCTGCTCATCAGTGTGGGCTAAAGGGGAGGGCTACGGGGCTGCCTGATTGTGTTGAGGGACCCCAAAATCTTTGCAGCTGAGACGGGCTGGGCGATGGCAGCCAGCAGGTGAGCTGGGAGGGCAGCTCTTACTTTAGGGCAATGAGATATGTGGGGGGGGGCCCTCACTCAGTGGCCCCCAAAGAAGGGGAAGAAGGTCACTTTCTGGATGGTTTTCTGGAGGAAACATGTATCTCGCATGGGGGAGAGCGGGGTTGGCAATGGGGCCCCTGAAAGGATCTGGGAGTCCTTGTGGATCCCACGTTAAAAGAGCCAGCAATGTGATCTTGATGCTGTGTTCTCTTGGGGTGCATCAATAGGAGCCGAATTCCAGCTCAGTGGAGGCGATTGTCCCCTTCGTCATGCTGTCTGTGAATACTGGCTCAGCGCCAGGGAAAGCCAGCCTCCTCCTCCTCCTCCTCCTCCTCTGGCATCGGACAGCATTGTGGAGCCTGGCTTGGGTCCTCCAGCAGCTGGGCTGAGCCAGAACCAGGCTGAAGAGGATGCTGGTCTGCCAGGCACTTGATCTAGAAAGGCAGTTAGTGCTGAGGAGAAGCAAACTCTCAGGACGGAGGGATTGGCTGTAATTTCCACCCCAATCCAGAGAGATCTCTCCGGAGGGAGGGAGGGAGGGAGGGAGAAATTAATGGCCAGTTCCTAATGGGGCAGAGGAGGGATGGGGCAATGGGCCTTCTGCCCTGGCTGGGCTACCGGAGAAACAAACCCTTGGCTTTTGAAGCAGTCACTTTGGTTTTCCCCAAGCGCAGTCCTGTCCTGAGACTGAATTGAATTGAAGATTTTATTTGGCCAAGTGCGATTAGACACACAAATAATTTTGTCTCCGGTGCAGAAGCTCTCAGGGTACATGCATGCAGAGCAACATAACAACAACAGAAATAATACCAATTAAAAGGGGCAGTAAAGAAGATAACGTAAGAAGGATAAATAATAATAATAATAATAATGTAATAATACCGCAGCCACGCCACATGGGTTAATAGATGCAGACATTAGACAGCACTGAGAGTTGAATAAAGAGTTGGCCTCAGTGGGAGTTCTGCCCCCTCCTCTTTTGGGGGGGGCTTTTTGGATTTTGTTTGGGGAAGCCGCCGCTTGCAAGAAAGGGAAGCCACCCTTTGCCTCTTTCCGGCCTGCGTCAGAAGGATTAACTTCCTGTAATCTCCGTGATTGAATTGGGGATGGTGCCGCTGCCCCGGCCCTCTGCTGAGACCGGCAGTTGGGCAGGATCCAGCCAGCCTGGCTCAGGGACAGCCTTCGATCGCGTCCTTCCACCAGAGCAGCACATCTGTCTGTCAGCAGACTGATGGCACCCAGCCTGCTTCGGAAGCAAGCGGGCGTTTTTCTGCAGGATCCAATCTGGGTTGGTCACTGGGACCAGAGGTTTAGTCTTTCGAGCTTTCGGACTCATCCTGTAGCCCTTCCTCGGGGGAGCTTTCCTTCCTCGGGGGAGCTTTTCTCTCTCCTGTGTCAAGAGATTCTGGTGGGAGAGACGTTCTCCGCGGATGGGCTCAGCACGAGTCCGAAAGCTCGGAAGCCTGAATCTCTGGTCCCGGTGACCGACCCAGATTGGATCCTGCAACATTATCCTGGGACACGTGGGTTTGCCTTCGTCTCTAAGCAGACAGGTACCAAGAAGAGCCCCTGTTTTCTCAGATCCCCTCACCTCATCGCTGCCTTTTCATTCGTGCCACCTAGCAAAATGATGGATGAGGTTTGGAACAGTTTTCCAAGTTAATTCCGAATCTTCTGCCACCTGGATTCCCTGGAGGTTCAAATGCTTACTTTTTGGCACACCTTTCAACCTTTTAATTCAGAAGTGAACTTAGACATTCAGTTCCTTACTTATATTCCACCCTACTTCGCAAAATCCGGCCATCCTAATTCAGCCCCGCTTCCCTTTTCTCTCTAGATTTTAGTTCAAGGTTGGGAGGGGGGACGAGTAGGATTGCACCTTCAAGGCCATTTCTCTTAACTAAAGAAGATAAGGCCTCCGCGGGTTTTCTAACGGAAGGGAAACTGGTTCTTTAAATTAATTGGAGAATGTGATTAATGACACAATTAGAAAGGTGGAGAATTGTGTTTTAATGTATCATGCAGGGGGCGGAGATTTCAGATTCCAGCTTCCTTCCAGCAAGCATTTGCCGGTGTATTAGGCTAATAAAGGACTTTTAAGGTGGACAATGCCTCAGAGTCATTTTCGGAAACTTGATACCTCCAGCATCTCTGCTTTCTTCCCTTTCTGCTTCATTTTCAAATTCCTGCTCATTGATCTTCCGAGTCCCAAACTTACCTATCCCCAGTCGTAAGCCGGAAGGTCCTGGAGACATTGTCTCCTGCCACTCATCCGCGCTCCGTGTTCTTCCTTCAGGCATCTCAGGGTCAACCTTTGCATCGTGAGAGCCACTTTCTTCTGATCCTAGGTCTACATGGTGACCTAGGGACAAAATTTATAAATGGCCCGGTTATGGCATGTGAACAGTCCACTGTTTCTTCCAGAAAAAATGTATTTGTTTATTGGATTTATTAAATGCCCCCAAGCTCAAAAAGGGACGCGGTGGCTCAGTGGGTTAGGACGCTGAGCTTGTCGATCAGAAGGTCAGCAGTTTGGTGGGTCGAGTCCCAAGTGCCGCGTAGCAGAGTGAGCGCCTGTTACTCGTCCCAGCTTCTGCCAACCTAGCAGTTCTTGAGCGCCTGTTACTCGTCCCAGCTTCTGCCAACTTAGCAGTTCGAAAGCATGTAAAAATGCAAGTACAAAAACAGGGACCACTACAGTGGGAAGGTAACAGCGCTCTGTGCGCCTTTGGCGTCTAGTCATGCCAGCCACATGACCACAGAGACGTCCTTGGACAAGCGCTGGCTCTTCGGTTGTGAAACGGAGATAAGCACCGGCCCCTACAGTCAGGAATGACTAGCATGCAAGTGCGGGGGAACCTTTACCTTTTTTAAGGGACGTGGTGGGTCAGTGGGTTAGGACGCTGAGCTTGTCGATCAGAAGGTCGGCAGTTTGGTGGGTTGAATCCCGAGTGCCGCGTAACAGAGTGAGCGCCTGTTACTCGTCCCAGCTTCTGCCAACCTAGCAGTTCGAAAGCACGTAAAAATGCAAGTAGAAAAATAGGGACCACTCCGGTGGGAAGGTAACAGCGTTCCGTGTGCCTTTGGCGTCTAGTCATGCCGGCCACATGAGCACGGAGATGTCCTCGGGCAAGCACTGTATCTTCGGCTTTGAAACAGAGATGAGCACTGGCCCCTAGAGTCGGAAACAACTAGCACGCATGTGCGGGGGAACCTTTACCTTTCCCTTTAAGCTCAAAAAGACTCTGTGCAGCTTACATATGACCAGCATAAAGACAACTGAAACCACTTGAGTGCCCATCTAACACAGCCATCCCCACCCTTTAGCCTAGACATGCCCGGGCTGCCCCAGGCACCCTAACTCCAGCAAATTGTGGCTGAAATCTAAAGTGTGGCAGCTGAATGCCTTTGAAATTGCTGCTTGTCCTGCCCTCAGGTGCTTTGGAGAATAGGTTGACCCCCCTCTTCTTTGTGGTAGCCCCTGAGATATGGAAGATGGCTGTTGTATCACCCTGGTCCTTCTTTTCTCTAGGCTAGCCAAACCCAAATCCTGCAACCGATCTTCATATGCTTTAGCCTCCGGTCCCTCAAATCATCTTTGTTGCTCTTCTCTGCACTCTTTCTAGAGTCTCCACATCTTGTTTATATCCTGGCGTAAGCGTGGTCTTACCAAGGCCTTATAAAGTGGTTCTAACACTTCACATGACCTTGACGCAGTCTAGAACTGTGACGCAGTCTAGAACTGTGACGCAGTCTAGAACTGTTGACGCAGTCTAGAACCGTGCTGGCTTTTTTGCAGCTGCAGCACACGGCTGGCTCATATTTATTTATTTATTTATTTTATTTTAATTTCATTTATATCCCGCCCTTCTCCAAAGACTCAGGGCGGCTTACAAGCTTAGCAGTAGCCTTCATTCTATGTATATGCCTGCTTATTAGGGCTTTCACACACCCCCAAGCGGCATTATTACAAAGTCAGCTTAATTGCCCCCAACAATCTGGGTCCTCATTTTACCTACCTGGGAAGGATGGAAGGCTGAGTCAACCTTGAGCCTGGTGGGATGCAAACCTGCACTAATTGCAGGCAGCTGGTGTTACTGAAGGAGGCATTAGCCCACTGCTCCACCAAGGCTCTTCGAAGTGATTGTCTCCACTAGGACTCCCAAGGTCCCTCTCACAGTTACTGCTGTTGAGCAAGGTATGCCACAGGTGTGCAAGAGCAAGAAACTGGCTCTGCCTTCCTACAGGTAAAGTGCTGGATGGCTGGAGCAAGAGCCATCGTGGTCCCTGTCCTGAAAGAGGAGAAAGGAAGATCCAGGGAGCTGCAGACCAATCCGTCGGACCCTGAAATCTGAGAAAATGCTGTTCCTTTGGGGATGACACAAGCAGCAGGCTTTTGTGGGTTGGGACTCAGAGCGATGCGTGAATTGGATAGACCCAGCCTTGGGGAATGGGTGAAGGAGTGAGTAAAGTGGGGGGGGGGACAGAGTTCAGAAGGAAACATTCCATCCTGAGAAAGAAAAACCCCCCCCCCCCAAAAAAAATGGCAGACCTGGATTTTGTTTGGCCTGAGACAGAGGGACAGAGAGAACCTCTGAGAGGCTTTCAAGGTTGATGGCGGCCCTCGTAGGTAGACCAGGCAAAGGAAGGGAAGCCGCACAGTTGGCTCTTCAGGATCGTCAGGTAGAATACCTGGTCCTGCATCTTTTTGTGCCAGCTGGCCCAGTCTGGCAGCCAGGCTGGAGCTGCTGAGAACCTGGCTCGGAGGCCACCAGGGACATCCCGGGCCTGTGGGCTGGACCGGGGCTTTGAACCCTCCGCCATCCCAAACAGAGGCAGTGGCCGAACACCTCCAGATGGCTGCCCCAGTTCCCTCCCCCCCCCTGAAAATGCCCCCAGGAGCCGAGCTTGCTTTGAAGGACTTAACTGTCCCCTCCAAACAAGGATAAGTTGGCATGTTCCTCTTAACTGCCTCTTCAGTCCTGAGACGTGGGCACCCAGCATGGCACCCGAGCTTCTGAGGAGGGGAGCTTTTTTGGGCCATCCTGGCTGCTCGACTCAATTGGCAGGGGTCTGGGGTCCCGCAGGGCACTGCTGAGGCTTCTGGGCTTGGCCCTTTGCCAGACGCAGCTTCCCTGGAATTGATGAAAGGATGAAAAGCAGCCCCGGGGGAGGGTTGGGCCGGGAATTGTCAACTGCCAGTCCAGATATCTTGCCGACTGGCCAGTGCTGGGGGAGGAGGTTGTGGGGTGCCCTTTGGCCCTGTTCTCTAGGCCGAATTCCACTAATGGTTGCCCTCCCACCTGCCACCACAGGAGCTTCCTCTGGCTTAGGACAGGGGGCTGGCAAGGCTGTGTGATGGGGCTTCTCCACCCTGCTCCAAGCAGAAGGAAATGGGCAGAACCTTCCAAGCAGGCTCTGCAAATCAGGGCTAGGTTTAGGATGCCGTTGTTGACCATCTGCTCCTTCCTTCCTTCCTTCCTTCCTTCCTTCCTTCCTTCCTTCCTTCCTTCCTTCCTTCCTTCCTTCCTTCCTTCCTTCCTTCCTTCCTGTTGCATCCACTGTCTTTCGTCAAGCAGAGCTGGAAAGGAGCTGGAGGCAGCACATGGGCCAGACTGGATGCCCAGCGGCCACTCCTGCTCACTGTCTCCGCTCCCCCCCCCCCCGCTTTCTGGAGAATGGGGCAAAAGAGCAGCTGTGGGGTGGAGAATGTGACGGGTCAGGAGGTCTGGTGGTGGCACTGAGGGGCCCAGAGGGTTCAGGCTGCAGCACGCTCTGCCCTGGTGCCTTTTCCTCCCAGCACAAAATGTTGGCATGAGCCATCTTGTGTTGTCAGGCCGTCCGTTTCTGCTTCCCCCAGCTGGTACCCTCCGAGCATGCCAGACCGCACAGTTGCCGTGAGTGTTCCCTGGCAGGTCCTTGTCCCAAAACCTTCCTTGGTGCTTTGCAGCTCACCGGCTCTGTCCGGAGAGTCTTGCCATGTGGCATCCTGGCGCACAGTGCCAGGCACACCCGCTGCCCTTCCTCCCCCTTCAGGGCAGCTGCTGCTCTTCTCCCCTCCTTCCTGGTGGCTCTGCCCAGCTCACCTCGGAGACCACAGCCTGCCTTCTTCCCTCCTTCCGTGCCCCCCGGGGGAATGATCCTGCCAGCCTACCTGAAATGACACCAGGTGCAGCAGCGCCCTTGCCCGCCACCTGATGCCCTCCTGAAGCCTGCCAATTCCTCCCCGTTTG
>JAKJMR010000901.1:48664-125715 GCA_024449315.1 Daboia siamensis | reverse complement strand
ACACACACACACACACACACACACACACACACACACACACACACACACAGCAATCTGGGTCCTCATTTTACTGACCTTGGAAGGCTGAGTCAACCTTGAGCCCCGTCAGGATCGAACTCTGGGCTCTGGGCAGCATTTTTCCCTCCAATCCAGCACCCTCACCACTGTGCCACAGTTGTTTTTTTTTAAAAAAAACCTCTATCCTGAAAATTGATCTTTGTAATAGAAGTGCCGACTGCACTTGGGTTCTGGTTCCTGAGCGATGCTTGAATGAATGAAAGGGGCAAAGTAGGCTGATGGGCTAAGCCACAGGTAGGCAACCTTGTCTCTTTTGTGACTCGTGGACTTCAACTCCCAGAATTCCTGAGCCAGCCACGCTGAGGGGAAAGGGAGAGGTTTCCAAGCTGAGCCGTGCTGGCTCAGGAATTCTGGAAGTTGAAGTCCACAAGTCATAAAAGAGCCAAGGTTGCCTACCCCTGGGCCGCTAAACCATAGCAGGAGAAGCCAGGAGGGTTTAGCCAAACTTGGATTTCATATAGCTTTATCAAAGCCTGAACTGAGGTTTTTGGGCCCTGCAGCTTCAAGAACATTTGATAGTTTCCTTCCCTGGAGTTTTAGTCCTTGAACCACGATGGTTTGAACAGCCGTGAAAAAACAACAACTGGTCCTCACACTTAAACGACCATCGCAGCATTCCCACAATCACGTAATCAAAATCTGGGCACATGGCTACCAGCGTGTATTTGCGAAGGTCGCAGCGTCCCCGGGTCTCTCACGTGATGGCCATTTGTGACCTTCCCAGGCTGGCTTCCGACAAGCAGAGTCAATGGGGGAAGCCAGATTCACTTAACGACTGTAGCGGATTTGCTTAACAGCCATGGCAAAAAAAAAAAAAAAGTGGTAAAATCTGGTGCAACTGCCTTAAACCATTGTCTTGCTCAGCAACAGAAATTCCGGTCCTGGGTGTGGTTGTAAGTCAGAGACCACCTGTATTTCAAAGTGCTTCCCCTCTGAGGTGCGGACCATCCCTCAGCCATGCTTTCGGATGGTCCGCCCTCTGAGGACGGAGAAATTCTCCCTGAGATCAAAGGCGAGCCTGTCTCTTCCCAGGCAGCTGTCTGTCTGCTTGTCTTTCTCTTTTGCCTCCGAGGCTCTTCTCACTCCAGAGCCCGTCATTGACCTGCAGGGAGTCCTCGGCTTGCGACCACAACTGAGCCCCCAATTTCTGTTGCTAGGCAGAACGGTTGTTAAGTGAGTTTTGTCCCATTGCGCGGCCTTCCTTGCCACAGCCGTTTAAGTGAACCACTGCACTTGTTTCGTCAGTAACGTGGCTGTGAAGCGAAGCTGGCTTCCCCCTTGGCTTGGCTTGTCAGAAGGTTGCCAAAGGGGGTGACACACACACCCCGGGAGGCTGCGACTTGTCATAAATGTGAGTCATTTGCCAAGCATCCGAAATTGGCCGTTTGGATGCTGCAACGGTCATAAGGGAGAAAATGGTCATGAATCATTTTTCCCCAGTGCCGTTGTAACTTCGAGCGGTCACTAAATGAACTGATGTAAGGCGAGGATTACCCGTATTTGACTGAAACGGCTCCCCCTTCCTTCCTGTCTCCAGATTCGATTAAATCTGGTCTCTCCCGACTGCTCCAGGTTTGAGTCTTCTAAGATACGTGCAGTCCTGACTCCTCTTGCAAGCTCTTTTCTTGTGGATTCCCCTCCTGAGTGAAGGGGGGCACCCAAGGAGGGGGGGCAGGGGAGGGAGGTGCTGGGAAGGGCACCCCTTTCTCAGCCCTTTTTCACATGTCTTGGTGAGGGGTCCCAAAGGTGCTTTCTTGTTCCCCCACCACCCCACTCCTTTGGAAACATTTCGCTTCTCATCCAAGAAGCTTCTTCAGTTCTAACTGACTGGTGGAGGATGGAAGGAATCAGTTCAGTTCTCCCATTCATTTCTTGGATGAAAAGTGAAACCTTTTCCAAGAAGGAAAAAAAAAACACCCAAGAAAATCCAGTTGCTTTTTGGGGGGAAGAAAAAAAAAACATCTTTGGGGCAACCATGACCTGGATCAGGGGGTAGGCAACCTCGGCTCTTTTATGACTGGTGGACTTCAACTCCCAGAATTCCTGAGCCAGCCATGCTGAGGGGAAAAGGAGAGGTTTCCAAGCTGAGCCATGCCGGCTCAGGAATTCTGGGAGTTGAAGTCCACGAGTCATAAAAGAGCCGAGGTGGCCTAACCCTGGCCTGGATCATAGACGTTGGTCGGGTGGTTTTTCCCACGGATTAAACATAGTGAATTCTAGTGGCTCTCCAAGGATAGAGAAGATTTCCATGGTCTGGGGAAGATGTCTCGTTCCAGCCTTGGAGTGGTAGAGGACATCCGGACAGCAGCTGGCAGGGTACCGAACGGCCGGCCAATCCAAGGGGCTTCCCTGGTTTCGTCTGTTCTCTCACGAGACTGGCTTTCTCCGGGCCTTTGGTGCCTGCTGGCTTCTGGCTTTCCAAGTCCGCCGAAGGAGGACCTCTCATGCCAACCTTTTCCTCACTTCAGGAAGGTCCCGGAGAGTGGTCCACCCTGGAGGCAGAGGTTCTGATGAACGGCCAGGAGGTCTGCGGCACCAAAAACCCAACACAGCATCAGATTTTGCTGGACACAAGATTCGAGTTGCCTTTTGGTGAGTGTGGCTGAGTTTTTCTTCCTGGGGTCCTCCCCCACCGTCATGTCGTGGGCATTTAGTGGCAGGTTCCTTTCTGGGACTAAATTCCAGGGAAAGAGCCGTCAAGGGCAGAGGTCAGCAGGAGCTTCACAATCCCTACAGATCCTCCTCCTCCTCCTGCTTCTGCTGCTTTCAGCAACTCCTCCAAGAACAGGCGAGAGCTAGAAAAAATCCTCAGGGAGATTTCGCTTTCCCAAAGGTTGAAGAAAGGAGACGACTCGGCTCTTCTTGGTCTGGTCTTAAGTGAGAGGGGTTGGTTGAAAAAAAATAAAAAGCAGCGGGAACGTTGGGAAGACAGAACTAAGTTACGTTGAGGTGTAAATATCTACGGGCGGAAGTCAGCAAGCTGACTTAGATGAACCAGCCATGCCCAATCCTACCATCAATCAATCAGGATAGAGCTAGAAGGGATCTTGGAGGTCTTCTAGTCCAACCCCCGGCTCAAGCAGGGGACCCTCTACCATTTCAGACCCGTGTGGCTGTCCAGTCTCTTCTTGAAAATCTGCATTGATGGAGGACCCATAATTTCCAGAGGCAAGCTGTTCCACTGGTTAATTGTCTCACTGTTAGGAAGTTTCTCCTTAGTTCCAGGTTGCTTCTCTCTCCTTGATTGGCTTCCATCCGTTGCTTCGTGTCTTGCCTTCTGTTGCTTTGGAAAATAACTCGACCCCCTCTTCTTTGTGGCAGCCTTTCAGATGTTGGAATGCTGCTATCATGTCCCCCCTGGTCCTTCTTTTCTCTAGACCAGACATGTCAAACACAAGGCCCGGAGGCCAGATGCGGCCCATGAAGTGGTTTCATGTGGCCCGCGAAGCCATCCTGGAAAAAGTGAGGGAACGGCCCCCACTGCCTTGGCCCTGGCCCAGAGACCCTCCTCCTGCCAGAGAGCCTCAGATCTGTCCCACTCCTGCCCAGACCCCCATAGGCACCCTTGATGCGAACGATGTAGAGCTGGCCATGCCCACCCAGTAGGCCATACGCACTCTAGCCACGCCCACCCAGTAGGCCACACCCACCCAGGCCAAACCCACCCGGCCCCCTGAGGGCAACCGCAATGCTGATGCGGCCCTCAATGAAATTGAGTTTGACACCCCTGCTCTAGACTGGCCATACCCAGTTCCTTTGGGTAGCAAAAGTCAGAAGGTGCGCCCGACAGCAGCGCCTGCAAAAGAGGACCCGTGTTTTAGTGGATCACAGGCTGAGTCGGAGCCACGAGTTTGATGCAGCTGTAAAAAAAAAAAAGCATAACTCACCCTATCTTACACCGATGGTTATGTAATAGCGAGATCAAGAGTGGCCATGACTCCTTCACCCTGCATTGAGGAGGCCACGAGTGGATCTTTGCCCCCAGTTTGGGCACTGCATTTGGGGCAGGACGTTGGCCAACTGTCCAGAGAAAAGTGGCCCAGAGAGGACAGAGGGAGGTCCACGGAAGGGAAAGCTTGAGAGGAGCAAAATGGATTGATTGACTGATGAATTTACTTACTTTTGTCCATAAGGGTCAGGGCTATCTGTTGGAGTGGATGTAGGTGGCTTACAATATATGAAACTAAAAAATCAGCCACGAAAAACATCATACAAACCACAGTAACCATTAAACGTTGTTAATAATTTTTTTTTAAAAAAAGTATTCTGTACCGGTTGGGTACGTTGAGCCCAGAGAAGACTTGATAATTGCTGTGGAGCATCCCAAAGGGCTGTTTTGTCCAGGGTGGGCAGGGTTCAGGGTTCAAATTACAAGAAGGCTGATTTTGGCGGGGCGGTCATGCCAATTTCCCCACAGTAAGAGCTGTTCAGCGGTGGAATGGACTCTCCCTCGTTAAACATGTTCAAATAAAAGCCGAGTGGCCACTTGCTAGGAGGCTGCAGCAACGGATTCCTTCACCAAGGCGGGGGTTAGACTGGATGATCTCCAGGATCATTTCCAACCTACGGTTCTGTGCTCTGCCAAACTTTTACTAGGAAACTTACTGTAGAGGCAAGTTGTTAGCAGGAAAGAAGAGGCCTCTGAATCTGGGGTTTGTCTGCCCCGGAGTGCTCCGCTTTGCCTTGCTGTTTCTATTTCTGTCCTTTACCCCAGTAAAAATTGTGGAGTTGCTGGTTTTGGAGCTCCACCTTCACTGCAGCGATTCCAATGTCCGTTCCTGTTAGGAACGCGTCAGGAAAATAATTGCAGCTGCCATTGTTGCCGACGGCCGCCTCTGTCTGGAGGCAGCCCCTGGCCAGCTCTGATCCTGCCTGGAGCCTGTGCTTGGGGGGGCTTTCGTTCCTTTGGCCTAAATGAGAGGCAGGAGCCTTCGTTAAAGCCAGGCTGCTGTGTGCGTGCGTGTGTGTGTGTGTGTGTGTGTGTGAGAGAGAGAGAGAGAGAGAGAGAGATGCCCAGGGCTTGCGGAGAAAGGAAGCGGCTGCTAACGGGGAGATTGGCAAGGGGTTGCCCAACATTTGGGGTGCCAAGAAGTCTGCCCTTTGGGCCACAGCATTCCATGTCTGTGCCTCTGTGTGTGTGTGTGTGTGTGTGTGTGTGTGTGTGTGTGTGTGTGTGTGTGTTTGTGAGAGAGAGAGTGAGAGAGAGAGTCTATGCTGCTCATCTATTTACATCTGTTAGTTTCTCAAAATACGGTTCCCAAGGCAACACGGAAGACTTTTACTTAAAATGTGAAATGCAACGACGCAGCCCGCTTTCCCACCACGGGCCAGAGTGAACCCCGAGAAAAAGGTCCTTCTGCTGACCAGAGACAGCCATTTGATCGGAAGAGCAGAAGGAAAGCAACTCCATAAGCCCCCAAATGTAGCCCTCAAAGAACAAAATAATATTTATTTTTTAAAAACAAACAAACACACGATTTAAAGCCATAAAAGATCCTGGCTTTGGTGAACGCGTCCTTAAAAGAGGCCGGGGCAAATTCCACAGGAGGGGTCTGTGGTGCCAGAAAAGCCTCGGTGGAGACGAAAGGGAGGCTTCTCTGCCGTGGAAGCCCCTCGAGACCAACCCCCCCTCTCTACCCCGTGACCAGGCTCCCACCGTCCGACTGAGGGGACAGGCGCCAGGCCTCAGGGAAGAGGCCCTGAGGTTCTTCACCCATTTGCTCCAGCCGGGCATCCCATGCCAAGACCCAGATGCCAAGGCAGATCAGATGGGGTGGGAGGGAGCCAGGGGAATCTCCGGCAAGGGCTGGGCATCTGCCCGGTGGAGCTGCCCTCCGCTCAAGGTCGGTGCCTCTTTGCTCGTCTGCAGACATCCCCGAGGAAGAAGCCAAATACTGGACCAAGAAGCTGAAGCAGATGAACTCGCTGGAAGAGGAAGAGGAAGAGGTGGGTCTCTCGCCAAGCTTCCTGGAAGTCCTCTTTACGTTGGGGGCTCTTTCTAGCTGCAGCACGGCCAGATCCTGAACTGCCGCTAGCCAGACTCCTAGGAGAGGACTTGCCACCGGGGCTGGGGTGCGCTCCCTCCTGGAGTTTCCCTAGTAGCCCAGTGGTTAAAAGTGCAACGTTGCAAGGCAAACTCCGCCGACCGCCAGCAGTTCGATCCTGGCGGTGGTAAAGGTTGACTCAGCCTTCCGTCCTTCCCAGGTCAGTAAAATGAGGGCCCAGATTGTTGCGGGTGACAGGCCGAGTCTGTAAACCGCTCGGGGAATGCCGTAAAACACTGCCTATCGATGCAGCTGTTCTCCTGGAGACCTCAGGAACGTGCTGACATGATAGTAAACCCAAGTTAATTAAACCCAGGAAGTTGGGAGGGAGTTGTCGGCCTCGTGTGCTTTTCCCCCTGGGCAGAGTGGACCCCCTGGGCCAGCTCCACCTAGGGTTGGACAGTCTGGGCATGGGGCAGAATATAAAGGCTTTGCCGACAGGCAGCCCCCCCCCCCCCCCCCCGGGCCCTGGTGGTGGGACTGGAATGCAGGCCTTCGCAAGGTCAGGTCTGAACCGTCTGCGCGTTGTTCCAAGGAGGCTCCCCTTATTTCCAAATTTTTGCAAGAACGCAGGTCACGTTCAGGAGCCCATAATTACACCGAAACAATCGCGTTGAGTAATTCAAAAACCGTTTGGGTATAATCGCTAAGCAACATACGCGGAACTCAGTTACGTCTCAAGACAGATTGCAGTCAATAGAGTTAATTTGCCTTTTGTGGTTTGCTGATCTTTGTATGACAGTGCAAACTCACTCTGTGGTGAGCGGGGTCCCCCCCCCCGTTGTGCTGTTCTATAATTTTGGCCTTTTTTGAGGAAATACGGAAGAAATCACGATCCTAGGAGACCGAACCTTGCAGCGCAGCTCCTGGGTGATTGGCCAGGGGGTGGGGGTGAGGGCAGGGGGCCCCTTATTTTGTGGGGGGATGTCGCCAAGCTGGGGGAGTTCGTGGGCAACCGTGGCAGAGGCTGGTTCAGGGGACGGCCCCGTGGCAGGGGTGGCTGCCTATGGGATGCTCTTGCAGGGCTGAGACGGGCAGGGCCGGGCACGCCCAGGTGTGAAGTTCCTGCCCTTTTCCTTACCTGTACAGGTAGCCCTCGACTTACAGCCATTCATTTAGTGACCGTTCGAAGTCACCACAGCACCAAAAAGAGGGACTTTAGACCGCTTTTCACACCCGTTGCGGCATCCCCACAGTCAGGCGATCCCAATTTGGACACCTGGCGACCGACTCAGATTTATGAGCGTCGCAGGGTGCCTTGAGGTCACGTGGTCCCCTTTTGCGACGGTGGAGGGGCCCAGATTCATTTAACAACCACATCGCTAACCGAAGAACTGCAGCGGTTCACCTAGCAACGGTGGCAAGAAAGGTCATAAAAAGGGAGAAAATTCAGATAACAACTGCCTTGCTTAGCAACAGAAGTCTTGGGCCCAGTTGTGGTCCTAAGTCAAGGACTACCTGTACTTTAGGCCAAACAGTGCACAATAGTTTTTTGTGGTTTTTTTTTGAAGAGGTTAGAGGACTATTTGGGTGCCCGGAGAGAGAGGCTGAAGGTCTTCCCTAATATTATTTATCAACCACCGGTGGCTGCCATATTAAGAGCAGCACAGGACAGTGTTACAAGGGAAAGAACAAGGCCCCCCTGGAGGAGAATAAAACATTCCCCACCCCAACCCCGAAGGTCTGGTGCTGTAAGGGGCTCGGCCCAGCCGGTGGGGACAGACCCTTTAAGGAAGGACAGGGGGGGCTGTTCCTGGGGGAGGCGTTGCTCCCCGAGTTTCAGCAGGTAACGTGGCCTCGGCTTCAGCCGGTCCCCGGAGGCTGACCCCGGCCTAAATGGGGGGCTAGGGCTGCATAGGAAGAGCTTTTAAGATGCGATATCACTCCCTCTTCCTTCCTTCCTTCCTTCCTTCCTTCCTTCCTTCCTTCCTTCCTTCCTTCCTTCCTTCCTTCCTTCCCCCTCCCTCTTCCTTCCTTCCTTCCTTCCTCTTCCTTCTCCTTTCTCCCTCCTTTTTCTTCCTTCCTCCTTCTTCCTTCCTTCCTTCCTTCCTCCCTTCCTTCCTTCCTCCCTCCCTCCCTCCTTTCTTTCTTCCTCCCTCCCTTCTTCCTCCCTTCCTTAAACTGGCTCTCGGTAGTTTACGAGGATGCCAGGTAACCGTGGCTTCACTCTTTGGGGCTGTGAGGAGCAGGCTCCATGGTGCAAAGGGAGAGCATTGCTCAGCCAGCTGGAGGGAGACTTCCTTGCCGGCTCCGGCTCCAGAGGCCCCGGCCAAGTGTGGTGCTTCACCCCCGAGGCGGCGGGAGGGGGGCCCTGGCAGGTGCCATCGTCACTCCTGTAGCTCTGGCGGCCCCCGAAGGTGGCTCTGTGGTGGGTGGTTGAGGTGGAAGAGCTTCCTCTGCCCTTACATTCTCCCTCCCTCCCTCCCTCTCTCTTTCTCAGCCCTCTCCCACAGAAGATGACCAGAAGCAGCTGATGCCCCCTGCGCCCTCCCAGTGTTGTAAGTCAGGATCCCGTTTTTCCTATTATCTATGACATTTTAACTTAATTCGCCTCCCAGCCACTCGGGGTGGCGGTGGGGGGCTCAGAAGGAAAATGCAAAAAGCCAGAAACAGTGCAGTGAGAATCAAAAGGAAGGAATAAAAGATGACGAGAAGGAACAAAAAAAGAAATAAGGCCACCTCGTCTGTAGGGTGCTCGTGTCACCCTCCTCTGTGGCCTGGACGGAGACGGGCCTTCGGGGTCCTTCGAAGCACCAGCAATGCGGGGTAGGGGTGGGGGCGTCTTTTGAACGATAGGGAACCCCATTCCAGAGAGGGCACCCTTCCGGGGTCCCAATAGATGACCTTGTTTAATTGAGGGGACCTGGAGCCGGCCTCTCCTGCTGGATCTAACAGGATGTGTCGATGCAAGTTGGGGGGGGGGGGGAAGACCTCCCTCGAATATCTGGGGCCCAGGAAGGCCTCTGCAGGTAGCGGCCAGCACCTGGGAACCAGTGGCGCAGTGCAGCTTGCAAAGCAAAAAGGTTGCCTGGGCAAATTACCAGGGCATGCCCGGATTCGTGGCAAGAGGTAATTCATGCTGCTGACTTTGCAGCATCTGGAAACCCTGGGAAAAGTCTTTTAAGCTGGGACCTTTTTGGGGGGGGCGGGGGGGGGGGGGGCATCACGCTCAGTAATTGCCTGATGCAGAGAAGGGGGCGGGTCTTCGGTTGGGTGGAGCTGTGGTTTGCTGTGTTGACCTGCAGGAGACGGAACAGGGCGCCCTCTGGTGGGGAAGCCGGGATCAAGGTGCAACCCTCGGGGGTCTGGCCTTCTCTTACTTAGCCTTAGGGAGATTTGGGGAGAGCAGCGGGTCCCATTTCCTCTCTCCTCTTGAAGAAAATTAGCCTGGAAGTAGCACCCTGAAATTCACTGTAGCAAGCGGGAGGGGGGGGGTGTTATTTGCAGGTGGAAATGGGGTGCTTCGCCTCTCAGAGGCCTCCCACACGTCCCTTTTTTGTCCTTCTTTGAGAGCAAGCACCTCAAATTTGCAACATGGAAAACTGGCCATCTTGGGGCTGGGATGGCTACCATCCACCGCCCGTGGGTTGGCCATCCCCATCCTAAAGCTTGCAAGGGGCTGGAGAGAGCCGTGCTTGTATGTCGCAGGAAGAGCTCGCGGGGGGGGGGGGGGGGGGGGGCTCCTGCTTAGTTCCTGCTTAGCTCCTGCTGCTGGTGTGGGCAGACCACCAGAAAACAGGCAGGCCTTGGTTGTAAAAAAAATGGGCAGAGCCGGAATTGGCCCAGCCAAAGGAGGTGACGGACGGATGGACGCTGGCCTCTTCTGTTGGACGGGCTGGAGCCTGGGCAATTTAGACGGCTCCTTCTCGCAGGTTGCTAATCCACTAAGCCAATTAGGGGCTCTTTCAAAGAGGTTCACCCTAGGGACTTTTAATTACTGTCAGAGGGGATAGGCAGTCCAATTATCCAGCAGCTTAATCACTTTCCCTTCAATAGGCCCGAAGTGTTTCTCAGGATCTCCTTAAAATCTCATCTCCAGTCTTGAAAGGAAAGGGAGCTGGGATGCGCGGAGGGGCCGAAGGCCTTCCCGGCTGAAGGGTTGATCCTGGGAGAAGAGGAGGAGCCGTACTCAGAAAGAGCTTCTTCCCTCCGATTTCCTTGAGTCCTTCTTGGACAGGGCTGGGTGGTGGTGGCCCCTTTAGCGCCAGCCCCAATGGCCAGCCTCAGTTCTCCTCTTGCAAAGAAATTCAGCCAAGTGACGGGTCCAGGCACTGCTCGGACGTCTGGTCATACGGAAGACCCAGAGAGAAGCAGGCTGGAAACTGGATTGGTCCTGATCACCCAGAACCACGGACAGGTTCTCCCGAGTGCTGCTGCAGATGGTGCTGGGCAAGCCTGAGGAGGCCCAGCAGGACCCCTACTTCTTCTGCAGATTTCCTCCATCTGCGAAGGGCAAAGGCCGGAAAGGCTCCCTAGGCCAGGCTAGGCAACCTCGGCTCTTTTATGACTGGTGGACTTCAACTCCCAGAATTCCTGAGCCAGCCATGCTGAGGGGAAAGGGAGAGGTTTCCAAGCTGAGCCATGTTGGCTCAGGAATTCTGGGAGTTGAAGTCCACCAGTCATAAAAGAGCCAAGGTTGCCTAGCCCTGCCCTAGATGGAGATGCTGAATGAAGAAACAGGTCAGGAGGGCTGCAGGTCCTGAGAAAGAAAGAAAACTGGGGAGGCTGTTGATGCATGCAGTTTTCTGAAGTGCAAGGAACAAAAGGACAGGTTTTTGTTTGTTTTTTTTAAAAAAAGGCAAGCGAGGCAGGGAACCAAAGCAGAGTACCAAGAAGTAGCTTGGATTGATGGGGAAGGGGTCAGGAAGGCCAAGGCTCAGGCTGAGCTGAGGCTTTCAAGCCCTCCCCCCTCAAAAAAATAAAATAAGAAAGGCACAGGTTTGTGAAGATGTCCTGAAAGTTGTTAAGCAGTAGGTAGCCTCCATCTTGGGAGACCTCCAAGGCCCCCTCCCACCAGGGACCCCATGCTCTCTCTCTCTCTCTGTCTCTCTGTCTCTCTCTCTCTCTCTCTCTCTCTCTCTCTCTCACACACACACACACACAGACCAGGCCTGGCAGTGAGGTGAAAAGAAGGACCAGGGGTGATAGGATAGCCATCTTCCAATATTTGAGGGTCTGCACAAAGAAGAGGGGGTCAGCCAAGAATCCTGGTGGAGCAAGATGGAGTATGGCAGGCAAACTCTGCCCACAACCAGGAGTTTGATCCATCCTTCTGAGGTCAGTACAATGAGGACCCAGATTATTGCGGGCAAGATGGTGACTCTCTAAACTGCTTAGAAAGGGTTGGAAAGCACTACGAAGCGGTATATAAGTCTCAAGTGCTATTGCTATTCTCCAAAGCACCTGAAGGCAGGACAAGAAGCACCGGATGGAAACTTAATAAGGAGAGAGGCAGCCTGGAATTAAGGAGAGATTTCCTGCCAGTTATAAAAAATTAACCAGTGGAAAGGCTTGCCTTCAGAAGCTGTGGGTGCTCCATCACTGGAGGATTTTAAGAAGAGACTGGACAGCCATTTGTCTGGAATGGTAGAAGGTCTCCTGCTTGAGCTGGACTAGAAGATCTGCAAGGTCCCTTCCAACTCTGTTATTCTCCTCGGGCTACAGAGAAATGGGGCCTTCCTGCCTGGCTCTCCATGCTGTGATACTTGTAGGAGAAGGAGTTGCCTTCTTTTCCCCCTTTCTGGCTCTTGTTTGCATTCGACGCTCAGCTTGAGCAAATCTGCCCGTTGGCTTTGCCTTTGAAGGAAGCCTCTTCCTCCTTTGGAAGGCTGAGGTTTCCTCTTCAGACTTATTCCTCAGCTTCTGTTAACGATCGGTGGAGAGTCATCCTCCTCACACAAGGCTGTCTTCTTGAATTACTCCTTCACGAGGCAGCAGGAAGATGCTTGGCCTTAGCAGAGGCTCCTGAAGTTGGGCCAAAATTAGGGTCGGGGTGGAGAATTGTCACTCATTAACCTCTTGGGCGTGGTGTCCCCCTGGGACAACCCCAAAGGTCTCCGGGCAGCCTTCCTGGCCCAGTCAGATGGAGGAGCAAGCGCTGCATATTTTTTTTTTCAGGAGCAAAATGTCCCACCTCTCGTGTTTGGATATGACATTCTTAGAAGATTCCCAAATGACTCTGCAGGAAGGGGTCCCAAATGAGCCTCTCTGGCCCTGCAGTCTGGCGAAGCGATGCTAAAGGCTCCGGAATGATTTGGAGAAAGGAGGCCAAGAGGAGAGCCTTGATGGAGCCCCAGAGTGCAGGGCTGCCCTTCCCTTGCTCAGGCAGCCATCCTGAGTCATCTGGCCGACGGTCACCTAGGGGTCTCCTTGGGACGCCCCAGGGAAGAGCACCCACTGCCATCACATGTCCAGCTGCCATTCTTTTTAGGATGTTTTCCTCCCCCCCCCCAAACATCCAGTTTGAATCTGCCTTCCTGTACTTTAACATCCGTTATTCTGGGTCTTGCACAATGGAACCGCTAAGGGCCAGCTTCAGTCTTCTGGCTTATATCGTACTCTAGTTTCCTCATTTGAAGTCTAAATCTTCCCAGGCCCCTCCGCCTATGCTTCTAGCCCCAAAATCGCCCTTTTCTGAGCTTGTCCAGGTGTCCAAGCCCTTCTTAAAGGGGGCTGCACTGAAGAACAGAAGACTTCAGGGGAGCTCTGCCCCCAGCAGAATGAAATGGAACAACAGCTGGCCACAACATGGAGAATTTATCTGTTTTGCTGATCATTTGCAGCACTAACACAGGCAATCCTCGCTTAGCAACCATAATAGAGTCCGGCAACCTGATTGTTAACCGAAGGTGAACTCTAAGGTGAAACTGGACAGTGCTTCTGATCCGACTTCAGCTCTTCCTTTGCTTTTCAGATCTGAGAAAACTATACATCTGAGGATTGGTCGCAAAGTTAGTTTTTGATTACCGCTCTTAAGTGCAAACAGTTACTGTATGTGACAGTCGCTAAGTGAGGACTGCCTCTCTTGGTTTTAATAATTCATTCCAAGTTCATTAAGCAAACATTTTCTCAGTTCTCTCTGCACAGCTGAGCTTCAATTGCTATGTGAAGCACTTTGCATTTTCCTGTTAAATTTCATTTTATTACTGTTAACCTCCTTCTCTAACCTGTCCAAATCATTTTGAATTTAATTTGTCTTCTGCAGTATTAGCTACTCCTCCCAATTTCTGTTGTCTGCTGATGTGATAATGATTCCATGTATCTCTTCCCCCGGGTCATTAATGACTAAAGAGAAGAGGACCCAGGACGGGTCTGCTGGAGCTCCATTTGAGATGTCCCTTCAGAGGAGGGGAGTCGTCAGTGGACACTCCTAAAGAAGAACTTTCTTTTTTTTTTATTTAAAGAGTTTTACAAAAACAAGATTTTACAATATATCCCCAAATCCCCCCCACCCCAAACCCGCCCACTTCTCCCCCCCCACTTCCCAGAGCTAAATACAGGATTATAGTTATAATAATCATATTCTAAATAAGAATTATGCATAATATACAATTAACCAAATTCATAATGTGCTTTAACTCCCCTTTAACATAAATACATACAAAGTACCAACACTAAGATCAATAACAATATCCCTCTAAAATCTACTCATAAGCTAAATGGAACTTTTTAGTCCCATATTTGTTCTGAATATAATCTATCCATCTCCTCCAAACTGAAATATATCTTTCCTGTGAATGATCTTTCAAGTAAGCAGAAATCTTAGACATTTCTGCAAGATTCGAAACTTTAAACACCCATTTTTCTATAGTAGGCAAACTATCCTTCTTCCAGTATTGTCCCACCAGTAACCGTGCTGCTGTTATCATATTCAACATCAAATTGGTTTCTTTAACATCACAATCTACAACAATACCCAATAGGAACAATTGCGGAGAAAACTTTATCTTTCTCTTAAAAATCTTTTGAATTTTCCACCAAATTTTAATCCAAAAAGCTTTTATATTTCTACAAGTCCACCACATATGAAAATAGGTGGCTTCTAAACTACCACATCTCCAACATTTAGACTGTAAGTTAGGATACATGTTAAACAACTTCTTGGGATCCAGATGCCATCTATAAAACATTTTATAAAAATTTTCTCTTAAGTTTTGAGCCTGAGTAAATTTAACATTCCTGACCCAAATTATCTCCCAAGTGTCCAGCAAAATTGGTTCCTGAATATTTTGTGCCCACTTTATCATACAATCTTTAACTAATTCCGTTTCCGAATCCAATTCAATTAAAGCATTATATATTCTCTTTATATGTGCACAATTTGAGTCTCTAATTTGTTTTACTAAATTTTGATCTATAATTGTGATGCCAACCTTTTGATCTAGCTTCCACCTAGCTTTCAATTGGGTATATTGAAACCAAGAGTGACTTATATTTTCTTGTCTTAACTCATCTAAAGATTTAAGTTGCCAATCATTCCCTTCCAATCTAAGTATAAGAAACCATATCCAAACTCACTCCCATAGATACGTCCTCTATCGCGTGTCCAGGAATTCCCCAAATCGGTATTTTATAATTTAACTTATAATAATACTTTCTCCAGACACGCAATAAAGCACTTCTAAGAATATGGGATTTAAAAGCCCTGTCCACCTTCTTATCATAAAGCAAATATGCATGCCATCCATATACCAAATCCCAACCCTCAAGATGAAGTATTCCCTTATTAGTTAAATTAAGCCAATCACTAACCCACATCAAGGCAACCGCATCATAATACAATTTCAAATTCGGCTTCTTAAGTCTCCCTCTTTCCCTAGCATCTTGTAAAATCTTAAATTTAACTCTTGGTTTTTTCCCCGCCCAAATAAATTTATTAATACCCTTCTGCCATTGATAAAGGTTGGCATCCTTTTTCAATATAGGTATCATTTGAAACAAAAAGAGAAACTTTGGCAGAACATTCATTTTAACAACTGCAATTCTTCCCAATAAAGATAATTGTAATTTTTTTTCAATTATTTAATCCCTTTGTACCTTCAACCATAATGTTTCATAATTATTCTTATACAATTTTACATTTGAAGCTGCAATATATACTCCTAAATATTTAACCTTTTTCACTATTTCGAAACCTGTTAATTTAGATAACATATCCCTTTCACTCATAGATAAATTCTTAGAACCTTGAACCCAGAAACCTTACCATACTGGGTTATAATTTCCATCAAATCTATAACCGACTGTAAGGGTTGAGATACTGTCACAACCAAGTCATCAGCAAAAGCTCTCAGTCTATAATCATTCTATTTTATTTTAATTCCCTTTATCATAGAGGACTCTTGAATTTTAATTAATAAAATCTCTAATGTTAAAACAAACAATAATGGTGATAGGGGGCATCCCTACCTTGTACCTTTTTCAATTTTAAAGGTCTCTGTTATCCCCCCATTAACTATAATTTGTGCAGTTTGTTGTTGATATATAGCTTTAATAGTATGTAAAAAACCTTCTCCAAAATTCATCTCCTCAACAACTCTCAATAAAAATTGCCAATTCAATTGGTCAAAGGCTTTCTCTGCGTCCAAAAATATCAGTGCTGCAGAGACTTGGTTGTTCTTATCCAAATATTCAAGCAAGTTTACAATTTGTCTTACATTATATTTCATATACCTCCCAGATATAAATCCCGATTGATCACTATGAATCATTTGTTTCAAAACTTGCATTAATCTATTAGCCAATATTTTAGCAAAAATCTTATAATCTATATTCAAAAGCGATGTAGGTCTGTAATTTTTAGGTTGAGTGCGGTCTTGATCCTCCTTTGGAATCAATAATACAAAAGCTCTCCTCCATGATGGAGGAACTGCACTTTCGATGAATCCTAAAGAAGAACTTTCATTCCAGCTATCTAGCCAACTAATTTGTTAGCTGTGAAGTTGTGTCCGACCCATCGCGACCCTATGGACAATGTTCCTCCAGGCCTTCCTGTCCTCTACCATCTTCTGGAGTCCCTTTAAGCTCACACCTACTGCTTCAGTGACTCCATCCAGCCACCTCATTCTCTGTCGTCTCCTTCTTCTCTTGCCATCAACCTTTCCCAGCATTAGGCTCTTCTCCAGTGAGTCCTTCCTTCTCATTAGGTGGCCAAAGGATTTGAGTTTCAACTTCAGGATCTGGCCTTCTAAAGAGCAGTCAGGGTTGATCTCCTCTAGGACTGATCGGTTTGATCGCCTTGCAGTCCAAGGGACTCGCAGGAGTCTTCTCCAGCACCATAGTTCAAAGGCCTTGATTCTTTGGCGCTCAGCCTTTCTCATGGTCCAACTTCCACAGCCATACATTGCAACTGAGAAGACCATAGCCTTGACTATACGCACTTTTGTTGGCAAGGTGATGTCTCTGCTTTTTAGTGTGCTGTCTAGATTTGCCATGGCTTTCCTCCCCAGGAGCAAGCATCTTTTAATTTCTCGGCTGCAGTCCCCATCTGCGGTGATCTTGGAGCCCAGTGAAATAAAATCTGTCACTACCTCCATTTCTTCCCCTTCAGCCACTACTGAGGCGAAAGCTCTACTTGGCTCCTATTGGGGGAGGACAGGAAGTGCCTGGCAGGTTTGGATTAATGGGCTATGTTCGCATCGAAGATGACATTGGGCACCCCAGGAGCCTGGCCGGGAAATGCCTTCAGTAAGATCAAACCTGCTGCACAGAAAGAGAAGTAGCTGTGTTGGTCTTTTTAATTGGGGTTTCCAGCTTGATAAGGAAGATTGTTCCTGGCATGCCACCAGAAAGAGGAAGGCCTCTGGGGCAATCTTTGGAGTATGACACTGATGTTGCTCCGTTTGGAGAAGACATGCAGCTCCTGCCTCACATGGAGGACCCTTTTCTTGCTGACAGGCCCAGACGCTGATCACCCAACATGGCCCTTCCTGAAAGAGAAGAACCAGGGTTGAAAGGGCAGTTGGGGCGCCGCTGCTAGGTAAATTGTGGGGGATGGAGCAAAGTCTGTTTGGGTTTACTAGGAGTCCTCCTTCCCTAGCTCTCTGCCTCTCTCCATTTTCGGTGAACGCACACAAAAGGACCCCATGAGCTCGGTGGCCTCTTTCTTAGCTGCAGAATGCTTGAACTGAGCCCAGCTGCCCCTTTTCCTGGCTATCATAGCTAACGAATGAGCTTCCATTTAATCTGTGAAGTTATTTTTATCTGGGAGTTCCAGTCTCTAACCCAACTTCCATCAACACATGGGGTGAAGGTTGGATTGTTCAAGTTCTGGAGAGATCCTTCAAAAAATTAATGATGCAGAGCTTCCCTCTCTTTACCCCATCCCAGATTCCTCAAGTTCTGGTCCAGCACCCTGGGATGGCCTGGTCAGTCCTCAAAGCACCCCGCTTTCTGGTGGGACCTTAAAGTTGATGGCCTGGCTTAGCCCATAAAACCTCCATCTTTAATTTCTGGCTACCTTCCTACTGGATAAAAATGAATTACAGTTGATCCTTCCAATGCGGTCTGTGGTTGAGGGCACCTCCAGCTCAGCTTGGTATCCTCTGATGAACGTTGAATCTAAAGATGGGGATTATGCAGTTCAGACAAAACAAGTCACAACTGCTTTCAGTGAGGCCGCTTTGATTCCGTCGCCTCTATTTTTAAAAGAAACTTAACCATTGTTAGGCTGACAATCCATCTTCTCTCCCCGATGCATCTTCGCCTCCTTTCTTGCAACGTTAACTGCTGTGATGAGGGGAGTTAATAATAATCGTGCCACCAGTTCAAGTTGTTCTCTTCACTTTTTTTTATTTCTGGAGTGCATTTTAAACAAACAAATGCAGACAACCCTGTTTGCCAGCTAGGAAGAGAAAAACCAGACAAAAAAATAATACCAGAGCAATGACTGTTTCTTTCTGTGTTAGCTTAAATCCCCCCCCACCTTTTCACTACACGGTGATAGGTTCCCACCTTCAATGTTTGCCTGTAATAAATCCCACATGGAGTGGGGCATATCTCTCTCTCTCTCTCTCTCTCTCTCTCTCTCTCTCACACACACACACACACACACACACACACACACGTACAAGTGAGTGCCAATGGCTGAGAGTGGACTGGACTGAATCCCAGCCCAGCACCTCATCCGCAATACCTGCTGGCTGCCTTAAGGTGGACCTCAGGGTCCACGGGGAGGAATGTCTGCCCCCCTCTAGCTCTCTGTCCATCTTTCTTTGTTCTTGGCTTTCAGAAAAGGGAGCCGTTTGCTACCTTCCCCTCTGTGTCATCCCTTGTAATTTCAGAACGTTTGTAGGCTGATATCAGAATAAAAGAGTTGGAAGGGACCTTGGAGGTCTTCTAGTCCAACTCTACTCAAGCAGGAGACCCTATACCTTTTCATCCATTGTACCACTTTTAGGATATGGCAACATCCATGTACCACCAGTCACCCAGCAAGGTGTCAAAAACGTGATGACCAAAAAAAAAAAAAAAGGGAAAAAGTGATGAAGTACAAGTAGTCCTCGACTTACAATAGTTCGCTTAGTGGCTGTTTGAAGTTACAATGGCACTGAAAAAAGTGCCCCCCCCCTAAGCCACAGCTGAGCAAGACACCTGCCTGCCCACCCGGCGGCGCTATTCTGTCCGAGGTTTTCATTGTTGTGAGCATTTCTGTTGAGGATTGGCAGCGGGGGTGGGGTGGGGTGCATTTGGTTTCTATTTCCCCCTTCTGCTGGGTGGTTGCAGCAGGTTTTGGTCACTTCACATGACCCTGGGACACTGTGACCATCATAAATATGAATCAGTTGCCAAGCACTTGAATGTAAATCACAAGATCCTGGAGATGCTACAACATTCCAGCTGATCGGCGCTTCTTCTGGGCTCAGAAGCACCAGGATCAGTGCCGAGCTCCAGCTGGAGCCTGGCACTTCCACTGAGCCCAGACAGCCCTGAAGAAGTGCTGATGCTGGGACTTCCACTGAGCCCTGACAGCCCTGCAGCTCCAGCCGTCTCTCGCTGAGGCTTCTGCTGTGCTGCCACCGGTCAGCTCATTCCCCTTCCCCGCTACCACTTTTCTAGGATGGTTGCGTACCACCTGCCAGGTGCCAATGTACCACAGGTGGTACTCGTACCACTGGTTGAAAAGCCCTGCCCTATACCATTTTACAAGTGGCTGCCCAGTCTCTTCTTGAAAACCTCCAGTGATGGAGCACCCACAACTCCTGAAGGCAGATTGTTCCACTGGTTAATTGTTCTCATGCTTAGGAAGTGTCTCCTTAGCTCCAGGTTGCTTCTCTCCTTGATGAGTTTCCATCTGTTGCTTCTTGTCCTCCCCTCAAGTCCATAGACCAGTACCGGTCCGCGGCATGCCAGCAGCCGGTCCGCACAAACAAGCAAAACTCCATCCACGAGATGCAGGCAGCATACAAAACCACAGAAAAACCTCTCTCCACAGAACTGGTCCTGGTGCCCAAAAGGTTGGGGAACTCTGCTTTGGAGAACAGCTTGACCTCCTCTTCTCTGTGACAGCCCCCCAGATATTGGAACCCTGCTGTTATGTCACCACCCCCCCCCGCCCAGTCCTTATTTTCATTAAACTACTAGACATACCCAGTTCCTGCAGTCGTTCTTCGTATCCTCTTGATGCTATCCCTCTGTTGACGCAGCTTAGGACTGTGTTGGCTTTTTTGGCATCTGCGGACCACTGTTGGCTCACGTTTAAGTGATTGTCCATGATGTTCACATCGCTTTGGTCATCTCAATATTGAATATTAAGATATGTCTCTTCGGGTCGTCCTTCCTTTCAGCTGAGAAAATAGGATCCTGCGTATTTTTCCCCATTGTCAGCATTTTTGACTTGCAGTGTTGATGCCGGCCCTGCCATTCCTACATTAACTTACCTAAGCAAGCAGAAGTTAAGCAGATACCCGCAACACTTAACTAGGGGGCTCTTTCGCAAGACCGTTTTTTTTATTTTCCGGGTGAGCTGAAAAGTCGCTGACCTACTTGCCTGCTCAGTCGCTCCTCCTTTCTGCTGCATCTGTCGAGTTAAGCCACCGGTTTTCAGGAAGCCTTTTTTTACCCCTCCAGGGTTGCTCGTCTCAATTTATCAGGTGGGGAGATTTGGGTAGAACATCTGCCTTTTCTCTTCTGCTGCTGCTCAAACTCCGTCCTGGCCATCCTTGGCATGTTCCTGTCTCGCTCTTCTTGTTAGTTCTTTGAAATGTTCAAAAATCCCATTATATGTGTTTCATTAAGCTGGAAGCTCATCTTGGGAAAAGCAGCGATGGGAACTCCAGAGAAAAGGAAAGAGTAACCATTTGGGGAGGGGGGGTGGAGGAAAAGCAGATGTGGACTTGCTGCTGCTGGCATGGAAGCAGAAGAGGGGGGGCTCTGCGAGGGTCAGCCTGGCTGCCGGATCCACCATGGGGGACCCTCTCAGCTGAGGAAATCCCCACTCATGAAAGGGGGGGGGAAGAGGGGTTTGAATTGATGGGTTACATTTTCTGCCCCACTGGCAGGGTTGCTTTGATTGGGGTTCCCGCCCTGGACAGAAGTTGGATGCAGAGGCATCCAGGCCTCTCGTGGCTCAAGGAAGGGACCCCAAAGCAAAAGAACACCCCACCATCCTATTTCCTTGGCTTGAGGTCATTTAGAAACGAGTCACAGCTGCCCCCTGAATGCTTGGACAGACTCACCGAAAAGCAAGCACAAAACGCTGCGGTGAAATCTCTTGAAGGTGCTTGCAAAACTGTTGCTTAATTGCAAGGATGGCAGTTAGGGGCCTGGGGGCTCCCTTTGGGAAGCTCCACCACCAGATGGGGTGGGGAATTAGATCTGAAAGCAGATCAGGCCCATTTCTGGAGCAGGGCAGGAACCGCTTTTGAAGGCGCTCCAACCCCGAGGCGGTTCTCAGAGCTGCAGGGATGAGGAGAGAGGGGAGGGGGGGGCTCCAGCACCCTCTGGGACCACCCGTTTCTTTGAAGATGAAAGAGAAGCTGGGCCAGGAAAAGGGGGGTGTTTGCTCTAATCCAGAGGAGGATGTGGCTCGGTGGACCGGCCATGTCAAAACGTCTCACTCCTGGTTAGCTGGGTCGTCAGAGCCCAAAAATGGCCCAGAGGCTGACCCTGACCTGCGGCCCATTCACACATCTTATACTTAACTGCTGAGCAAATGAGAAGCAGGGAACAGACAAAGTGTGCGTAAAGGGCAATGTTAACAGACTGTTAGTTAGACTGGAAGGGACCTTGGAGATCTTCTAGTCCAGCCCCTTGCTCAGGCAGGAAACCCCGTACCATTTCAGACAAAGGGCTGTCCAATCTCTTCTTAAAAACTTCCAGTGTTGGAGCACCCACAACTTTTGCGGGGAATGTTGGCATTTGACTGTTATTGCCAGCTTTCAGAAGGTTGCTGAAAATAGCCTCCCCGTTAACGTGAAATTAAAAATGTTTTTCTTTGTTTTATTTTTATCCAATGACTGTGTTTAATTAAGTGCCCTTCTCATTGCTTCTCTTTTTCTGTACTTTTTCCCATTTCTGTTTTTGCTTTCCTATGTTGCCTGCAGGCACCTGGAGCTATTTCAGCTGGGGAGATCAGAGTATGTAATGGCTCCTTCCTTCCTTCCTTCCTTCCTTCCTTCCTTCCTTCCTTCCTTCCCTCCCTCCCTCCCTCCTTCCTTCCTTCCTTCCTTCCTTCCTTCCTTCCTTCCTTCCTTCCTTCCTTCCTTCCTTCCTTCCTTCCTTCCCTCCCTGTGGCTGCCCAGGATCCAGGCTGGTTATGTGTGGCAGATTCACGCACGGGGCAGGGAAGAGGGGCCGGAGCTGATTAGCACTCATTATCTGAGCTTTGTTAATTTCGCATTGGGGTCAGGATGCCCAAGGAAGGGCAGAGGAGGAGCTGCCTCTCCTGTTAGCCTCTTGGGTATCTTTGTTCCTAGAAATGCAAGTCTCGGCCCTCCCGAGTGAACCAGACAGGAAACACAACTAGACGGGCTAAATTTACTTTATTGTAAGGCTGCAATATCAGAGTCCTACCACCACTTTTAACTGCCTGATCTATTAGGGCAGGTCCTTCCTTCCTTCCTTCTGGTGGTTCTCTCGGCAGTCCTTCTTCCCCTCGTCCCCCGAGGCCATCCATCTTGCCAGGTGGAGCCACTGCCCTCTCCCACCTCCCCCTGGCCCTCTGCCATGCCTGAGTTTTCCCCTGGGGAACCCTGGGATGGGTGGGGGCCGATACTGGTCTGGCGAGATCAGTTACATGGCAAGATGTTACAAGATGCTCTAGACCAGGAGTAGGCAACCTTGCCTCTTTTATGACTCGTGGACTTCAACTCCCAGAATTCCTGAGCCAGCCATGCTGAGGGGAAAGGGAGAGGTTTCCAAGCTGAGCCGTGCTGGCTGAGGAATTCTGGGAGTTGAAGTCCACGAGACCTAAAAGAGCCAAGGTTGCCTACCCCTGGCCTAGGCCTAGGCCGTTTTATGACTCGTGGACTTCAACTCCCAGAATTCCTGAGCCAGCCACGCTGAGGGGAAAGGGAGAGGTTTCCAAGCTGAGCCGTACTAGCTCAGGAATTCTGGGAGTTGAAGGCCACGAGTCCTAAAAGAGCCAAAGTTACCTACCCCTGGCCTAGGCCTAGGCCGCTTTATGACTCGTGGACTTCAACTCCCAGAATTCCTAAGCCAGCCACGCTGAGGGGAAAGGGAGAGATTTCCAAGCTGAGCCGTGCTAGCTCAGGAATTCTGGGAGTTGAAGTCCACGAGTCATAAAAGAGCCAAGGTTGCCTATCCCTGCTCTAGACCTTGTTGGTTAGTTTATAATTTGCCTGCTAGAAGGAAGACTTCAAAAGTGACTCCGGCTTGATTTAAAACGCCCCAGGGTTGGTGCTATCTTGAGAATGGTACAGTTTCTGGGCAGCTGGACAACTCCTTCACCTCTCCTGTTTAGGAGGAGTGAAAATGCCAAAGGGACGCAGAGGGTATTTCTAATAAATCTGAGGAGGGGCTTGGGGGCTCCTGTGACCCAGTCAGATCTTTCTGTTTGTAGAGGCTCTCCCCATGGCGTGAAGCAAAATGTTGCTACTGGTTTATGCTTTTTACGAAGAGGTGTTAGATAATAATAATAATAATAATAATAATTTTATTTGTATACCGCCCTTCTCCCGAAGGACTCAGGGCAGTGAACAGGGAAAATATATAAAAATACAAAAGTACAAAAGTTAAAAAGAAATTAAACATATGCCCAACTAAAAACAGTAAATACAAACATTAAAATAACCATAAGAACCCAAACCTGTTCCCCATCAGGCCAGGCCGGCTTTTTCAAATAAGAATGTCTTCAGATCGCGATGGAAGGAGAGAAGGTCGGGCACCATCCGGAGCTCAACCGGCAACCGGTTCCATAGCTCCGGGGCGCCCACAGAGAAGGACCTCCCCCTGGGGGCCACCAATCGACATTCTCTGATCGGTGGCACCCTGAGGAGACCCTCTCTGTGGGAACGCACGGGGCGGAGGGAAGTTGATGCCGGCAGCAGGTGATCCCCGAGGTACTCCGGACCCATGCCATGTAGGGCCTTAAACACCATTACCAGTACCTTGAATCTCACCTGGAAGACAACTGGTAACCAATGCAGCTCACGGAGCAGAGGTGTTATATGGGAGTATCGGGAGACTCCAAACACAACTCTCGCGGCTGCATTCTGTACCAGTTGGAGCCTCCGAGTGGTCCTCAAGGGCAGCCCCATGTAGAGAGCGTTGCAGTAGTCCAGACGAGAGGTCACGAGCGCATGAGTGACCGTACATAGAGCATCCCGGTCTAGATAGGGCCGCAACTGGCAAATGCAGAAATATTTAAAGAAAACAGGAAAGTGCAGAAAACAATACAGAGAGAAAGAAAGAAAGGAAAGAAAGAAAGAAAGAGAAAAAAAACCCAGAAAAAGATAAAGGAAGCATCTTCTGGCCTTGATAGCAATTAGAAACTCATTCATTACCCTTCCTCTTTCCTTAACATTACAGTAATCCCTTCAGGGTTTTTTTTCCAGTCACCGAGTGCAAGATAATCACTCTTGCACTTTTCAGCAAAAAGTCCACCAAAGGTTTCCAATCTTTTACAAACACTTACTGTTTTATCCCTGACCAAAGAGGTCAGTTTTGCCATTTCTGCTAAATCACAGCCCTTTCCTCCTCTGTGGGTATTCTTTATATTTCTCCATCTCTGTGTAAGGTAATAATCTTGCGGCAGTTACCGTACATAAAATCCGTCTTCCATAAATCTTATCCTCGTGGCTGTCCATAAATCTCAATAAGAAAAATTTCTGCTTTTAGTCTGGAAGTCCAAGGATATGTTGCCTGCAAAGTAGTGGTATTACGAGGGGAACCGGGTGCAGATTATGCTTTATGTTAATGGTTTTTAAATGCTTTTTAAATTATTTTTGTTGGTATCTTTCTGGTTATTTTGTTGTATTGTTTTCTGTGTGGGGTCCTTGGTGCTCTCCGAGCTTGGCTGTTTTCTTGCAGACGTTTCATTACCCAATTAGGTAACATCATCAGTGTTAAAGGAAGGGCGCGGGGGGGGGGTTTGCTGTCTTTTTTATGTTTTTAACTTTCTACCTCGTTCAGTCCCATGTGAGATGGCCAGCTATATAAATTTAACAAACAAAGAACATCTACAGCCCTTTGATGGAAGTGGGATAATTCTGAAACGGGTCTTATAACACCTCTCTCACTGAACAGGAGGAAGAACTTTGCTGTCTCCGAGGACAGGAAATATACCAATTTGAGGGCCTCCTTCAAATATAATCTCATAACAAACAGGCCTGGGGTCAAGATTCCCATGACTGGGAGTAACATTGCAGTTACCTGAAAAGAAATCCAGGGAAAGAGAGGGTGCCTTGTATGTTAGAATCACCTACAGCTGCTCGAATAAACCACGGGTCTCCAGACCTGACACCTTGAAGTCTTGTGGGTTTCAGCTCCCAGAATTCCCCATCCAGCATGACAGTTGAAGTCCACAGGTCTTAAAAGTTGCCAGGTTTGGCAACCGCTGGTCTAAGGCAGGGGTAGGCAACCTTGGCTCTTTTATGACTCGTGGACTTCAACTCCCAGAATTCCTGAGCCAGCATGGTTGGCTCAGGAATTCTGGGAGTTGAAGTCCACGAGTCATAAAAGAGCCAAGCTTGCCTACCCTTGGTCTAAGAGGACGACCTTAACCGTTTGGTATAAAACAACTGCCTTGAAATAAATGTAGGGGTGACTCCAAGCCGTCCTGCCCTGCTATTACCCACCCATCCAACCAAGGAGAGGTGGGTGGTGTTTTCCAACACCAAATTGCAGGTCTTTAAAGTCCTCCATCGTCACTCCCATCGTTTCTCTTTGAAAGAGCTGCAGTTATTATCCCCAGCACATGTCAAGACACAAACTTGCCAAGCATGCCTAGAGAGATTCTCCGTCATCCAGGTCATGGTTGTCCCGGAGGTACTTTTTCAAGAGACAACTGAACTTTCTTCTTGTTGTTTTTGAAGACGTTTCGCTTCTCATCCCAGAAGCTTCTTCAGCTCTGACCAGATGGTGGGGAATGGAAGGATTTATACTCCTTGCAGACAGCTGGTCATTTGCCTTCTTTTAGAGAGTCCACAACGACCAGCAGTCTGCATGGGGCATAAATCCTTCCATTCCCCACCATCCAGTCAGAGCTGAAGAAGCTTCTTGGATGAGAAGCGAAACATCTTCAGAGTAAAACAAGAAAGTCCAGTTGCCCTGAAACAAGCACCTTCAGGTCTGCCAAGCATGGGCTTTCCAGGATAATTCAGGACTTCTACTAACCATTTTCTTATTCAGAGGATAGAGGAAGGAACAACGTCATCAGCTACCAAGGAAGACTTAGTTGACACAGTAGAAGTAAATGAAAGTAAACATCCAGTAATTGCAGGAGTTGGGGATGTCTCGCCTAAAGACTAGGAGTGAACATGATAGCAGTCTTCCAGTATTTGAGGGGCTGCCATATAGAAGAAGAGGGAGTCAAGCTATTCTCCAAAGCACCTGAAGGCAGGGCAAGAAGCAAAGAATGGAAACTAATCAAGGAGAGAAGCAACCTAGAACTAAGGAGAAACTTCCTGACAATGAGAACAATTAAATCAGTGGAACGGCTTCCCTCCAGAAGTTGCGGGTGTTGTAACATTGGAGGTTTTAAAGAAGAGACCGGACAGCCACTCATCTGAAATGGTAGAGGGCCTTCTGCTCGAGCAGGAGGTTGACTAGAAGACCTCCAAGGTCCCTTCCAACTTTATTATTCTGTCAATGCTAGGATTCTTGATTTTAAGGGAACAGAATTTCAGAAAAAAGGGTGGGGGTGGTGTTAAAAAAGAGCAGTTATTCTACAGTAGGAAAAACAAATTAAGAAAGGATCACAGAAGGAGTAGGAGTTCCTAAAATAAGACGATATTGAGGGGGGAAACAGTTCCGGGGGGGGAATTGTAGGCAGAAAAATCAGCTAACGAGGCTTCACAAAAAGGTTCGGAAAAGCAAAGAAGAAAAAGACAGAGGAGATGAAAATAGGGGCAGGTCGCAGCTCAGGAGTGTAGAAAGCTAAAGCTCAAAATATGCTGAGTTTTTAGAATTAAAAAAAAAAAGAATTAAGGAAACCTTGAAGAACTAAGGAAGATTTGATTTCAACCCCAAAGAAAATTCTAGAAATGGTAATAAAGAGGTCACTCTGCAACCACCTTGAAAAATTAATTAATCAGAAGTCAACATGGATTTGTGAAAGAACAGGTGTTGCTAAACTAATTTAGACTGTTTTTTTTTTTTTAAATCAGGTAGCTTCCTTTTTAGATTGAAGGTATGATGTGGATATAATTCATCTTGATTGCGATGAAGCACCGAATAAAGTACCTCAACATGTTCTGATTAACAGCTGTGGCAGCCCAAGAGGAGGGTTAAGAGAGCATAGCAGAGCTGGCTTGAAAATAATAATTATGTCAGGACCCACCCCAATCCACGTCTTAGGAAAACAAAAACTCTTGGAGGCAGTTCTAGTCCAAAAGGAATTTTTACTAGGATATGTTTGGTTGTGGAAATACAAGACAGGACCTGGTATTGTTTTACAGATTGAGACTTTATAAGGAGTTCCCGGTTCAACCTCCCCTTCCCTCAACCCCATTTGGTCAGCCCCCCCCCCCATCATTTACTTCGTGTCATCCCTTTCGTGGGGAAAAAGGGATCTTCGGATCTTTTACGGTTATTGCCTTCTTCCTTCACAGATTGAAATGGAAACACAGGCCAGATGCCTCCTTCCCTAACCCTCCCCTTTGTTCCCCCAGTTCAAAAGGTTTCCCTTGGTCTTTGAAATAACCTAAGGCAGGCTGAATCCACATCCGCTCCTCCTTCCTCCGGAGATGACAGAATCCAGGAGGGGGGGGGGGATAATGTTTTAAACATACATTTATGAATGTGATATAAATGGATTCTGACAAATTATCAACATCCCAGGCTTACCCACCATCTTTCATCAGGCTAAAGTGAAGCTCTGCATGGGGTGCCACAGGGTTCGGTCCAGAGGCCTCTTTTTTAAATATTTTTATTAATGATTTGGAAATGCTTACCAGCCTCCCAGATGACACAGATTAGAGTGAGTTAGCCAATCCCCTGCAACTCGTGTAATAGAACGAGACAGAATCATAAGAGCTGGAAGAGACCTCAGAGGTCTTCTAGTCCAACCCCCTGCTCAAGCAGGAGATCCTATACTGTTCCAGACAAATGGCTGTCCAATCTCTTCTTAAAAGCCTCCAACAATGGAGCACCCACAACTTCTGGAGACGAGCTATTCACTGATTAATTGTTCTCAATGTCAGGAAATTTCTCCTTAATTCCAGGTTGCTTCTCTCCTTGAAGTTTCTGGTCCTGCTTTCAGGTGCTTTGGAGAATAGGTTGACCCCATCTTTGTGGCAGCCCCTCAACTACTGGAAGGCTGCTATCATGTCTCGCCTAGCCCTAGTCCTTCCTTTTCACTAGACTAGACATGCCCAATTCTTGCAACCGTTCATCCTATATATTAGTCCCCTAATCATCTTTGTTGTTCTTTGCACTCTTTCCAGAGTCTGAACTCTTAGATGAGTCTCTAAATGATCTTGAGTGAATAGAGAAATGAAGTGAAAAGGGCAATATGAAATTTTAATACAGACAAGCTCAAAGCATTTCACTTAGGGGGAAAAAAAAGAAATCTACAGATAAAGAGAGGGGAATATCTAGATTATTGATAGTAGATGGGGAAAAATCGTATTAGGAATTCACTGCAGATTGAACCAGGAGCCAGTAATATGAGGCTGTGACACAAAGTACTAGCTGCAGTTCTTGGGTTAAACCAAGACCCAATTTCTAAATCATAGAAAATAATAGCTTGCTTTCTCCTGCTTTGGTCAAACTTGAGTGTGGGATTCAGACAGAAGCTTCAGAGAAGGTCAGGCGGTATTATTTAATTGACTAAATAAATAATAATGATGCAGGAAGTTATTTCCTTTCAAGGGAGAGTGAAGGAACTGGAAAGTTTTCGTCTGTAGAGAATGGTTGGGGAACAATGGCTCTTTTAAAACCTGTGTACTTCAACTCCCAGAATTTCCTAGCTAGCATAGCTGACAGGTATAGCTGGCCGGGGGATTCTGGGAGTTGAAGCACACAGGTCTTAAAATTGCCAAGGTTGGACACCCTGATCTAGAGGAAATGCCCAACAGGAAATAGGATGACATGTTTCAAATATCTTGAAGGATATCGTAGGAAAGGACAGAGTAGACCTTTTCTGCAACATACCTGACTGGGGACATAAAATAATGCCTTTAAGGTGCCAGAAGCAAATTTGAGAGAATGTTGGGAAAATCACCCTAACCCAAGAGCATTTTGCCAGTAAGATGCCTGGCCTGGAAAGATGGCGGGCTTCCTTTTGCTGAGGCTAGAGGGGCAGCCCTCATTAAGGGAGTTTCCCCAAACTGAGCAGAGGGTGGACTAGATGACCCTTTAGTGGCCCTCTCCAAAGTGGTGGGACATTCTACGGGACCGGCTCGTTCGCCATCAACCTGTTAAAAGAAACGCCGCATTTTGAGGGGGAGGGGGAGTCCGTCATGTCACCGAGGTGATCTCGATTTTAAATTTCTCGAATCAGATCTGCTCAGTGGCTCTTCGCGCATTTGAAGAGTTCGCATTTGGGGGAGGGCGGCCCGTTCGATGTAAAAATATTCATGCAATAATGATATTCTTGCTGGAAGGAGCTGCCTTCATGTATAAAAAATAATAATAATTCCCTTTATGTAAATCTGGAAATTTCCAGGCAGTGAAATTGGCCCCTCCGGTGGGGAAGCTCATTAAAAGCGCTCCTTTCCACGCTGCTCCCCTCCTTAGTGTGGACAATCAAATTACTTCGCAGGTCCCTTTGAAGTCAGCCGCCTCCTCCCCCCCCCCCCCCGCCTGCCTTTGAATCCCATATAAGGATGCCTCTCTTACCTCAGGGAGGCCAAGAAGCGTTCTTTAAAATTAAATCAGTCAAGGGAGGCTGAACATGCTAGGAATCTCGCTTCTCTCTGCAACGGAGAACTTTTACCCAAACATTGTTTTAACCTGCTGAAGACCAAAGAGGCAGAAGGGGGGGGGGGCTGGCCCCAGCATGCAAGATGGAGGGGAAGGGGCCAAATGCTTCACACCCCAAAGTCTCCCCTGAGCTGGCCAGGTGGCTCTGGACCTCTCCCCATCCTGGATCTGATCTGAAATGTATGGCTGTTCCCTCCTTACTAAGGAGGAGAGGCTGGAGTCATTTTGATTTCTTCTCCAGTTTCCTCCTCCTCCACCCCCCAGGAGGGGGGCTGCCTGAAGGGTCCCTGTTTAGCCCTCCCCATGGAGGAGCAGGCAGACCCTCCAACCCCACCACCTGCCCCTCTTGCCAGAGCTACCCTCAGCTGGGGCTGGTGGGCCATCTTAGCCCCGGAGGGCTGAGGGGCAGGGGTGGAGCAAGGGGGGGTTGGCAGTGCTAAAAAACTTCAGAGACGAAGTGTCTATGGAAATTCTCAGTTATCCAGGTCATGGTTGTCCCAAAGGTGCTTTTTCAAGAGGAAGTTCCCCACCATCCAGTCAGAGCTGAAGAAGCTTCTTGGATGAGAAGCGAAACAGCTTCAAAGAAAAACAAAGTCTAGTTGCCTCCTGAAAAAAAGTACCTTTGGGACATCCAAAGCCAGCCAAACACCCTGCACACTCCATGCTTCTCCTTCTGCAAAGGAGTCAGCCTAGCAGCCCCCTTCCCTCTGCCGTACCCCACTTTTTGCTCAGAATAAAGGGTCCCTCTCGATATAATCAAGGTGTGAAGTTGGCAGCAAATTTGGCAGCACAGAGAAGGCCCCGAGTGCGCCATCTTAGCCCCTCCAACCTCCCAGATAAAGAGTGCCTGCGCTTCACTCTGAAACTGTTTGGGGTGCCCACACGTGTGTAGTGTCCTCCATTTTGAGTTGGACCCAAGGCCCTGCCTGTCTACCCAACGTCTTATGTCTCACAGCTTCGGAAGGCCAAGAGAGTGCCGTGGATGACCGGGACAGTGACTACCGCAGCGAGACCAGCACCAGCCTCCCCCCTGCCTACTGCACCACCTCCCAGCCCAACACTTTGGCATACCAGTTCCGGGGGGCCTCCCGTCTGCAGCAGCAGGGGGTTTGCGTGGAGCCCCTCCGCGGCTACGCCTCGGACTACCACGAGCGGACAGGCATAAGGTGGGTGCTTTTTGGGACCGGTCTCCGAAGTGGCCAAGGAGCCCTTCCTAATATTGTGACTCAAGTGATCTGGCAGAAGAAAGAGGTTTTGTGGGCAAGGACCGGACACTAAGGATGTTCTTGGAGTCAAAACTTTTCTGCCCCGCAAACCCTCCTCCCCTGTGCAGGCCTCCTGAGTGCCCTTCAAGTGGCGTCAGCAAACCAAGGTTGGGGGGGGGGTTTCTTTCACAGTGGGTGGACCCCCTCCTCTTGCAGAAGCCTCAAGGGAGGCGACTCATATTTTTCAGGAGCCCCATAACACGTTGTTTGGGGGCCTGGAGGATGAAGAAGGTGGGAAATTCTACTTCCAAATATTTTGCTAGGGCAGTTCCCATTTTAGTAACATGCAAGTGTCCAGTTAGGGAGAATTATGAAATAATGTTCACGCTCGGCGCATATTTGAGGGCTCCTTCCAGAGGGTGGGAAGGTCCAAATGGACCTGAGAAACTTCACACAGCATCCTCTGGATGTGAGTCTCACGGGGCAAGGAGTGGAGCGAGCAAGCCACCGTTCCACACCCCAAGTCCTGCTGCCCCTCACGGCCCCAATCTGTAAGGTGGGTCTGGTCCCCCACTGGCCTCGGGGTCCGGTGGGCGCCGTCAGGGCCCTGCTCTGCAGCTGGTCTGCCCTGCAGTCACCTCCATGTCCTGTGGTGCATCCCCTGGCGCTCTCAACTTTTTTCGCTGCTTTCTATGCTTCCTGTCCCCACCTCGGCTCGGCCTTCTGAAGACGATACGGCAGCATAGACTCGACTGGGAGTGGCCGGACCGACCTGGAATCCGGATCGCATTCCAGCCAAGTGACCAGTCGCCAGCTGTCCCTAGAAAGCCGGCACTCCTTAGAGTTGTCGGATAGGTGGGTGGTGCTGCCACAGCCGCAGCTTCCATGTCGTGTGTCCTGTGGCATGGCTGTGCTTGGCGGGGCGGGACGGTGGTGGTTGTGAGCTGTCCCTGTGGTTGCATGGCCTCGTTGTTCTGTTGAAAGGCTGCCAGCGCTGCTCCTGTAGGTGTTCTTCTTTGGGGTTCTGTCTTGGGGTCCAAGTGGGTCTACAGCAACTCGCCACGGTACAACTTGCCGCGGACTAACTCGCCGTCGGACAAGAGTTCCACTAATATCAAAGAAATAGAATAGAATCATTAAAGAAAGGATGCCGAAGGAGGAACAAAATGAAACGTGAATGACAGCAATTAAAATAATCTTTAACTAATTTAAATAATTAAATTTAATTATTGAATTGTCCCGCGACGTGTTGGCTGTGGCGAGTTGTGCCATTCCTGTTCGAAGTGGCCAAGCACTGAATGACCCCTTCAAATAGCGGCCTTAGTTCAGCCCTGCATTGATTTACCTTTTGGCTGCTTCTGATAAGGAGCGTGAGAAAATGTGCACGGATGGCTTATTGATCTTAGGCTTAGTTTAATAAATAGTGTACTTTACTTACTTAAGTATCTTAAGTAATGGGTTATAGATACTGATTTGTGATAGTCCGAAGGCTACTGCAATTGGACTAATGATTTTTGTGGTTAGCTTGAGAGGTCTCGCTGCTCATCCAAGCAGCTTCATCGTCAGAGCAATCCAGTTGAGCAGAAAGGTGTTGGAATGTATCAACTCCTGCTATGATTTGTGATAGGTTGTTTTTTTATAGACACTTCTAATAGGCCACTGTATTTAATAAATGCTTCTAAGTAATATATCACCGTGGTTATTCTGTTAAATTGCTGTACAGCAGGGGTGTCAAACTCAATTTCATTGAGGGCCGCATCAACATTGCAGTTACCCTCAGGGGGCCAGGTGGGTATGGCCAGGGTGGGTGTGGCCTACTGGGTGGGCGTGGCTAGAGTGCTTATGGCCTACTGGGTGGGCGTGGCCAGCTCTACATCGTTCGCATCAAGGGTACCTATGGGGGCCTGGGCAGGAGTGGGACAGATCTGAGGGTCTCTGGCAGAAGGAGGGTCTCTGGGCCAGGGCCAAGGCAGTGGGGGCCATTCCCTCATTGTTTCCAGGATGGCTTCGCGGGCCGCATGAAACCACTTTGCGGGCCGGGTCCAGCCCCCGGGCCTTGTGTTTGACATGTCTGCTGTACAGGTAGTCCTGGAGTTACAACTGTAGTTGGCCCTGCTCATTGCAGTCATAATTTTTGGTGGCAACAAAGCGGGGCAGCCCCCTGACCAACCCAATATTTACCACCACCTGTGTCATAGCGGTCATTAAGCGAAGGCTGCTGTCGTTAAGTGAACCAGTTCTTTGCCACAGTGCAGAAATAATTGTTCCATTTGGGCAAAAACGCTATAATTGTGTTCAGGTGCGGGTGGGATGCTGCAATGATCTGTAAATCCAGCCTGGTTGTCGAATGACTGAAGTGGCGGGGGGCGGGGGGCGACAACTGTCTGAACTTCGAATCCAGTTCGTAAGCAGCGCCCAGGTAGGTCTGTCGGAACTTCCGGCCATCACTGAGCGACCGGTCATAAGTCAGGGACTTGCCATAGCATGCCTTGCTCAGTCACTCCACTGAGCCCCCCCAGTCTGGTCGGGGGTGGAATTGCCCTGGGAGTGGAGACCCCCCCCCCAAAGGAAAGAGCCTGGTGAGGGAGGCAGGGGCGGTTTTTCATCCTGCCAGCACCCGGATGAAAAGGGTCGGGGGATTCTCCGGGAGAATCGTTCTGCGGGGTCTGGAGGAAACCAGAACTGACCCCCATCCTTCGTGAGGTCTTCCCATCGTTTCCCCGAAGGGCAGCGAGAGTCTGGCCCTCAGCTCTTCTGTTGCTTCCTCGTTTCTTCTGCAGTTTTGTGAAACGATCATAATAAAGCGAGTGCTTTCTAAACATGAAACGTGAGAATTGAAAGTACGTGTTTTAATTATTTTGTATTTGTTTGTTTTTTATTCCTAAAAGTTCAGGTATTTATATGTTAAAAGATTTTTTTCCCATCTTTCTTGCCTTTTCCTTTCTCCCCCCCCCCTTTTTTTCCCCCCCCCCCCCCCCCCTTTTTGCATTACCAGTCCAGGATCTTTGATTAGCAGTGGGAAAGTCAGGATTATTCCTTTTGACCACGGTCTTGACCAAGAAGAATGTGTTGAGGACTATGACGAATTAGGCAAACAGTTAATAGAAGATTTTTTAGAAAAAAGGGCTAGAAATTGGCAGGAGATAAGGAGGCCTCGGTTCTCCAAGCAGGGGCATGGCAGCCATCTGAAAAACTCCAGGTCCTCACACAAGCTTTGCGTGGAATTAGAACGTCCCAGCGCTCTCTCCTATCCAGCGGAGTACGATACCATAGACAGGAGAAGAAAAAAGAAACGGAGAGACAATGAAGCGTGTGAGTGGAGAAGGCCTCCAATCAACGGGAGGCTGAGACTTCCCCACGAAACTGCCATTTCTGCAAGCAGCATGAAAATAAGAACAAAATGTGACACAGGTTACGATGACGCTGATCTGTATAGCAGCAGCCCCTGTGAAGTTGGGGCACAGCAGCCTGGGTGTTGGGATTTGCTCCCCTACGGAAACACCCTCCTGGTCCAAAGCAGCTGGTTCTCGGAGGGCCGAGAGAGAAGCCACGACCCTCAGCCAGGCCGTTTTGCGGGCGAAGATCCGCTGCACCCAGAAGAGGCAGACGGTTGTTTTCAGCCGTCTGGAGATCTCGAGGAACTGGAAGGCAGCAGCTGGTCTGAAGGTCTTCGGGGCTCTCCTGCTTCAGATGAGGAAGAGAAGGAGGAAATGGCCCAATCCTCCCCAGCCTGGTATGAGCCCACCTGCAGCTCTCTCAAGGGACATGGGGCCTTCTTGCCTGTCCAAGCGCCAGCGGAGGGAGACCTCAGTGCGGTGGACGAGCTGCATTGCTTGGTGGAGACGGTGTCCGAATACCTGGCCGAAAAGGAGGAAGAGATTAGCAGTTGGGAAGCCTTTCCAAAGCAGGAAAGCAGGAATCAGGGCCTCCTCGTCCAGGTGGCGGAGGAGACGGCCCAGGCAGAGCAGGTTGAGTCAGCCCCTGCTGCGGAGGAGAAGAGCGACAGCCGAGGAGAGGTGCTATCGGACTTTCTCGGGGTGAAAGACACAGCCCAGTCCTTCTTCAGCTTCCTTACGGGGAAAGTGAGCTCGGGAAAGACACTCCTCACGTCCTCCGTGGAGAAGTTCGTATCTTCAGCGGCTGAGACGGCAGATGCCCCCGCGAGGGACTCCTCAAACCAGCCTCATCGGGATGTGAAGGCGGAAAGCAGGCCTGATCTCGGCTTGCCTGAAGAAGGGCCGGCTTCCCTTCCCGAGCAGAGTTGTGGAAAAGTTGCTGGTCCTCTCAGCGTGAGTCTCCCACAAACCTCTGACGGGGATGACGAGGCTTCTCCGGCTCCCCCAGTCCTCGATTGTCCTGCAGATGACTCCGAGAGCCAGTCGGCCTTTCAGAAGACCAGTGCAGCTGTGAATTCTCTCTTGGGCATGTTTGGCTCTTTAAAAATATTGGCGGAAAGGAAGGAGCCAAAGAAAGAAGGAACAACCGTAGCGGCTGAACCATTGCCTGTAAGTGGAGCTGAGGCCAGAGAGAAGCCTGGTGAAGAGGGCACAAAACCCAGAAGCTACTCCCTGGAAACAAGGAAGGAGGAACCAGCAGCTGGCCCCACGGGGGGCCTGGCACCCCCCATCTCCAGCTCCTCTGCTGACATTAGCCTTAAGGCTGGTTTTGATGGCACGGCTGTTCCCAGGGGGCCAGTGGACTCTCCCAAAGCCAGTGGACTCTCCCAAAGCCACTCCTCGCAGCCGGATAAGGCAGATCAGGGAATCCCTCCGGAGCCTTTAGCCCTTCAACCTGCTGAGGACAAGCCGCAGGAAGGGCCGAAGGAGGCCGTCACTCAGCCTTCAGAACAAAGAGAATCTCCCATCAGTTTTTTGAGCCCTCTTAAAAAATGCTTCAGCCTGTTGCCACTTTCTGCTCCTGCTGACCCGCCGGCCAAAGAGGCGTCCTTGGGTGTGGGGAAACAGTGCAAGTCCGAAGACGATGTCGGAAAAGCCAGTCCCGCCAGCAGCAGAGCTCCCGTCCCGTTCCCTGAGAAGCTGCAGGTTTCCTTCCTGAGCAGCTTCAGCTTATCCGACAAACTGCAGGAGAACAAGGAAAAAACAGGATTCTTCTCTTCGTTCTTGAAAGTTGCCTCAGCTGAAAACCCAGAAGCTGCCAAAGAGGGACGTCCGGCGAGCAGTTCAGAGGGTCTCCAGGCTTTTCCCTCAAACTCTCCGCCAGAGTGTAAAGAGGAGCTGAAGGGGAAACTGGAAGCTGGTCCTTTGGGACCAAAAAGTGGCCCTCAGAAGAAGGGGGTGGCTGCAGGCGCTTCAGAAAGTGCGGAGGGCAGACGTGGCCACGGTGACCCAAGCGATCATGATCTAAAGAGTGTTCCAGGCAGAGAAGGGGCAGAAGCCACAGCCACCTCCCAAGGTGGATCTGGCCTGGATCCGGTGGGAGAAAAATCAGAGACTGCTATTGGAGTCGGCGGGGTCAAGATTGTGGGTGATGCTCAGGACGGTTTCCTTTCGGGACTTTTCCGCTCTTCTCTGCCTGGCAGTTTATCTTCCAAGGAAGGACAAAATGCTCAAGACAGCACAGACATCCAGAAGGACCGTCCCCCACCTGGTTTGCTTTCTGGATTATTCAGATTTGGTTCAGGTGAAAACAGCTCTCTGGATAAGGTGGACAAGCCAAATCTGAGCTTTCTGGGTGGTTTGGGGCAGATCTTTGAAAAGACTGTGGAGGAGACTAATTCCAGAGTGGGGGATTCTCACGTGGCACCCCAAACTCAAGAAGGCACCAGGGACCAAGAGGGTGCAGGCAGCTTCCTAATGAACTTCTTACACCAGGCAAAAGAGATGGTTGAAGAGAGAGTGGCCCAAACTCCCAAGATGAATGCCGGTTTGCCTAGCACAAGCAAGGAATCCATTGCCCTCCGCGAAGGATCTCTCTCTTTGAACAGTTCCCAGAAGAAGACAGATTTATCAACAAAGCCAGTCCTTTCTAGAAAAAATACAGAATCGCACATTCATCCAGGGCTTCCCCATGAAAAGTTGGATGGACTTCTCAGATGTTCCTCACAGAATGCCAGCTTGCTCAGCTGGTCAGGAGAACCTCCCACTTCAGAGGAGATCAGGATAGGCTCCACCTTTGATGGTAACTCTGACCCCAGGGGTTATCCAGCAGAGATGGTTCAGACTTCTGTGCCTCTTTATTACATCTTAAAACAGAATCCCGTCTCTTGGGATGAGGTTCTGACCTGGTCAGAATCTAGCAACAACGTAATGAACTTATGTAAAAGGGATGGGAATACCAGTCCAATCGATTGGAGAGCAAGTGAGATTTTTGATCCATCCATGACTAATTTTAATGCTGTGTCACGTAGAACACCTGATTTTTGTCGGGGGGAAAACGAAATGTGGGCAACTCATTATTTGAATGGAAGTCTTTCTCCACACAACTTCAACTGCATTCTGGAAGACGGGCCAATAGATTTAAGTTATTCATCTCCTTATGACACTAATATGTGGGCCATAATTGATCAGGAGCCCATGAATATGGATGACCCATGGCTGTGCCACTGTCAGGAGTACCTGGATTGGCTGCTGCAGGGAGTGTGGTGGCCGTCAGAAGATGGTGATTATGGTTACTACATATATACCGATGGTCAGTATGTTTATTCTCTACTCACTGATTCTACCGGGCAGTATATTTACCTCTGCACTCCTGACCTTTACACCCATCTGGACAGCTGGGACTATGATCTCAAGTCTTCTTTGCAAAGGATTGTGATGGAAGAGGACGTGTTTTGTGGCTTCAAAGTGCCTCTTGAAGATGAGCTATTCTGGTCTGCTGAAGAGGAAGAGTTGGATGATTATTTTGTAAACAAACCTCTTGATTTGTCTGTAGCTTTTCAAAGAAGGGACAAGTTTATGGACGTAGAGACCTTTTCTGAAATGTTTGAGGAATCTGATTACTACCAGAAAGAGAAGCCTTTGGATTTCTCAGGGTACAGGCTTCTGAAACCTAACAGGGTGGGCTTTAGGCCTGAGGAGAAGAGGGAAGGGTACGTAGAAGATGCGCCCTTTGACCTCCGGGCACATTTCAGGATGGCCTCTGGTGGGCTAAAGGAGGAATTCCAACCCAAGTCGCTGGCTATGGCCCCTAGGACTTTTGTTTCAGAAAGCAGGCAGGCCAGACCACCTGGGCTTCAAATCTTTAAAGCTGCTGCCCAGTCTGATCTCCCACCAGTGTCTCTTGCCGAAGCACAGAGGGCTGAAGAAGATAAGAAAAGCAACAAGGTCGCCTCTTGGCTTTCCTCTTTGGGTGGGCTGATGGGTCAGGGTTCGGGGAAGGGCGAGATGCTGGAGGACACGGCAGAGAAGGACCAAGGCCCACAGTCAAAGTTTCCTGCAAAGGAAGCCAGGTCTGGAACACCACCCAGGAAGAAGGGACAACCTCAACCAGAACCCCTGCCTGTTTCCACTGAGGTTGCTCCATCTACTACCCCAAAGAGAGCTCCCCTACGCAGATCCACCTCTCAGTTCAGCCAGGGTCTCACATCCGACCCATTAACCCAACCGGACAGCAATGCTAAGGCAGCTCTAGGGTCTCTGGCAGAGCCTGAAAACAGTTGGGCAGTCCTGGGCCAAATAGCTGCTAAGGCCAGGGAGACTCTTTCTAAGAGTGACCTCAAAACAGATAGCCCCGGAGAAGACCCACCGGTCCGTACGGAATCAGGATTCCTCAGTTTCTTTAAAATGCAGGGAAGCAAGTCTCCATCACCACCTTCCCCCACCTCTCAGCCAAGTCTGGTGAAAAATGAAAGCCAGAGCAAGGCAGAGCTCCCAGGTGCTCCGTCCTTCTTCGGCTCGATCAAAGACTTTTTCACCATAGAGCCAGCCCACTCCCCATCTGACACCCCTGTCCCACCACTCAGTAATGGGCATATATCCCAGGAGCTTTCTCGGGAACCCACTAAGAGTCCTGCTTCTGAGGTGGGTGTCTCTTCAGAGCCACCTGGGGCAGATATTGCCAAGAAAGACCTCTTCCCTAAGGAACAGCCCCACAAAAAGGCCGGAGAGGATGTGGGCAGGGTCAAGGAAGCGCCACCTGCAAAGACTGAGCAGGCAGCCAACTTGCACCCACGTCCTGGAACAGGGAGGCGCAGCCCACCACTGGAAGAGGGAGGCCTGCTTAGGAGCCTCTCTGGATTGCTGGGGGACTCAGCTGCAAGGAAGTCCAGTTCCCTGAGCACCAGCCAGTCCTTCTTGATGGACAAAGGGCCACAGGGAGTCCGGCCAGAGAAGGCCAGACAGCCATCTGAGGAACCTGGGTTCAGACTCCCCTTTGGCTTGTCCCAAGCTGCACCTCCAAAACCTCAGCAGACAACCAGCAGCTGGGATATCTTCTCTCTTTTCCCTGCCTCCAAGAAAGCCCCTGCCCCAACCCCGGCCCCTGTCCAGACCGCAAAAGGTCCAGAGACAGAAGGTTTGTTCAAGATCCCCTTCTCTGCCAAGAAAGGGCTTCCAGACAGCTCCAGCTTCAGCTTGTTCAGTTGGGCCTCCTTCCTCCCTGAAGAACCACCGCCTGCTCCTGACAAAGGTCCTCTCCCCAAGCCAGCTCCATTGCAAGGAAAGGAGGAGCCACTCCTGGGGCCATCTGCTTCTGCTGACGCTGGCCTTGGAACAGCCAGGAAGCCACCCGTGGAGGAGAAGGGGGCCATCTCCGGTGTTATAGATGCTGTGCTGGGCAAGCGGGAAGCCTGTGGCTTGCAGAGCAGGGCAAGTGAAGGGGCTGAGCAGGCCGGGGAACGTGCCTTGGCAGAGCGACTTACGGCCAGCCCATCTCTCAGTGATGCAAAGGAAGAAGGCCAGCCGGTACAGCTTGATCCTGACTGCGAAGGTCCTGAAATCCAGGAGGAAGGGACTTTCTCCCTTCCAGAAATGCCAGAACAGCTGCCCCAGAGCTCATCTGAGTGGGATGAGAGGAGGGTGTCTTTGTTTGAGAAGGAAGCTGTTCCTCCTCTAAAACACTTGGGTTCAGTTTGTGTTCAGACATCTGTAGCCCAAAAGACAACTGTTCTCCGTGTCTCGGGCCAGGAGGTAGTACCGGAGCCCCCGCAAGGATTTGGCCTTCCTTCCCATGATGGAGCCCAGCAGGCTCAGGGCCAGAAGCCTCTCCCCACGGTCCCACCTGGGGAGCCGGATGGGTTGAAGGTGCCTGAAGAAGCTGCAAGTAACAAGTCTGTTCTAGATTCCTCAGTGGAAAAGTTTTCAAACTTCTTCACCAAAATCAAACCCACGAAAACTTTCTCTGATTTTTTGGGCAGCCCGCTCCAAGCTCCAGATGCTCCTGGTTTGCGGAAGAAGAGCGCCTCCTTTTTTGGCAGCGCGTTTCAGCCAAGTGGGCCTTCCTCAACATTCACAAGTGGCATCTTTGGTTTTTCTAAAGGAGGAGTGGAACAGCCCCCTCCGAAAGCTTCGGTGCCCTTGAGACCTCACCGTGTGGACTCCGAGGTGAAAGAAGCGGCAGGCTCAGTTCCAGAGAAAGACCTTCTCATCCGAGAAGACGAGGCAACTAGAGAGGAGGGTTCAGAAGGAAGCCGTTCATGGAAGCAGCAAGTCAAGAGCCCTGGAGGGGTGCTGCTGGAGACGGAGGCCAGAAGTGGTGTGTTGAACCTGGCGGGAGAAAATTCCACAGGAACTCTCAAAATGGACCTGGAAACGGAAGCCAATCAAAAGCCGGACAGTTGCCAAGAGCCTGTGCCAAAGGCCCTGGATACCTTGAACTCAGAGGAGAGCCGAGGCTCTGAAGCAGAGCAAGGAGACTTCCTAATCTCTGAGGAAATGAGGGATGCTGATAGGTGCAGTCGAGGTCTCAACAAGGTGGTTGCGGCAGAATCAGCTGCCATGCTGGAAGAGGAGGCTGACCTTCCTACTCAAAAGCAACTGAATCTAGAATCCCAAACTGGCAACCTTCCTATTGGCCAGGAAGGTTGGGAAAACACGCCTGGGCTGGACGCCAAGACAGATGACAACATGAGCCAGTCAGGCTTGGATACCGTCGCTATGTCTGAACACACAGCCACGAAGGCACAAGCGCAGGATGATAGTGGTCCACCAAAGGGATGTGAGAGCTTAGGAGCGGAACCCAGAACAGTTCTGAATGAGACCCCTGATTTGCACCATGAGGGTGCGGACGCTATCCACAGCACGAAACCTGTCCCAGGTGAGGAAGAGGAGGAGGTTCCACCCCCGAGTGAGGGACCTTTGGAAGCTGAGGCCCTGAGAAGCACCACGTATGATAATGGCCCTGCCAGTTCCCCTGCTGCAGAGGTCAGCAGCGCCACGTCTGTATTTGAGATGTTAAGTCGCCCCGCTTGGCCCAAGTTCGGCTTTGGGTCTTCAACCAGCAGCATCAAACCGATGGGCTCCTTCTTCTCCCCGCCTTCAGCGAGCAAGACCAGTGCTGAGCCCGGTCTCGGCTCCGGCTTGAGCAGTGTGTCTTCTGTTCTGTTTGGTGGAGGAAGTGAGGAGAAGGTGGAGAAAGCCGGCAGCATCCAAGAGACGGTGTTTGGGCGGAAGCTGGACTTCTCCCTTCCTTGGCAGAAAGGCCCAAAAGACGAGGGCAAGAAGGCATCGGAGGCGACACTGAAACCTTCCTCCAAGCCAGAAGCCCCGTCGACAAGTGGCCCACCCCGGCCCTCATGCAGAGCCGAGCAGGCATGGATTGGCCCCAAGGAGAGTGCAGACCACTTGGGGGATCTAGTCCCCGGTTCCAGCCTTCCATCCGTGGAGATGGACAATTCAGGCGAGAAGTTCCGAGAGGCCAGAACTCTTCCTGCCGAGGCTGAACCTGGCCAAGGCCTGGAAGTTGCAGGTAAAGAGCAGGAAGACGACCTGAGGGCCCTTCCCCACGGCCCTCCTGCCCCGACCTTGGAAAAAGAAGCAGAAGACACGGCCTCTGTTCCTAGTCCAGCAGAGCAGAAGGACAGCGTTGTTGCTTGCCCACAAGCTGGGCCACGGCTGGTGGAGGAGAGCAGCCCACGGCACCCCCCGGAGCACAGGCCAGTAGCAAATGCAGCCAATAAATGGAGGCGGCCGGTCCATTTATGAGCCAAGAGCCACAGTCAGAGGCCTCTGACCCCTCCCTCTGGCCCCTTGCTGCTGCCCGTGGCCATCCCTGAGGGGGAGGTGAGGGGTGACCTCTAGCCTCGGCTTGTCCCCCTCCCGGCCCCCTCCCTCCCTTTCCTTCGCTTTGGGTGCCCCCCCTTTGTGTGTTGGTGAACAGCTTTGAACCTGGACTTTGTTTCACTTAGTCCTCGCAGACCTGAGAGTGGGGAGGGGGTTTCTGAGAACAGCCCACAGCTCCCACTCGCCGGAAGAGCCCCTTTGAAACTCCTGCTGTGGAAAGACAGCTCTGCCCGTCTGCAGAGGGCTGAATTGTAAAATACTCACAGGTGGATCGGGAGCTGCAAATGCTGTCTTGGGGCACCCCCCCCCCATCTCAGCTGCCATCCATGCTGCTTTTCCTCATGGCTGCCCAGCTGTGTCCAGTTGGGAAAGGCCAGCGTGGCTGAGCAGTAGCTCTGGGAGGCCTATAACAAGGGGATCGGGCTGGGCATCCCAGGGGTTCTCTGGTCTTCCCAGAGGGGTTCAGGGGTGTGAGCTGATAACTTCTGGGCCCATCCAGAGCTGCTGGTGCTGCTGGGCTGGGCATCCGGCTTCTGCTCTGCCTGCCCACAAGCGGCTCCTTGCCTCGCATAGCTGTGCAGATGAATCCTGTGGATCTCCCAAGGTCAGGCCCGCCGTGGTTGGATCCTGCGCAGCCCCCTCACCTGCTCTCTTCCCCCTTCTCCACTTCCCTCCACCTTGCTAGCCGCAGCCGTGTCTTTTCCAGACCGCCAGGCTGGAAAGAATCCCGATTGGTAGACATTCTGACTAGCCAACTCCAAACACCATTATGCACATTCCCCCCCTTCCGGCGTGTTGTCCATTCTGTTACCCTGGATCTGGCGGTCTCTTCTTCCGGTTGGGGATGAAGTAAGCCCCGGGAATCTGCTCAGGAGCCCCCTGGGCTGACCTGGTCTGCAGGGAAGCAGAAAGACTTGGGGTGGGGGTGTGGAATCTTCCTGCTGAGTCAGCAATTCAGCATAGGGGAAGTGGGCCTGGACTGCCTGGGTGGGGGAGATGGGAGACCCCCATTTCTGGGTGGCAGATCAGAGGGAGAAGCTCAAAGCCTTAACGTTTCAGCAGATGTCCGGGAATTGGGAAGCCCTGCAGACTCTCCACCACCGGATGGGGAATGAGGACAGATGTGTTTGGTAGCCAGCCCTGCTCGCCCTCCCCCAGCTGCTTCTCCGTTCCTTGGCTGCCCACCCTTTGGGCTCTGCCCATTCTGCACACTCACCTGCTTCCTCTCTCTCTCTTCCCCCACCAGTCCTGCCAGCAGCAGCAAGTTTGGCTCCTCTGGTAACATCAGCCCAGGCAGTTCTCAGCTGAGCGAGCAGGAGCAGGGCAGCCCCCCCGGCTCAGAGCAGGAGGAAGAACTCCCAGAAGTGGGGTCTGTAACTCTGACCCTGCGGGACGTCCAGGAGCCCCTGAGCGAGCCGGCCAAGTCCCAGGAAGCAAGCCAAGAAGGAGAAGAAGAGCAGGCCAAAGAATGTGGGCTCTCTCAGCCCCCAGGAGAGGGAGAGGACACCCCCAAAGCTGCTCCGGAACACCCAAAGAGGTAGGAAATTCTGTGTGTGCTGTGTGCCCTGGGTCCAGGGTATCCAAGAAGCTGTCTTGCTCCATGGGATCAGCCTGCCCCACTCAATCCAGGGGAAGGGGCCTGCTGTGGATTCCATGGGCCAAGGAATTTTGGCTGGGGGTGTGGGTGTGTGTGTCCATGAAAAGGACCTTTTCTGCTGTGGTCCTGGCCTCGTAGAACACTCTGCTGCCAGAAGTGAGATCAAAACCTGGTTTTGCTGGTTGGCTTGGAGCCCCAACCGGGGCTGGGTGGGGTGGGGGGCTACTCACCACTGGAAGCAGTTGACAGAAGTTGATCTCATCCCTGTGCCCCCCCTTCTCTTTGGTTCTAGTTTTCAATATAGCATGGTTGTCATGGTTCCGATTAATGAGTCAGTTCAAACAAAATTTGGGCATTTTTTATGTGAAAAGTCTTAATAATGAAACGCAGCATGAGCACTCATGGATGGATGCCAGAATCTGAAATCTCCTCCCCCCCAAACCCATTGTAACACACACAATTCCCACCCTTGTTTGCACGTTATTAATCACATTGCCCAATTAAGTTTCACATAGGAAGTTTCACTTCCCTTTCTGCGCCTGGCTATTTCTTATCTTCTCATAATAGCCGTTTGACATTTCCCTCCCTTCTAGGATTCAAAGCCAAGCGTTTTAAACAAAAGGCTGCCACGTATATTGTCAGTGCCAAAAACATGTCAATGTTTGCGGCCTCAACAATAGTAATTTTAATGTTGATCATTTCCACATTTATCTTTTTTATCTGATTGCAAAGCCAGCGTGGCCTTAGGTGAGAGAGGCAGCTTGAAAACGCAATGTCCTTTGGGCTTTCCACCCCCATCTGAGGGGCTCTTCCTCCGTGGCTTCCTGGGATCTCATTGGCTGGCCAGGGAGGTCATTTGTCCCTGGCTTCAGTTAGAAGGGCAGCAATGGACATCAGAGCCGAATCTTAGATTACCTCTGACAGATGACCGTCCGGTCTCTCTCTCTCTGAGGACTTCCAGCAACGGAGAACTGTCCATCTTGCCCTTGGGATAAAGGAGGAGAATTCTGCTCCCTCTTCTGTCTATCTGACAGCAGTTCAGATCTTCAAAGGCAATGGTTCTTCTTGCCTCGGCTGCTCTTTTGTAGACTGAATTGTCTTCCTGCAGAGCCCTGGGGTTGAAGACCCTCCACCCTCGGGGCAGAGCGGAAGAGTTGCTTTCTCTGCTTCTCTCAATGCAGCCCAAGGGAGCTTTTTTCCTCGTCAGCAGCACCTTCCCACTGCTGGCTCTTGTTTTGAGGTGGGATCTACAAGATTGCATTAACGGAGAGATTGGCTCAGGATCACGTGAGGTCCTAGAACCGCTCTACAAAGCCTTGACAAGGTCACTTACTTGGAATATTGCCTCCCGCTTTGGTCGCCACAATGTAAAAATGAGTGCAGAGAAGAGCAGCAAAGCTGATGAGGGGTCTGCAGGGATGAAAGCTATGAAGAATGGTTGCAAGAACTGGGCATGGCTAGTGAGTGAAGAGAAGGACCAGGGTGACAGGATAGCAGAGTTCCAATATCTGAGGGGCTGTCACAGAGAGGAGGGGGACAACCTATTTTCCAAAGCACCAGAAGGCAAGACACGAAACAAGAGATGGAAGCTAATCAAGGAGAGAAGCAACCTGGAACTAAGGAGAAACTTCCTAACAGTGAGACAATTAATCAGTGGAACAGCTTGCCTCCGGAAATTATGGGTCCTCCATCACTGGAGGCTTTCAAAAAGAGACCGGACAGCCGCTTGTCAGAAATGGTATAGGGTCTCCTGCTTGAGCAGGGGGTTGGACTAGGTGACCTACAAGGTCCTTTCCAACTCTGTTATTCTGTATTCTGTGATCCTTTCTGGTGCCCCATTGCCAACCCTGGTTTCTCCCACTCAAGGTTCATGCTGAAATGTTTCCTCCAGAGAAACAACCAGTAAGTGATCTTCATCCTCTTCGTTTGGGCCCACTGTGTGAGGCCCACCCCCCCCACCCCATCCCCGTATCTCACTCCCCTACGATATTAGCCACCCATCTGGTATTCAACAACTCTGGATAGTTTACAAAACGTTAAAAAAAAAAACACTAAACAACATTAAAGCCATCAACTACAAAATAACACCGCGGACAAAATCATGAACACGAGATGGGGAAAAAGGAGGGAGTTGGATGGGGTGGGGTGGGGGGGGAGGTGGGATTAGATTTGAATTAGTCAGCCACCTCCAGTGTGAAACGCCCCCATTGGTACCCCAAGCCATCTGGTCTTCGGGCTCTTAGGAAAAGGCTGGAGCGCAGGAGCCCATCTGAGCCAGATGTTCCGGAGAGCAGGAGCCACGGTAGAGAAAATGGCTATGAAACAAGTCCTGTTAAAATTTATTTTTTATTTATTTATTTATTTATTTTGGATTTATATACCGCCCCTCTCCGAAGGGACTGGGGCGGTGTACAGGGCAATTAAAACACTATAAACAATACACTGATTGAAGGAGCGGTGCCTTGCTCTTTTGCTGAGAAGGGGGTCGTGGAGGGAAGTGCTTCTCCCTTGGGGTTGTCCTGGTGGGAAGCCTGTTGCCCTCGGCCCACATAGGCCAAGCGCTTGGCAAGAGGGTCTCTGCTAGCCGTCTCATGAAGGCTGATGCCCAAAGCAGCCCTCCTCTTGTCTCGGGGCGTTTAAAGTTGAAAACCCACCGTTGGGTGGAGCCTGGAATTGGCGGCATCTTTGTCCCTTTGACCGATCAATGTTATCGATACATTTCCGTGCCGGTAGTGTAAATATGCAGCAATATTAAGTATGAATCCCTCTTGATGCCAGTTTTCTCAGAAAATACACACTTTCATGTTATCTCTCCTACATTCTTTGTGTTCTTCGTTTCTCACCAGCCTCCTGGGTGAAAATGAGTCTCCCCTGTTTGCTCCTGCAAGAGCCCGTTGGATCCGAGCTATCACCAAAGTCCGGCTCCAGTTTCAGGAGGTAAAGTCACTTTTCCTCCTCCTTCCCATTTCTTTGCATGAAGGGTGGGGGTGTGTGTCTTTCCTTGAAGGCTTTTTTTGGTGGTCCAAGAAGCAACTTGGGCTTGAGAAGCTACGGAGCCTTTAGCAGCTGAGGCCAAAGGTCTTTCCTCAGCCCTGGGATGCCCAGTCTGTGTGAAGACTCAGTTCTTCCGAAGGATCAAGACCTCGGAGGGGAATCTGTGTTTCGGGGGATCCCAGTGGATCCCAGGTATGCAGACAGATGTTTCAGGGAATCCCAATGGATCCCAGATACGCAGACCTGCGCTGGACACGTGCATGCTTTTTGGGCACCGCTTCGGAAGAAGCTCCAATTTTGTGTAGAGGAGGCTGGCTGGGGAATTCTGGAAGTCCAGAAGTCTTAAAGTGGCCACAGTTTGACATCCCTGGTGTAGACGTCAATCTGTGGGATTCCTGAAAAACTGCTTTGGACTGTCGGCCAGGTTCTCTCTACAAGCAACAATGGGGTGCTTCTGTGGCACCCAGATCAAAAATGGGCCTCTGTTGCTCCGAGCACCCCCCCCCTTTGTCCGCCCCTTGAAACATGCCAGCCACCCCTTGAGCTGCACTTGAAGGAGCTTCTTCCCAGGTTGGGAAATGTAAGTTCTTTGGGAAACTGTGTGACACACAAAAGCTTTTTTTTTTTTTTTAATTCCATTTATATCCCACCCTTCTCCGAAGACTCAGGGCGGCTTACAAGCTTAGCAGTAGCCTTCATTCTATGTATATGCCAGCTTGTTAGGGCTTTCACACACACCCCCAAGCGGCATTATTACAAAGTCAGCTTAATTACCCCCAACAATCTGGGTCCTCAAAAAAAAAAAAAAAAGCTTTCAAAGCAAGACCTGGTGAGTTTTGATGGCGCTGACTTTGGGGGGGGGGGGGGTCTGGTTTAAATAATGTACACAGGATTAAAAGTTAAAGCGCCAGCGACCGGCGAGGGGCTCGGGGGCTTCCCTCCCGCAAGTTTGGGCAAAGGAATTGTTTTGCTTGAGTCGATCACCTCAATCTCTTTTGTGGGGAAGCAGAAGCATTTCTGCCTTGAGGTGGGAGATGCGCATAGAACTTTGTGGGCGTCTCGGGCCTCTTAAACCGGGGGCCTCTTAAACCAGGGCCTCTTGAGGCTGCTGGTGTCCCTGAGAAGAGGGTGATTCAGGGGTTGGGGCATCGTAGGGGGGTGAGGCCGAAGCTGATTCGGGGATGCTGAGCAGACACCTCCCTCTGACCTGAGAGGTAAACCTGGGCATGACAGAGACCCCAATTGTGACTGCTGGGCTTTGTAGTGGCTTTGCTTCTTCCTCCGTGCGTATTGGACTTCTAGTCTCACCCCAGGCCTTTTCTCATTTACCCTCAAGAAAAGAGCCTCTTTTGAGATCTCAGGACGAGGCAGCGGCCGCCCTGTGGCTGCATTTTTCTGTCTCTTCCTGTCTTTATAAGGGCGCAACGTGAAAGGATGCGCAAAAGCCTCCCTAGTGAGGGCACAAAGCTTCCAGCATCCAGGAAAGGCTGCCGGGAAAGTAAGGGAGCCCCGTCCCTTCCCCCGCGTTTTAATGTTTAGGCCAACGTGACTATAGCTTTTCTTTATTCTTCTCAGAAATCAGGTAAGGATTTTCTGGCAGCCTGCCCTGCTCGCCTAGATGGCCCTCACCCATAATGAGCTTTGCGTGGTTTGGGATTAGCGTTTTGTACAAACTCATCCCGCGAATTAAATCTGCCCACCGGGAGGAATCGTGTCGCATCTCCCCGACGCCAGAAGGAAATGCTCTGTGGTGGTTGGGTGGGTCCAGGATGGGGGGGGGAGGGAAGTGAGGGAACACCCCACCCCTACCCCCCCCGCCACCGCCTTCTTCCTAAAGCTGTCGAGCTGGCAAAGAAGCCTCGAATGAAGAAAATGGGCTGCGATGGGAATTGTGTGGCCGCCTGGTTGTGACTCTGGCTGTAATTGGACTGGATAGCCTTTGGAGGGCCCTCCTTTCCAGTGGCCTCTTTCCTTCCCCGGTTTCCTATTTCCGGTGACTTCTGACATCTGGTGGTCTCTTGCTTGGAAGAAAGGCTGTGTGTGTTTCTGTGTTTCGGAAGTGGGGTTTGATGCTGCTTCATCCATCGGATGTTTCCGCCATCTCTCCACTTCCAGACCAACTTCTCAGAGGCCCCAGCGGCTCTGCCTGCTTTTTGACCTCCTTTTTCCATCCTCCTGCCAGTCTGTGTCCTGGTTTGATTCTCTCAGAATTGGGGGGGGGGGATCCCCTTTCACCAGGTTCCTTCCTCGTCTCCCCTATTTCCTCACCCCAGATCGGCTGGGCATCCCCCCCACCCATCCATCAGAGGCTGGGGTAGGGACTGTCCAGGACCGAGCATTTTGCTGATCAGGCCCCAAAGGAAGAGTCGGGCCTTCTGCTCTTCCATACCTTTAATCATTCCTGGTTTGACATTTTGTTTTTTAATGTTTCCCAAGATGGGCAATTGGCTTAAAGTGGTCAGTTGCCGCAAACTTTCCTTTCTTGCCTGCTGAAATGGTGTAAAATGAGTTTTAGGTGCAATTGTGCTTATCTAGCATATGTTTTATCACTCGTTCTCCCAATCTGGGTCCATTCAGTAACCAAGGTAGAAAAGTGATAATTAGCATGACTGTGCCCTGTGGTGTTACACACACACACACACTTCCATCATCGAAGGATGTATTCTGGAGGGGATTTTCCTACCAGGAAGGCTGTTCCTGCTCAAGTGGGCCAGCTGTGACTATGGGGCGCAGGGCCAGAAAGGGAAGACCCTCGTTTGGGATGGGGATCAGTCATAGGAAGGGGCGCTTCCGTTCCTGCTGCTCTCCTGCCGTTGCCCCTGCGCATTTAGGGAACAGCCTCTGTGCTCAGGTGGGCTGACCCGCTGGGGTCGGCCCCTCATACACTGCACCATCAATGAACCTGGCAGATTGGATTTGTCCTGCCTGTCATCAAAAAAAACCCAAGCAAGGGTAATCGGAGTCCTGTGTGCTCTGCAAATGCATCTGCCAGGCCTTTAGCTGGTTGTCAGTTCGTTGCCTTGTTGGTGCTGGTTGTGTGAATCCACCAAGGATTAGCTAAGTGGGGGAAGCCGGACTTCTGTCCTGCCCACGAAGCGATTGACAAGCATGTGCACCCAGAAAGCATGCTTGCCCAAGACTTGTTACAAACAGGGTGTGTGGACAAAGATGTGCTGCCCAGGTTCACACACACGAGGCTAAGTCATAAACCATGGTTCTCAGTTGACAGGGAGGTGACTCATGGACGGTGGGGAATCCAGCGTGGGCCTCCCTGTCCGTGGCATAAGATTGCTGCTCCCGGCACAAGAAGCTTTCTTAGGAATCTCTCGCATCTGAATTAAAGCCTGCTAAAAAAAAAAAAAAAGCTTCTGGTGTCCTGGCAGGTGTTCTTCCAGATGCCGATGACCACCTTAGAAGGCTTCCGTGCCTATAGGGGGCTGGCTGCTTGCAGGACAGCCAAGGATTCCTGCTCATCCCACCAGATCTGGTAGCGTTGTGGGCACACTCCAGGTTCCCTCTCACAAATGCTCTGAGACCCGGGAAGCGGTTAAAACTTGGCTTTCCCTGCAAGCATGAAAGGGCCAGAGAGTCTTGGAGATACGGCTGTGTTTGTTGGGCTAAATGCTGCAGGATTGCAGGCTCTGGTTTCGTATCTGTTTGCCCATATGGTCACCGCCCAGAGTTATCTACTTAAGATGAGTACATAACTAACTAAATAAATATTGAACTAATTTGGGGGAGATATTAGGTACAAGGATTGTCCCAACTGGACTTTGGATGCCCAGAAAAGAGCGAGTTCAGATTGGGGAGCTGTCCAAAGCACGTTTGTTGCGCCCCAAAGGAGGGAGCCAGCCCTCAGATCCACAGCAAAGGGACACCCGTGCAACAGAGACATGTCTCAGCCTTCCCCCAGGATGGAGTGTGTGTGTGTGTGGGGGGGAATCGGGCTGCACACAATGAATGCAGCTACTCTGAAGAGAAAGGAAAACAGGAGGACCAGAGGATTTAGTAGAGAAGAAAATGAGCGATGATTACTCTGGAAGAAGAGTGAAATCAAAACACGGCTGTCATTCTCTTGGAGCAAGAGAAGGCCTCTGGTCCATCCTGCAAGGGCCAGACAGGAGGAGGAGGAGGAGGAGGAGGAGGAGGAGGAGGAGGAGGCCTCAAGACCTGCTTGCATTCCTAGCTGCTACCTGCAGCCCATCCGGGAGCTTGTGGACAGAGCCCGGAGTTTGCAAGGACACAAAAGAGCCGGTCCAGCCAGATCCTGCATGTGGTTCCAGCCAGCGAGGGAGCATTTCTCCCCTTTTAATGGCTCTGGTGGTTGTCACAGGAACCCCCCCCCCCTTTTATCCCACTCGGTCATCGGCCCGTTCCCACGAGGCTTCAGTCTGGCGATGAAGGCATGATTGGAACAGGCGGGAGAAGAGGGTTAGCAGGCAGCACCACAAAGCGCTTGGCTGAATAACGGCACGTTTCCTCTGGCCTCATCCTACGCAGCGCACAGGCAGCCCAGTTCCGGCTTTCTTTTGTTCCCTTGCAGGCCTGCCAGCTGGGGAATTCTGGGAGTTGAAGTCCACACATCTTAAGACAGCCCAGGCTGAGAAACTCAGTCCCTCCCGGCAGTTTTGTTCCAAACTGCTTTCCCGACTGATCTGCCCTGCCCTTCGCTTCCTTCTGTTTGATCCCTTTGTGATCCGCTCCGACAGCATCCATGGGGCTGTCCATTGTTTCTGGCCCGGTGGGCTGAATGAGCCTCCTTTGCCAGTTGCTGCTACCTCAGCCAGACCGGGGTGGGGTGGGGAGGGAGTTTGTCTTTGCAGCTCTACAAAGTTTTTTTCCCCTTGGTTTCTGCTCGCCTTGGGCATTGGGGGCATTCACGCTGTGCCATTGAGCGCCAACACCCACCTACATCTTCCCATTTAGGGAAGACAGGTCTTGTGTAACAGTGGATGATGCCCAGCAGCCCTGGTGCCAACCAGAGAGGATCTGGAGGGCCCCTAAGCTGGCTTCCCAGAAAGTGGCTGACGCAACCAAGGTGACAGGCAGAGCCCATCCCAGGACTTCGGATAATTGGAAACGGCAACGGGTGAGGCAGGACAGACTTGGTCCCTTTGGAAGAAAGAGCCCAGGAGCACAGGAGAACCCTGGCTGGGGCAGCCTCCTTCCGTGCTGCGATAGGGAAGGGGGCTCTGGGGCATTCGGTCCAGTGGGCTGAACCCGAGCAGAGTCAGCCGACCTCTGACTGTCCTCTAGCCGAGGAGACACAAATTCCTCTACTAATGCCGGAAGAATCTGGGTAGAAAAGCAGATCTCCCCTTTCCCCCAATTATGCAATAGCAGTTGGCCCCAGCCCCCTCCTCAGAGTGTGGAGATCAAGTGCCGAAGAGTCTGGCCAGAGGGGGCGCTGCTCCACCAGCTCCCGCTGCCTCCTGCTCTGCCAGCCCACCAGCCCCCTTTGCTGCCTCCTGCTCTGCCAGCCCACCAGCCCCCTTTTTTCCGGAGGAGCTGCCTGCGCTCTGGCTCCGCCGTTCTTGCCATGCAACAGCTAATAAGACGGAGGGATTAATTTGTTCCTGGGCGGGTGGGTGAGTGGGCAGGCGGGGGAGGGTGGAGCTGCTTTGGGCAGCCAGCGAGGCGAGGCAGCAGCACCTGAGCACGGCAGTTGCTTCCTCCTCCTCCTTCCGAAGTCCGGCACCGAAGACAGCCTGAAGTTAACAGCTGCTTTGTGAGCATCCTGGGTCTTGGACCACCGGCTGAGTCTGTTCCTTTGAAGGACCCTGGAGAGATAGAGATAGAGGGAGACCAGGGGGAGGGGCTCTCCTGGGCTTGCCCAGGAGGGGCAACTGCTCCCCCCCCCCCAAATGTGTCCAGCACCGAATGGCTCAGGTTGTGCATCGTCTGTGTGGCCGGCAAAGGAGCCTCTTCTTTTTCTTTGATTGCCTGAATTTTCTTGGGGGTTTTCATGCATCAGCTGTGAAGGTGAGTGCAGGCAGGGAGGGGGACGGATCTTCGGCAGGTCAGAGTTCTGCAGGAGCCACATGGAGGTCTCCAGGGTGAGGAGACGATGTTTGGGGCAACTGCCGGAGCTCCACCCTATCACCGGAGAAGCCCCCTCCCCATCTGTGTCTCCAAGGAGGAGCTGCTCCCTCGGGCATCCACCGAGATCCGTGTCTGTCTTTTCCCAGCTGAGCGTCTGAAAGGTTCACCGTGGAGAGTGTTTACTTTTGCTTTGTTTGGTTCACTTGTCTTGGTTTGTTTTATTCCTAGTTATTTACGTTCACGTGTTCTGGTTTCAAATGAGCATTTTTAAGGGCTTGCTGTTCAGGAGTCAGTTAAACCATTTCCCCCCAAGAACAACTTCCAGGGGCTCTGAAACTGCAAAATCAAAATGCAGATATTTCCAGCCCGTCCTTTGGGAGATTCAGTCCTGCCGGAGGGAGCTTGAAAGCCCTTTGTTGGTGCTGGAGCTGTCCCAAAAGGGGTCATGGGCCGTTCTCTCCGTTGTGCCTCAAGCAGGGGATCTCTGGGGTGAGGGGGTTGGTCTCAGGAACATCTCTGCTGGAGTTGGGTGAGCAAGCAGGGCATGGGGAGGAGGCCGAGGCTCTGGTGTCCCTCAAAGAGGCCAGCGCTTCTTTAAGAGGAGGGGCTGTGCCTGCCCATGGCGGCGGGTGTTGCTATTAGGATCCCCCAGGCTGCTGATAAAGACCAGCATCCCTCAGAGAGCGGGTGGCTCTCTTCCTCCGTTCCCCAGCGCTCGGCCTCAGCGCAAGGCAAACTTTAGTCTGTGTTTGGAGTGTGCAACTGAGTCCCCCCAGCAGCCTGGCCGGTTCTTCTGCACAGGGGACCTCAGGGGACACCTGAAGCTGGCCATTGGCTTTTAAAATGAGGCATTGGTGCCCTTTTCTGAGCAGCCTGTTGAAACAAGGAGCCCTTCAAGGGGGTGGGGTGGGGGTCAGGATCTGCTGGAGAAGAGGGGGGGGGGGTGTCTCAGGAGAACCGATGCCCTTTGGCGTCCCAGCCCTGTTGGCCTTCCCCAGACCAGATTGCTTTGTCTGCTGAGACACTGAGAGTCACTTAGACGGACCTGAAAAGTTTGATCCCGGACTTTGGCAGGCTGTGTTCGTACAACATGCTTAACCATCTCTCTGCGCAGCGTGCTAAGTTTAGTTAGGATTAATCGGGGGTGTGGGGTGTGGGTTGTTTAGCACATTATGGGAACCCACCGTCACTTTTCATACAGTAGTTGAGGATTTTGTCTTGAATCCAGGAAATAGGTCCGTTCAGTCACCGGTGTATCGCTGGCGTGCATTCTGGGTGTGGTGGACACTCAAGTCGACTGAGGCTGCTTGGGTTGCGCAGAGCCAGGAGGTCAGTAAAGCAGTGGGCACCGGCTGAAGCCTGTGGCATGAGCTCAGCATTTGGGCGTCAAGTTGGATGCCCTTCCTGTGATCACTCGCCCTTCCTGTGACCACCTGTTTTGCCCCTGCTACCCTGTTCTCACTTACCTGGGGAACCACAGCTCCCATGGTCCCCAGCCAGGCCGGCCCCCACAGCCGGCTAGGGTCAACTGGGGGAAGATTGAAGAGACGCCAGGACAGGCTCAGGTTGGTTTGGTTCTGCTGGGCTCCCTTCGGTGCTGGAGAAATTCTGGGCAATGGGTGGCTGTGCCAGCTGGGCTCCCTTCCGTGGCTTCTCCTCCTCCTCCTGCCTCTCCGCGTTTCATTTGCATTCCTTGCACTTCCCTGTCTTCCTGCAATCAAGATTTAAGTCACCTTCCGCTGTAAATATTTTGACTTGAGCCCGTGTTCCCATAAAGCAGAATTCTCTCTTCCTTGAGTAGAAAAACGCTCCTTTTAATTATTTTCCCAGGTGAGAATTCTCAGTTCCTGAGTCTCTCTCTCTCTCTCTCTCTCAGGGTAGGCGGGCTGATTTTGTCAGCCTTGGAAGAAACCGCCTATGAGGGCCGTCTGCTCATTTTGGGGTCTTGCTTTGGGAAACGAGTGGCTTCGGGAAGGGGGCCACAGGATGGAAAGGCCTCCATAGCTTGTGGGAATGGTGGCCACACGAGCGTGAACTGGGAGGCAGGAAGGACCAAGCATGTCTTCCAGGCGGCTTTCCTTAAAAGGCACTTGGTCCTCAGGAGCTGTGTGGAAAGGGTGTGCGAGAATTTCCAGCAAACATCAGCGTTGCAGCCTGTTGAGAAGGGCTGCCATGGCAACGCTCCCTTGGGCGGTCTCTGGCACAGCCTTCCCTGAACCGGTGGCTGCAGGGGGTGAGTCTCAGGGTCCTCGGCATCCTGGGGGTCCCTTGCATTTCAGTGGAAGAAGACCGCCTCGCTGCCTTAGACCGAGGGCCAGCCTCAGCCAGAGGCCTCCAGGAAGCTTGGTGGCAAGGTCCAAGAAGGGAGGCCTCTCCCAAGTGACCATAGCAAGCTTGACCACTGGGATACGTCCAACAGGATAATGCTTAGTGGTGACAAAATTAACCCAAAGGACTTTCTTGGTTTTTTTTCCCCCTTTGGAAACGTTTCGGTTCTCATCCAAGAAGCTTTTTTAGCTCTTGGAAGTTCTCGAGTTGAAGAAGCTTCTTGTACAAGAAACAAAATGTTTTCAAAGGACAAGCCAAGAAACTCCAGCTACCTTTTTTGGGGGGGAAAGCACCTTTGGGATAACCAATTGGACAACTGGATGATTGAGAATCTCCGTGGGGGAAGGTTCAGCTCCTCCATCTGGGGAAAAAATGTCAGATGCACGGGCTGGAAGCCTTTTCTTGGGAGCTGCAAAGGGGGAAGGGGTTAGGCCAGTGAGTAGACCATCAGCACGGAAACAGGAGCTGAAAGGACCAGGGCGGCCTTGGGGTAAACGAGCAGAACTAGGGCATCTGGACCCATTGGCCTCTAAGCTGCATCTGTTGCGCTTGGAGTTTGTGGGGACAGGGAGAAGCTGGAGTAGAGGAGAGCGACCAGCATGACAAGAGACCGGTAGAGTTGAACCACCTTGGCAGGTTGACTTGAGCAAGAAGCCCAACAACCAGTGAGGAACCTCTTAAAGGCTGCCCCAGGCTAGCAGGCATAGAACTGACCTCTGCCTCAATCAAGAGCAGCACAAGGACCTTCCAGGTTTGAAGCTGAAGGAGGTTCGGAGGGAATTTTAAGAGGAATTTCTGCTTGGGAAGCCGTTGGCAAGTCTACCTAGAGCACCTCCCCCTTGCTGGAGGGGGCCAGACAGGCTGATGGGTCTCAGTCTGGGTGGCTTAACAAATTCCTGCTTGGAGCTGGAGCTGAACTAGATGACTGTGGAGGTCCTGCAACTCCCTTCTGCCCATGTTGTCCCCCCCCCCCCCACACACACACCTCTTTTTATTTAGCACCTGTAGGCTAAATGCAACTTCAGAGCTCTGTTTGTGGGGGGTGGGATTGCACCACCAGAGGAAAGGGGCTGTGCTGTCCCTTGCTGTCCTGCTGTGGACATGCTTTTGGCATCCCCCACCCCACCCCACCCCCGTCTGTTGGGCAGATGAATTTCAAAAAGGTCCCTTGTCCATTTCCCAAGCTGCTTAGTCTGCTTCCTCTGCCAGAACAGGATCCTCTGGAGCGCCACCCATAAGGCCTTGCTTGGGGCTGGGGAAGAGCCAGAAAGAGGCCAGCCTCTGAGGACCATCAGCTCCCTCAATTGTGGTCTCCCCCCCCCCAAAAAGGAACCCGTTGTTTTTGCCCTTCAATCAGAATTATGCTGTTTCTCCATCAACGTATCAGAGGAGAATGTGAAATTCCAGGACAGAAAGGTGTGCTTGATGCCTTGGCCCAGCCCTATCCTCCAAGGGTCCCCCTCAGCCCCTAACATCTGCCTGGTGATTTGTGGTCTCCCTGGTTGGCTGGAGTGACCGCTTGATAGGGCAGCTGACCTGCCAGCCTTGTGGGGCAGCTGCCTGGAGTCTCTTTCTTGGCCAGGCTTGTAAGTGTGTGTGTGTGTGTGGGGGGGGGGGGGGGGGGGGGGGGGGCTGCCTTCAGGTGGTCTTATCCTTCTTGCAAGAGCGCATGGCTGCCCCTCCAGGAAAAGCTCTGTCTTCTCCACGTCCTTGGGCTGGAGCTTCAGTTCCATCAGGGCGGATGGGAGCTGCATCTTGAGGCATGCCTGACTCCATGTCTCTTCCCATGGCTGCCCCAAGGAACGGGGCCGTGCGAGGTCAGCTGCTCTGGAGCTCAGCCCCTTAAGAGAGGGATCAATCTCAGCCATTGGGGAGGCATGGCTGTTGGCTGGAAGGGCAGAAATAGCCCTAGGCACTCATTTCTGCCCCCCTCCCCCATAACAAAAAAGTGGGAGGGAGGGACATGGAGGGCCAGGCTCGGCGTCTAGGGAAAGCAACTAACTCCTGGCACGTTCTGCACAGACCAGGTGCAGGAAAGAACAGCCCTTTATGCTCCAAGGCAAGCCCACTCCTTCTCTGGAAAAGCCTTCTGTGGCAGGTAGGCTCCGTCCTTTCAGCGCATAGAATAGAATACAGCTGGAAGGGACCTTGGAGGTCTTCTAGTCCAGCCCCCTGCTCGAGCAGGAGAACCTATGCTATTTCAGACATGATCAACCACAAGGGAATCGGCCGCATAGCTGAACACGGCCCAGTATGATAGCAGTCACCGCAATTGGATAGAAAAGGATAAAGGCTGCCAGACATTGGGGGTAACAGACAAACCTGCAGAAAACAGGATTAGAATACATTTGTGGGGAGATTCTCAGTGCTTTTCCAAAAGACTTTCTTGGTTTTTCTTTGAAAACGTTTCACTTCTCACCCAAAAGGTTTCTTCACTTCCGAAGAGTCGATAGATAAGGAGCACAACCATTGGAAGCCTCATCTACCTGCTGAAAACCAAGGGAAGCCCCCAGTTTACGCATTGACAAACGCAGCTCAGTGATCTGATGCTGCAAATCGTGTTCAGAAATATTCTCCCGGCCACCCCTTCTCAGGCAAAGAGATTACGGTGCCCCAATTCTCGACAAATTATAAATATTTAGGATACAGTGAAGAACAGATCATCTAGATCACGGGGGTCAAACTCTCCACGTCACGTGACCTGTCGTGAAGTATCACCGACTTTTTTTGAAATGCCGGAGCTGGGGTGGGTGCAGCCTCTGTATGATGCAACCGGCCCACAGAACGGCAGTTTGACACACCCCTGGTCTAGACCAGACATGTCAAACACAAGGCCCGGGGGACAGATCCGGCCCGCGAAGTGGTTTCATATGGCCCGCAAAGCCATCCTGAAAACAGGGAGGGAACGGCCCCCACTGCCTTGGCCCTGGCCCAGAGACCCTCCTCCTGCCAGAGACCCCCAGATCTGTCCCACTCCTGCCCAGGCCCCCATAGGCACCCTTGATGCAAACGATGTAGAGCTGGCCACACCCACCCAGTAGGCCATACACACTCTAGCCACGCCAACCCAGTAGGCCACGCCCACCCTGGCCATACTCACCCAGCCCCCTGAGGGCCACCACAATGCTGATGCGGCCCTCAGTGAAATTGAGTTTGACACCCCTGATCTAGACCAACCCTGAGCGTGATATTGTTATTATGGTTGGTCATGTATTTAGTCAGATGTTCAGACTGCATTTGGCATTTTTGTCCACCTATTGAGTTTTTCCCAAAGACCCGGGAGAGGCAGACGTCCTTCCACGATGTTAACAGTATCATTGCAGAATGTAGTCTTGTTTCCCAGTAAAATAGCCTTTTGCAATTGACTGATGTGAACCAGTGGCGTAGCGTGGGGGGTGCAGGGGGGGCCGGCTGCACCGGGCGCAACATCTGGGGGGGGCGCGCTCGCACTCGCAGCTCTCTGCCCCTGCCTGGCTCACTCTCTCTCTCACACTGCAGTGCTGGCTGTGCGAATCCGATCCGAACCGCCGGGTCGCCGCCCACTGTGGAGGGGGGGGGGGTGCCAGGCGTGCGGTGCCTTACCCCGGGTGCTGACAACCCACGCTACGCCACTGGTGTGAAGTTGTCGGTGTCGATGGTGTTCCAAGTGATGCTCCAGATGTTTGGGGATTGCACCCAAGGCACCGCTGTCACTGTTGGTGCTACCTTGGCTTGCTTCTGCCACACTCGTTCTATTTCTGTTTGCAGGTCTTTGTATTTTGTGATCTTCTTCAGTTCTTTCCCTTCCCTTCTGCTGTATCCAGATACAGCCATGTCCACTATCCAAACTTTTTTGCCTTTCTCATTGACAGTTGTTAAATCCGGAATGTTGTACGTCTGAATTATAAAATCCCGGGGCAATTTAGCTTCTTCATTTTCTATGTGACATTGTCTATTTTATGGTCCCACCAGTTTTTGCTTGCAGGCAAATAGTATTTCTTGCAGCTCTTCCAATGTACCATTGTTGCTGCTTGGTCGTGCTGTTGCTTGTAGTCAGTCTGGGTGATCTTCTGGCAGCAGCTAACTGGGTGATCCACTGCTTGTTCAGCTTCTTTGCCCAGGCAGCACTTGCTGTCTGTTGCTGTCTTCTCCATTTGCCCTTCAGATTTGATCTTGTTTGGCATTTAGATCCTCACTCTCTTTCTTCAATTCCTCTGCTTTTAGTTATTGTCAAGTCTCGCTATTATCTGCTTGGGTTGCTGTTATTTTTAATGTACGAGCCCCGTAATGCTCTTGCCATGCCTCTGTTCAATTCTTCGTTTAGTCTTTTTTATGGACCAGGCTGGTCTCTCCAGCATTTAGGAAGCCTTCGTGGTGTCCTAGCTTCAGTGCTTAGATGCTCAGTTCTTCTTCGTTTCGGCCCCTCTCGTTTTGTAGGGGGTTTTACCCTTTCTGAGGAGAAGGTAGAGAGAGGTGCCCAGTCTTAGAAGAGAAACTACTCGGTAGAGATGGTGCCGTCCTCTACCCCTGATTTGCCTCTGCCGTCTGAGCTACTCCTGGCAAGGCTGCGGTTTCTGTACCCCTGGATAGACTTTCGCAGTTCTTCCAATTCTGCTTCTGTGAATTCTCTATTCTGCATTGTAAGTCAGTGCTGATCTCGGCCTCTGTTTCTGGATGTTGCTGTATCCAGAATCATTGCATAATTTTCAGATATCCTTTTCGTGCTGGATTTCATTTGTAATAGCAGGTCTTTATTTCGTTGTTTTCAGTCTGTTGTGTATTTGTGACAGGAAAACACTTTTTCTTCCAGTAATCTTGCAGTAGCCGCCCTGGTGGCTCAGCCCCTTTTCACCAGTGTTCCAGAAACACCAGCGGGCAATAATTGATCTGGTACGAGTTTCTGTAAATTACCAGTTCTGGAAAGAACAACATCCACCATATTGTTTATGGGAAAGGCACTTGGCTCTCTGATGAGATCTGTCTACTATTACAGAGCTACCAAACAACAGAGCTGGAAGGGACCTTGGAGGTCTTCTAGTCCAACCCCCTGCTCAAGCAGGAGGCCCTCTACCATTCCAGACAAATGGTTGCCCAATCTCTTCTTAAAAGCCTCCTGTGATGGAGCACCCACCCACCACTTCTGGAGGCAAATCGTTTCCCTGGTTAATTGTTCTCACTGGATTAAACTGAGTAGGGTTGAACCTGTAGTTCTCAGCTTTTTCAGAGCACACAAGTTTATATTTAATTTAAATAAAAATACAGCATTTTTTATTATTTTAATTTAGATAGCTGCCTGTGTCACATATGTGATTCTTGTTCACCTTCAATAAAATTGTTGACAAAGTTGAAATACAGAATGTAAAATAAAATACAAAGCAGCCAGCATCATCCAATTAACTATAAACACAGCCAGGAGATAACTTCTCTTCTCTTCTCTTCTCTTCTCTTCTCTTCTCTTCTCTTCTCTTCTCTTCTCTTCTCTTCTCTTCTCTTCTCTTCTCTTCTCTTTTCTCCCTTCCTTCCTCCCTCTCTCTTCCTTTCTCTCTTCCTCTCTCTCTTTCTTCCTCTCTCTTTTCTCTCTCTTTCTCTCGCACACATACATACACTATCACACACACACACACACACACACACACACACACACACACACACACACACACACACACACACACACAAACACACAGAGTGGCTATGCAGACTCTTGTTTCAACCTCATCAGCAAAACAGTTTGCTGCTGGTCCATCATTGAACAGCTCTTAACGTTAGGAGATTCTCGCTGATGTCCAGCTAAAATCTGCTGTCCCATCATTTAAAGCCCCCGTTCCTTGTTTTCTGCGATGACAGAACAATTCTGCTCCTCTTCTGTTTGACAGCCCTTCAGATGCTTGAAGACAGCTATCACGTCTTCTCACGGCCCTGTCTGTCTTCTGCAAGCGCCTCCAACCTTTCCTCCTACATTTTTCCTTTCAGGACAACCCCCCCCCACACACACTTTTCATCTTCTTTGCTTTCCTCTGGACACCTTCCAGGTTCTCGCTTCTTAAAATGTGACATTCAAAACTGAGTGCGGGATTCTGCTGTGGCCTGATCAGTGCAGACTAGAGAGAAGTGATGACAATGTACTTTTGTTATATTCTTTCGATGCAGCCAAGGATTGTGTCTGACTTTTTTTTTTTTTTTTTGCGAATACTGTTGACTGACATTGAGCATTTCATCCGCTGAGACAGCCAGATCCTCTTCAGATGTTCTGCTGACTGAAGTCCTCTCTCCCATCTGGGCGTGTGGATTCTTCCTACTCAAAATGTTTGGCTTTGTAGTTCTCCCTGTTGAAATTCATCTTGCTGGTTTCTGTCTGTCCAGCCTGTCGGGGATGACCCAAATTTTGATCTACTCTCTGTTTTCACCCTCCCTCATCATTGTGTCTTTCCCAAATTAGCTAACCATATTTTATTCCCCCTCATCAGAGTCGGTTAACAATCTGTTGGCCACACAGAGCCCAAAATGGAGCCGTGCCAAACACCTCCCAGTATTCCTTGTTGGCTTAATGCAGAGTTATTGGCATGCTGTTGTTGGGTGCAAGTGATTAACCAGTTCTGCATCTATTCGATGGTAGCATTAAATGGTACCTAGCATTTTTGAATGGTATCTAGCAAAGGCTGGCAACTAATCAAGAGAGAACCACCCTAGAAATAAGGAGAAAATTGCCTGTCAGTGAGAATAATTAATCAAGTTGAAGGGCTTGCCTTCAGAAGTTGGGGGTGCTCCCTCACTGGAGGCTTTTAAGGAGAGACTGGGCAGCCACTTGTCTCAAATGGTATGGGGTCTCCTGTATGAGGTTGGGCTTGAAGACCTCTAAGATCCCTTCCAGCTCTGTTTTTCTGTTAATTAATCAGTGGAATTGCTTGGCTTCTGAGATTGTGGGCTGTTCCATCACTGGAGGTCTTCAAGAAGGGACTGGACAACCATTTGACTGGGATGCCATAAGGTCCCCTGCCTTGGGCAAGGGGATAGACTAGAAGACCTCCAAGGTCCCTTCCAACTGTTATTCTGTTATCTATACCAGAGGTCCCCCAACCTTTTGGGCTCCAGGGACCGGTTCCGTGGAGAGAGGTTTTTCCACGGACCAGAGGGTGCCTGCATCCCGTGGACAGGGTTTTGCTTGTTTGTGCGGACTGGTTGCTGGCATGCCATGGTCCAGTACTGGTCCATGTACTGGGGATTGGTGACCCCTGATTTAGACCACGTTTTGTTACCTTTTTTACTAGGATCTTATGGGAGACCTTGTTGCTGTCTACCACATTCCCCGCTCAACTAAACATGGTTAAAAAAAGCAGATTTTATTTATTTATTTATTTTTGACAAACCACCCTGATTTCTGCCAAGCGGTTTCTCAAACAAATTTTCTGTTGAGTCCACAGAAGAGCAGAGCTCTGAAATTATTCCAGCTAGTAGCCAAAGATGAAATAAGTCCTCAGTAATAATTCTGAAAGTGTGAAAAATGAAATCTACCTTTCTTGGCAGGCAGCCATAATTTATGGCTCAGAGAGGCTGACCCAGCCAAGAAAATGGCTGCAGGGCAGATAGGTTTGCTTAAAATAATGCGAAGGAGTGAAAAATAAGATGACATTTAAAAATATAAGTTCCCTTGGAATTAAAATTAATCCTTATCGCATTTATCTCCTCTCCTGGTCAAAAGAATCCCTATCCATCTACCTAGATCAGGGGTAGGCAACTTTGGCTCTTTTATGACTCGTGGACTTCAGCTCCCAGAATTCCTGAGCCAGCCATGCTGAGGGGAAAGGGAGAGGTTTCCCAGCTGAGCCATGGTGGCTCAGGAATTCTGGGAGTTGAAGTCCACAAGTCATAAAAGAGCCAAAGTTGCCTACCCCTGACCTAGATAATTATTCCTTCTGAGCTTCAGATGGATCAGTAGGGAAAGCTTTCTGGAAATTGTGTCACTGTGATGATCGAGCAAACCAGTCTTTGCTTCAAGAGGGCAGAAGAACTCCAAAGGCCAATGGCACCAGTTAAGATTCCTCCCCTCAGTGAAACGCTGAGATAAATGAAGTCTTAATACAAAAGGATGTTTCTGGCTTATCTATAAAACATGAGGCAACGTCTGCATCTCTAAGGTTGTTACATTCTTCCTCATTTACTACAAGATCTTCGACAACATGGGAATTTCCGTCAGAGTCCCCACTGGGGAAAAAATGAAGCCATCTCTTTGTGAGGCGAGGTCAGGGCTGGGGCTGGGGGCTGCATTTGAAGGCCACATGCAGCCCACAAAGGCCCCCTAATACTTCCATGGTTTTTGGCCAAATTGTAATGTATTATTTGGTCAAAAAAAGAAAACGGATAATGACATGACCAGAGAACGAGCTCTTAGCTCTATTTAATTCCTGATATTTCCTGCCCCCCCTCCCCATCCTACAGCCACCCTGTGAGTGCCTAGCCCCTGGTACTGCCCACAAGGGCTTAGGGCAAGAAAGCAGAGCCCTGCTAGCCATACAGGCGGAGGAAGGGTGAAGAATCGTCCACCACCCTTTAAATAACCAGCTTAGCCATCGGGCATTCAGACAGCAGTGGAAAGAGGGAAAGGCTTGGGTGAAGACCCCGGCAGCTGGCCTTCCTGAGGCCTGGGCCCTATCCCTAAAAAGATTTGCCGCACTGGAGCCTCTTACTTTATTTGCTGCTGTTCCCATGAAAAGTGACTCTGAGCAAGAGCCGATCTAGGATTGGTTGTCAAGCTCAGGAAATCCAGGCCATTCAGATGAATAAATAGGTTTATTGCAAGCTAACACGCTCTACAAGAATCTGAACTACTAACGCTTAAAGCGAATGGGCGGCAGATAAGAGTCAACCGAATTCAAGGCAGGCTGGATTTAGATCAGGTGCTTGGCCCTTCTCCCTCCAGCTCAGCCTGGCCTTCTCCTCCATCCTGCGGACTAGAGAGTGGCCTTTAGGGAATGCAGGCCTGCTTCCCCCTCCCCATCTCACAGCACGGGGGCTCAATGTGGCAGATGGATAAAGGAAGTCTTGGGAATGTTCTGCAGGCGTAAATGTGTATGATGGAAACCCTCCCTAACCTTCCGCATGTGTCGCTCTCGCTGGTTGCTTCCCTTTCTGTCACTTTCTCAGGTAGCTGTGAAGCCCTGAGGCCAGAGGCACCCTGGCCATGCGTGAAGGTAAAGGTCTATTTGGGCAGGGGGTTTCCAACTGTGACAACTTGTAAGACTTGTGGGCTTCAATTCTGCCTGGGGAATACTGCAAGTTGAAGTCCACAAGTCTTGAAAGTTGCCAAGGTTGGAGACCTCTGTGCCCAAAGACACTCCTGTGCTGCCTTGCTGTGGACCAGAAAGAGCCTTGTGAAGCAGCTGCTAGTTGGGATAAAGGCCAAACGTTTCCTTGTTGCTGGGCTGGGTTCAGCGGAGTCGCCAAACCTCCTTGGAGGGGAAGGGTGGTTTGAGCACTTTCTGGTTTGGTTGCAGGCTGGGATTTGGGGCAGAGGTGGCCAGGGGCTCCCTTAGGGTGGGGTGGGGAGAGCTGTTTTTACTTTTGGTCAATCACAAATTTTGGGGGGAGCGGAACCCCGTTCTTTTGGGATTGATGTTCCCCCAGTAAAGATGAGCTCCTTGCAAAGCTATCCGTCTTTTTGTTTCTCACATGGACAGGAAGATTTGGGGAGCTCTTGTCACTAAGTCGGTCCCGTTTGGCTCTGTTTCTCAACCGGTGTCCAGGAGTCATTTGTTCTCTGGGAACTGAACGAGGGTTAAAGACCTGAAGACATGCCTGAAGAAGCAGACTGATGGTTTAGGGGTTCTCTGGGGTGTGGCGTTGCTTTTGAGAAAATCGGCCGGCTACTCTTGACCGGCTTATTGTCCTTTTACTGTAATCCAGAGTGCTCAGAAGCTCAAGCAAATGCAGAAGGCAGCGACCAAACTCAACGCCTGAGATGTGTGTTTTGTTGACTAGGTGATGTTCATCTCCTATCAGTTGCGCAAGCCAGCCGTTATCTTGCTCATGGTGACTCACGTCTTAGTCACCTTCCCTTTGAAGTACTGTAACATGGCATGCACGGGGCTGCCCTTGAGCAGCAGTCGTAAGCTAGAGCTGGCCCCAAATGTGGTGGCGTGGGCAGTGTTTGGCACCGCTCACTGCAGCCATGCAACACTGCCATTCCACGTGCTGCGCTGGCTTCTGGGTATGAGTTGAGGTGTCAGTTGCCACCTACAAAACAGGACCAGGGCCAGGAAGTTTGCAGAGCTGCCTTCCTCCCTCTGCTCTTGCTCACCCCACCAAGTGTAGCAAGGAGGGTGTACTCTGGGTCCCCTTTATTAACATCATCACCTGTGGGATCCAGGAGCCGTGCCACCCAACCTACCCCCAGAATTATGGATCCCTGACCCTGTTAGCCTTTCCAAAGCCTCTGAAGCCTTGCTATCTCTCTTGGTTTTGCCTAGGAATAGCTGGTGTCATTTTACAATCGCAAGATATCATTTACCTCGGCCATTGTGGGTTACCCAATTGTGGGGTTCCTAGTCTTGAGATCCCACCCAGTCACTGTCGTGAGATATGTGGCCATGTAAATTATTAGCATAAATAAAACAAGGTGTCCCTAGATGAAGGGATTCCACCTCTTACAGCCACAGGAATACACACTGTTAGGTTACTATTGCAAATACTAACGTCTTGTTAATGCCCCACTGCGCTGCGTGCATTATTGTTTCTGCCATTGTCATTTCATTGTTCTTGCTGTGACCCCTGCAAAGTCAGCTGCCCTGAGCTATTTTGGGGATTGAGGCGGGGGGGAGGGCACTGGACCTGTCGATCAGCCCATCAGTCAAGGAGCTTGTTCTTGGGAAGCCATCAGAAAGGCTGCCACGGCCCCTTTTGTGAATGCTGTCGTGGGAGGCCTGGTCCTGAGGTCCCTCCGGAGCCTGAGAGCCACAGTTCCCTTAGATTCAATGCTCTTTGATGCCCGAACGTTTTTGAACATGTCCAATTGGAACTTATAGAATCTATCTTGTTTGAAAAGCAGCCTGAGTATATAAATCTCTCCCTATCTCTCTATATTTTGTGTGTGTGTGTGTGTGTATGTATGTATTGGGCAGGATTTGGTGAGGGCTGCACCGAGTGTCTAGATTAGAACTTGGCTGGTTCTGTGCCAGCCAGAGTTGATACAGCAAAAAGGATTTATGGGCATTCCTCACGTGGACTCATGCCCAGACCCTCCTCCTTCAGGGGCTCTGTTTCATATTTGAGGTGGGGGAAAGAGGAAGGGAGGGGGAGGAAGACGAATGCCTTTGGCTGACCTTCGTGGAACTCACTCGGCACTGCAAGGAGGATTAAAGGGCCTTGTGGCTTCCTTTAACTTACTCTCAGTCAGTGCCCTGAAAGGACAAAGAGGAGTCCTGTTGCCTGGGAAACTGGAGGCTCTCCTGATCACCTGGGGTGCAGGTAAGGCCTCCTGGGTGTCCCCCGCCTTGAAGGAGAAATGGCAGCACCCGAAGCAACCGTCCAAACGTTAGTGCTCTCAGAGTAGGGTATCTGGCAGGGGAAAACATCGGCAGAACCGGTGCTTAGACTTGTAACTCAAACCCCGGCCTTGGCAGTGAGTAAGAAAAGATTTCCTCCCCAGAGGTGGGCAAAGGAGAATGAGGCTTGGAAGCGCCACCGCCACTGAGTGACTGCAGGAGTTCAGCTAAAGCAAACAGCCCTTTGATGCTTCAGGATACTGACTTGTCTAACGGATGCAGATTTGGGTGACTCCATGGTCAACGCTATTTTGTGTTTGTGTGTGTGTGTGTGTTTTCTCTCCCGTGACCAGCATCCCATGTTTCTGTCCCTTTTTCTCGACAGCCCCGTTCTGGGCCATGTGAAACTCTGCCCACAAGGGCCGCCTGCCCAAGCAGGGAGGGGCTCGGCCCTCGGCTGCTCTGTAGCCTCCTGGAAGAGAGAGCGAGAACCAGGCTGGCCTCTGATTATGCCCGTTAGCGGAAGAGAGGATTGCCTCTGTGTCGGAAAACTCTGCTGCTCTTCCCAGCTGGCCAGCTGCCCCAGAAGCTGGTTTGCCGACTCTTTGGGAAGATGAAGAAGCTTCTCCCAGCCGCACCCCGAGAGCTTCCCCTGGGCCAGAAGCACCGCCCCCTGCTCCCCTTAATGGAGACGGAAGTAGCCCCCTTGGCCTGCCAGTTCCCCCAGGAAGACCCCAGCATGGGCGTCCCTGACAGCCTGGAGAGGAACTATGGCTGCAGGAAGGCCGGTCAAGATGAGGCTGAGGAGACCCGGCCATGGCAGGATGGGTGCGCCAAGGCCTCCTGCAGGAAGGAGCCCCAGGCGCCAGCCATGGTGGACCCTGGGCAGCTGGGCAAGAGCCCCGCAATGCTGGGCATTGGCATAGGGTGCAGGGCAGCTGCCAAGGAGGAGCCTCTTCTGCTAGGTAAACCCGCCTGCCCCGCCCGGACCAGAGACCGCTCTGCCGACGTCATTGATTACATTGTGAAAGAGCTGCAGGGAATCAGCCGCATTCAGACCGAGATTGCGGAACTTCAGCAGCACCTCACACTGATCAAGGGGTCGGTGGACGAAGTGTCCACCTGCGTGGACTGCGTCTTGAGCGAGATCGAGGGCCTGCAGAGCAGCAGCGGGACCACCAGCAAAGCCTCCACCATGCTGAGAGGCCCAGAGGCCTTTGTTGGGGCCCCCACCAAGGAGCCAGTGTTGTACTTCTACGGCATCCCTGAGCAGCAGGGGGAGAACACAAAGGAAATTGTCTGCCGCTTCCTCTCCGAGTATCATTGCTTCAACGGTCTCCAGCGCAGCAAGAACATCAAGGAGGCTTACAGATCGGGGGCGTCCGTGGGGGTCCCATTCGCACCTCGCCCCACTGTTGTGAAACTGGCCACGGCCGAGCACCGAGACTTCATTCTCCAGAAGTCCATCCTCTTGCAGAACGCAGGAATAACCATTGCTGAGCAGCAGCACGGCCCAGTGAGTCTCAGCGGGCAGCTGGGCATGTTGCCGTCCTCTGGCCTGAGACCCCAGCCCTGGGACTTCCCCAACCCACAGGGAGAAGGAGGGAGGAAGGATGGGGACGGTCAGCTCTGGAAGGACTCCTGCCAGGCTCAGCGCCAGAAGCAAGGCTGCCTGGGTGAGAGGGCTGGCTTGCCACAAAAGTCCACTTTAACGAAGAAGAGCAGCTTAATTTCTGAACTTGAGGAAAAGATGGGGAGGGTTGTGCAAATCATCAGCAGCAGCGAGCAGACTTTGCAGAAAAACCACTCTTCCACCAGCATCTCTGAAGCCCCCCCAAAACTGCTGGAGGTCTCCAAAAACCACGTGGGGAAGTCCTGGCCTTTGGGGGAACTCTTAAATCTCAGGGGCTTGGAGGCTGCTCTGGAGAAAGGAAGAGACCACAGCTCCGGGGCTGAGAATGTGACCAAGGACCCCTCCTCCTCCTCCTCCCCCCCCACCCCCACTGGTGTGGGCAAAGCAGGAGGGCTGGTTCCAGGGGTGAAGGAGACCGTCTGTGAGGGTCTCAGTCCTGAGCAGGTCAATCTCCATGAGGAGGAAAAAGAGAAGGAGGAGGAGGAGGCACCCCGTAAGGGCGTGATCCTACCAGGCTGTGAGGCAGCCATGCACAAGTTGACAGGGAGCAGCGAGACCCTCAAGGACATGATGGAGATCGACCTGAACGAGCAGGATCCCACCGATCACGTCTTCCGGGACGTCCTGGAGAACTCCCAGTTTTTCCTTGAGCATTCCCAGGGCAACGTTGACCTGGTGGACATGAGGTTCTACACCAACAAGCTGGGGAAGGCGCTCAGCCACTTCAGGTCCGCCCTGCAGGTGGTCTTCCACAAGCTGGAGACAGCCGACTCGGAGGTTGTCCTCGGAGGTGACCACGGCTTCCCGGTGGCCAGTGAGCCACTCTTGGAGGCCCACGCCAACACAGAGACCTTTGCCGAGAGCCCGCCCAGCCTGTCTTCTGAGAGCCAAGCCAACACGGCCGTCAGCAGCGACAGTATGGGACCAGCTCAGAGACCCCTCCCTAATGGCTCCCCCTTTGTTGACGAAGCTCCTATCCTTCCTGCGCTGGCCTCTCCGGACTCCGGGAGCTGTGCGCATCAGCCTTTCCCTGCTGAGCCTTCCCAACTGCCTGCCCCGGTGGACCCCCCTGGGCCGAGACCCCCCCTGAGTCTTGAGAAGGTGTGTGCAGAGACCATTTACTTGAACAAGTGTATCAACAATTTCAAAAATGTCCTGAAGGAGAAAAGGCAAATGCGCCGGAGGTGCTTGAAGGAGCTGGCCCAGGAGCCGAGCTGGACTTCTGCCGAGGAGACGCCTGCAGGTACAGGTCCCCCTTGGAGACCCCTCCCCAATGCTTCCCTCCCTCCCGGACAGCTTCTTCTGTGAAGCGTCTTGCAAGTTGGTAAGAGGGAGCCGAAGTGTTGCCCGCAAGCACAAAAGCGACTTTTAGACAAATGCAGAAACCCGAGTGGTCTGTCCGAGGAAGCTGCTGGCCCTTTTCTCGGTCTCTCGGCCAGCCCGTGGCAGATGAGAAAGAGCCTTTGCAGCTCCATCACAGGGCCCAAAATGGCATGACGTCTTAGCAAGGGGAGCTGCGGTTGGCTGGTTGGGGGAATCCCCCCCGTTTGGGGTTCCTGAAATGCACATTTGACTAATAGCTTCCTTTCCTCTCCCTGCCAAGGTGTCTCTTGAGGGCCCATATGAAGCACAGTTCTGTCCCAGACCAAACTGACATGGCCTGGGCCTCAGCCGGACGTCCCCCAAGGGCAGGGCTAGGCAACCTTGGCTCTTTTATGACTCGTGGACTTCAACTCCCAGAATTCCTGAGCCAGCCACGCTGAGGGGAAAAGGGAGAGGTTTCCATGCTGAGCCATGCCGGCTCAGGAATTCTGGGAGTTGAAGTCCACGAGTCATAAAAGAGCCAAGGTTGCCTAGCCCTGCCCGAGGGGGCTGGAGGGAGAAAGGCCCCCTCAAGCCTAGCAGCTGGCAACCAGTGGATGGGGGTGCTTGAGATGTGGGTCGCAGCCTCTCTGCTGCTTTGGCCAGGAGGAAAGGTGTGGACGGAGAGGTGGCATGAGGCTTGACCTTGGAAGAGCCGATGGGGATGGGGACCGGGAGGAGCTGCGCCCACCTCGCCCCTTTGCCGGACTGGTGTGGCCCCTGCCCAGAGCCCTTCTTGCCATGGCAGTCTTGGACGAGAGGAGGATGTGGGTGTCTCAAGTGTCCCCTGGTTGCTTGTTTCCATAATGGGAGGGAAGGGAGTCTCTGGCTAGCCGGATGGCACAAAATGGCCTGGAAAGCAGCCAAGGGAACATTCCCCCCCTCCCCACCCCTGGTTTGGTTCCCACAACCTTTCAGGAAAAAGCTGCGCTGGACCCAGGAGACTCACTGCAGGCCCCAGAGACTGTAGAGATTTGGGGGTGCTGTCATTGGCAGAGAGTTTCAAGGGCAGGGAGAGGGTTCAGGAACCTTTGATGCTGTGCCCAGCACGGAGCCTAGAGAAGCAGGGAAGTGTTACAGAGTGTTCCCAGTTCCTCCTAAATCTGGGGACCTTTAAAATACCTGCCAGAATTAGAGGTTCGTGTAAAGGCTTTTCTTTGATCAACCATGGGGCCGTACACTGGCTGGAGGGGAGAGCCTTAGCAGCTGAGACTCCTGTTAGAAGCCCACTCTTTTCCCCGATCTTCCTGTGGCTGGGAGACAAGCGTAATGTCATCCATCCGTCCATCCATTTCACATTCTGAAAGAGAGAAATCTCTTCCCATGAAGTCTGACTCCCATCCCACAGCTCTTGAGCGTTGTTGTTGTTAGCTGCGAAGTCGTGTCCGACCCATCGCGACCCCATGGACAACGTTCCTCCAGGCCTTCCTGTCCTCTACTATCTTCTGGAGTCCATTTAAGCTCATGCCTACCGCTTCAGTGACTCCATCCAGCCACCTCATTCTCTGTCGTCCCCTTCTTCTCTTTCCCTCAATCTTTCCCAGCATTAGGCTCTTCTCCAGTGAGTCCTTCCTTCTCATTAGCTGGCCAAAGGATTTGAGTTTCCGCTTCAGGATCTGGCCTTCTAAAGAGCAGTCAGGGTGGATCTCCTCTAGGATTGACCGGTTTGATCGCCTTGCAGTCCAAGGGACTTGCAGGAGTCTTCTCCAGCACCAGAGTTCAAAGGCCTCAGTTCTTTGGCGCTCAGCCTTTTTTATGGTCCAACTTTCACAGCCATACATTGCAACTGGGAAGACCATAGCCTTGAACGTAGGCAGATGTTATCCCTGCTAAAAAAGCCACAGAAGCAAAGAGCCGGTGAGCCTCTTGCTCCCTCAGGATATCTGACCTGTAAAGAGCAGCCGCTTAGTCTCTCAAGGCTGTCTGATTTCCTCAGGCCGTGTCTGCAGCCTCGGACACACTGGGCTGTGCTTGGTCTCGGAGAGTTCGCAGCTGCCTGCTCGTTTTCCCACATGGTGAAGACTGACTAGGGATGACGGGGAAACCGGGGCTGGCATGTCTGGTTGGCACAGCACGTTTTTCTCGTCGTCCTCGCAAAAGAGCAGGATTGGTTTCCCCGCCGATTCTTTCCGTGCCTTTTGCGTCAGGCCAGTTTCCAGACTTGGATTTGAGTTGCTGGCTGAGAATGATGGAAGATATACCATTAGACACCTGGAACACAAACTCTTCCCCCCAAAGTTGGGAAATTCTGCATTGGGCGGGGTGGGGTGGGGAGTTAGCCTGTGAAGAGCAGGGGCGGGTGGAGAGAAGAGGCAGGCCCAAAGCACCACGGATTTTCTCCCAAATGCCAAGAGCTCGATTGCCCCACGTTGGTGGATTCGGAGCCTTCAGATGTTTTGCTGAGAAATTGTTCTTTTGTGGTCATCGAAAGTTTTGTGTTTCCCCTGGGCAAGCCTGGCCAGGGTTTCTCTTCGGTTGCCGCTTTGTGTCAGGGTCAGACTCTTTTGAAGAATCAGCTAGTTTGTCACATAGCCCTCTTTGCCTTGTTGCAGGCCAAACACATCCTGAGGGTCCTGTGTGCTCTCTGAGCTTGGCTGTTTTCTTGCAGACGTTTCATGACCCAACTAGGGAACGTCATCAGTGCTAGAAGGGAGAGGGATTTTCAAGGAAGAGGAGGAAGGAGGAGGACTGTCGAGTCCTTAGTGCTTTCTGAGCATGGTGGTTTTCTTGCAGACACTTCATGACCCAACTAGGGAACGTCATCAGTGCTAGTGATCATCGTAATCAGACTAGCACAGTAGTTTGGATAATGTAACCTCTGCAAGAAAGCCACCAAGCTCAGAGAGCACCAAGTACCCCAGAGTTGAACTCTGAGCTACGAGTATTCTCCTGTATTGCATCCTGGGGTGGTTTGGCAATAGGCCACGTTACGCTAAAGGTACATCCTTCAATTTGCTATTACGGATGCAGATTCTTCTCCTTGCAGAAGACTTTCCTCAGCCACATTTGCTCTCGGAGTATATGAAGCATTTGGTCATGTTAGTGGTGCCCCATTGGGTTTGGGCGTCTCGTGGACTTGATGGTCACAGCCCTGATACAGATCAGAGGGGTCTTCTGTTGTCTGGTTCAGGTGGAATTTGGAAAGGAGAGGAAGTGGAAGAGAGAGCAGATAACTTGATGGAGCCCTGGCCAGAACCAGCCAAACAGCTGTCCCGAAGGTGCTTTTTCTCTCTCAAAGGCATTCAGTTCTGACTGAATGGTGGGAAATGGAAGGATTTATACTCCTTGCAGTCTTTCTTCCATTCCCCAGCATTCAGCCAGAACTGAAGAAGCTTCTTGGTTGAGAAGCGAAACGTCTTCGAGAAAAACAACCCCCAAAGAAAGTCCAGTTGCCTTTTGCAAAAGCATCTTTGGGACAACCGTGACCTGGAGGATGGAGAATCTCCATAGATATTCAGCCAAACATTCCCCATCCTGGAGAGGGTGAAGAGCCACATTTTCCCTCAGATAGGCCCTTTGGCAAAAGATTGATTTCTCAAGCTACTTTTGTTTGAAGAAGGCCAGGATCTCTGCAGGTAAAAAAAACCAAAGAGTTTTGCCTGGATTGGTTACCGTTTGCTAAAGTTCATTCTTAGAGCTTCTAACTTTGACATCCATTTCAGGTGTTTGTTTGTTTTTATTCTATGAGGTAGCCCCCCCCCCCCCAAAAAAAAAGAGTCAGTCTGGAGCTGGGTGACACCAAAATCAAATCAGTCAGTTTGTGAAAATTGACTTTGAGCTGCATACAAAGAAGAGTAGCCAGAGGGGCAGGAAGGCCCAGTGGAACAGAGCACTAGCCGAAACATCTATTCACAACTCATAAACTGCCATCAAACCACGATCCAAAGCCTCATTGACATCAGTTTCAGACCCTTCCAGGATGCTGGGTGGCAGAGCGGGTGGGGGGAGGGGTTGATCTTATGTTGAGGCATAACACAACAATTTGGACTTCCTGTTAGTTACGATATCAGACCCTAAACCAGGGGTAGGCAACCTTGGCTCTTTTTATGCTGGCTCCGGAATTCTGGGAGTTGAAGTCTACGAGTCATAAAAGAGCCAAGGTTGCCTACCCCTGCCCTAAACCAAGCAACTATAGCAACTTCATGACCAGTGGACTTCAACTCCCAGAATTCCTGAGCCAGTCATGCTGGGTCGGGAATTCTGGGAGTTGAAGTCTCCAGGTCCTCAGTTATGAGTTGCCCTCCCCTGCCCCTGTGGGTCACCACTGCCTCCCTGGATACTTCCATACTGCAAGAAGCCCCCGTCCCCCAGCCTCGCCCTGTGGTTACTGACGGGGTCCGGCGGGGAGACTCGCCCCATGCCAGGACTTTATTGGGATCCCTGGTCCAGAGTCAGGGAATGGGATGGCTTGGGTCGTGATCTCACGCTTTGAGGAGAAGGATTTGGTTCTGCTCGTTGCTATCCAGTAGTAAAGTTGGCTTGTGTGATGCGAAGCAACAATAAGGAATGTTTTTACTGAAAGGCAAGCAGAATCCGCATGGAAAACATGGACCCAGCATCTCAGCCCCCCCCCCCTACCACTTGCCAGCCTCCCTGGTCACTGCAATTCTACCAGCTGGCCCTCCCCACCCAAGAGGGGGATTCTGGGTTGACATCCCGGGGGTCGGGGGCAACCTGGCTGTGCAAGTTTGCGCCACTCGCCAAGCTTCATCCGTAACTGATACGTGTTCTACTAACCATGTTTACTCTCCTTTCCTCTCTCGCTTTTTCCTCCTCCTTTGCAGAAAGAAGTAGAGGAGAACTTCAGGTTATTGACTCTCCTTTGTGTGTTTCTGACTGACTCCGGTGTGTGTCGTTCTTGCATGTCCCCTCAAGTTGCTTTGGCTGAGGCTTGATGTGTTTGGGGAGGGTTGGCATGGGCCGGCTTCTGGAGGCATGGAGAGACGACGGCCTGGCGCCTTGGCCTGAAGGAGCAGCCAAGAGCCGATTCCCGGCTGAGATCCCTGGGTCACTCCCCAGCCCCCAGCCCAGTTCCCAATGAGGACGAGGGTGCTGCATGACACAGAAAGGCTGGGGGGGAGCCAGGTGGCCTGTAGAGATGGGGATTCTCTTCCGGCCTGCTTCTCTGCACTGTCCTGGAAGGGATCTGCTGGAAAGACCACCAAATGCTCCTTATTTAAAGATAATGAAGAAAGAAATATAAACATGGCTGGTCTGAGAAAAGAGCGCTTGTTTCTTTGCAGTGCTCTCTGGCAAATGAGCAAAAGCATGTGCTGCATCTTTATAAAGGCTGAAGAAGGTGGATTGTACAAACCCTTTGACCCAGCTGGGGGAGGGGTGCATTTCTCACTTTCCGGTGTGAGAAAATCCGTGGGTACAAAAACAGCCCAGTGCCCAGCGGGCTTGCCATTTGCACCAAGGTGCCCTTTTATTTGCAGAGGCAGCTGATGCCCAACAGCCCAGTTCTGTAGGAGATCCTTCAAATTCCTTGTTTGGTTCTCTTTGCAGTCAGGAATTGATGTAAGGCTTGGTGCTCCTTAGGCCTCCCCAACCCCGTTTTCCCCAGGAAACGAGACTTGCAGGAGATCCACATTTGTGGGTGCCAGAGAAGTCAGGGAGAATGTCCCGGTTCGTCTGCCACTGGAACCACAAAGGAGCAGCTGGAAAGACCAGCCGCTTCAGCTTATGTTGCCTCTATTATTATTTTCTTTTCTGAAGGGCTAAAGGCACACCAGGGTTTGTGCAGTGCTGCAGTGAACAATGCCAGCCAAACTCAGAAATCCCGGCACAAAGGTTTTGGCCTCAGCTATGAATGGGGGAGGGCCTTTTTCACTCCTGTCTTTGGCGGTGCGGGGAGCCCCTCGATCAAAGGATGGATTTTTTGCTGGTGGCTAAAACTTTTCAAAGCGGTAATCGTTCTGTTTTCCTGGAATCTCTTTCCTGTTGGACATAAAATGGGCAGAGTGATATCTGGAAGACGGCCATCAGTGGGAGTGGGGCTGCCAAACCAGCAGGATCCGTGGTCTTAAAACGAGAAAGGCTGGGGGGGGGGGCGGTAATTTACTGCAAATTGGATTATCTCCCGTCAGGCCAAGTACAAGGAAGCCATGAAGACAGTTGGCTCTTTGGGATGGAGATGTTGGCAGTGGCTCCGATTACGTCCAGCAGAAAGTCAAGCGGATCTGCAACCAGGGGTGGACTAGACCGCTGGAGGCCAAATTGGGTGGGGGAATTCCAATGATGGGGGTGGGGCGCCTCACCACCCAAGGGAGAAGAAAGCTGATTTATGTTGCTAGCTGTCCTGTCTCCTTTGCGCTTGGAGACGGTTGTGCGAAGTCTTAAAATAGGGAACGAGGAGTGAGGCAGTGCAGGGTCGGTCATTATTTCTGGAGCCGTTGTGAGCTGGCTGTGTGGCTTTGGGAGGGGCTCACACTGGGGGGGGAGGGGGTTGCTTTGACTGACCCTCTTTCCGACAGCTTCCCAGCCAGCTCCACTTTAGCAGCAGAAGCAGCAGCAATTCCTTTGCTTTTTTTTTTTAAGACAGACGCTGCTCGGACGCTCTGCGTAGGACAGGGGTCTTCAAACTTGGCCACTTTGAGACTGGTGGACTTCAACTCCCAGAAAAGCTGGCGGGGGAATTCTGGGAGGTGAAGTCCATGGATCTCAAGAGTTGCGAAGGTTGGACACCCCAGCGAAGGGAATTGCACCTCCTCTTGGTCCCGGGGGGGGGGGGACAGGAGGAGCCCCCTCCAGCCCCTCTTCTCTAGAAGCTAGAGACCGTGACCGTGAAGAGGAGCACTCCTGCTCTTCGGACTGGGTATCCGGAGCTGCTCTGGAGGGTGACCGGCTGCTGGATCACCCGGCCGTTGCCTGCCACATAAAGCCTCTGGGGCTCGGTCTGCCCAGGCCTGGACTCCCAGACTCCACCATTTTGGGTGAGGCCTCAGGGCTCACCTGGGCCTCTGCCAGCGCCCCACAGCCCTTCCCAAAGACGCTTGCAGGTGCCGCTCTGGCTGCGGGTGCAAGAGACGGTTGGAGAGGTGAGGACCCTTTGCAAAGAGGGGGCCACTGGGGGGCTTCAGTGGATGTATGTGGTATCCCCACCATGGTCTTTACCAACCTGGGTGAAAGGTTTGCCCTGGGCAGGCTGAGATTATACAAGAAAGTTTCCCTTCCCCCCCACCAGGTTGCACCGAACAGGCTGCGTTTCCCTCGTGTCCACACCGGTGTCTCCCATCAGCCCCACCCCCACCCCCCAATCCCTGCTGTGGACCGCTGGCCAGGGAGCACCTGCCTGTGTTTTTATGCATGGACCTCCTCCTTGAGTTCATCCCTTCAACTTGCTGGATGGGAAGTAATTCTGTCCTTTTCTCTTTTCCATCACTGAAGGGTCTGGATGATGGCAACTCTTCACCGTCTCCATGGTTCAAAGGAGGGTGAGTAGCCTTTGAGGCCCCTGCAGCTCTCTCCCTCTCCCTCTCTTTTCTCCTCTCCTCTCCTCTCTCTACACAGAACTGCTGTTTCCATGGGGCATCCTTCCTTCCTTTCTTCCTTCCTTCCTTCCTTCCTTCCTTCCTTCCTTCCTTCCTTCCTT
>JAKJMR010000901.1:0-48654 GCA_024449315.1 Daboia siamensis | reverse complement strand
CCTTCCTTCCTTCCTTCCTTCCTTCCTTCCTTCCTTCCTTCCTTCCTCCATCCATCTTTCCTGCACTGCTGCTTTTGAAGCCGGCCTCCCCCTCGGCCGAGCGCTCCCACTCCCCTTCTTTCCAGCGTGACTGGGGGGGGCCTGCCAGGAGAGAGGCGGAGAAGGCCCCCCCCCTTTTCAAGCTGTTTGATTTTCCCTCTGTGACTATACTTGAATAGAGCCAGATGGCTTTGATCGGCAACATTTGAATTCGCTTGTGCACAACTGTTGTGGGTTGGGGGGTGGAGGGGGGAAGGAATGGCAGCGGGGGGGGGGGGGGGGGCACAGCAGCCCCAACGTGGACTGAGACTGGTCCAGGCAGGGCATGAAGGGGAAGGGGGCGATCTCTGGCCCAGCCCTCCCCACAGACCTCAGGAGCCCAGAGCTGCCTCTGCCATTCATGTTTGGCATCAGCAGGAAGGAGCTTAATATAGCTGCCGTGGGGGCGGGGGGGGGAGGGTTGATTTTGAGCAGAGGGCAAAGAAGACCCCCCCTTTCAGGCTTCTGGAGGATACCACGGTTGGGGGGGGGGCGTCTTTGAGGGGATCTTACAAGATGCCAACATTTTAGTCTTGAAAGGGCAGCTGGGGGACACCCTGTGCCTCCTTCCCTCCCTCCCTGGTAAATCTGGGCAGGTCACTGCTCGGCCAGCCTCTTCTGGGGCAAGTGGAGAGCGGCCCTGGTTTAACCATGTGTGTTTGCGTGGGAGGGAGCTTGAGGGCCCTTTGAGAGCCGCAGGCTGAAGGCTCTTTCTGTGTCCAGACCCACAAAGGCTCTTGCCATATCCCAGTCCTCCCTCGCCTTGGCCGTCGATGTTCCTGGATGCCACCGGGGCTCTCCCGCTCACCCCGCACCCTTTATGGCCAGGGAGCGTCCGGCGGGGTTTCTGCCACGTTCCCCCTTGCCCGCCCTAACGCCCTCCACCCCCTTGTTGTTGCTTCTAGGCCAGCGGGTGGCCTGTACGGCATCGACAGCATGCCTGACCTACGGCAGAAGAAGCCCCTTCCGCTCGTCAGTGACCTGGTGAGAGGACCCCACCCCTCAATCACACCATGCCCCCCACCGAAGCTTTGGGCTGTGGGTTGCTGGGCACCATAGCGGCAGAGTTTCCCCGGATCACAGATGGACGTTCTGCTGGTTGCAGGGACAGGGGTGAGGGGTGGAAAGGCACTTCCACATCCTACTCTCGAGTAGCAAAGAGAGGGGCAGGCAGAAGGAAAAGCACCCTTGGGGCCTTCCACAGCTCCGTTGACTGCTCAGCGTGCCCTTTCCTCAGGGTTGCGGGGCAGAGGGATGGGGGGGGGGGCTGGGACCACCCTGCTGCTCCTGGGTAACTCATTTTCCCCCCCCCGGGTTCTTTTGAGTGTGGGAAAGTGGAGCCTTCGTCCACAAAAAACCAGCTCCTGTGACCAAACGGGTTAAAAAAGACATTTAGTTCCGGGGGGGGGGGGTGTCTTGAGAATACCTCCCTCCCCCCAACCGCGGCCTCTTCTCCCAGTGAAAGCAGGGAGGGGGAGAGAATTGGGACAGAGGTGATTGGCCAGAAACAGCCCCAGGTCAGGAAGATGGGATCGGGAGGGGGCCTTTGGAGCGTATTTCCGTGGGGGAGGGAAGGTTTCCCTCTGTACTTCCAGGTGGCAGAGTTAAAAAGCCGGGGTAGGGGGTGGGGGGGGGCAGTGTTCCAGCTGTGGGGAAGCAAATAGGAGGTGGGGAGGCTCCGCCCACCCTTCTAGGGGACTAGAATGGCTGCAATCCCTGGGGGGGTGGTCCTGGGGCTTGCCGAGGGTCCCCCTTGGTTGGGGTCCGGTAGCTGAGGGCAGGGTGGCATTAATGTGTTCTGCTTCTCTTGGACGCTGGCGCTTCCCTCCCGCAGGCCATGGTAAGTAAGCGGAGAGCAACGCCCAGCTTCCTTCGCCGAAGGGGTGCTCGCTCCCCCCCCCACTTTTTCCTGGAGCGCCTTGCGGCCTCTACGCCTCCTGACCCTGGCGGCCTCACTGCTCCCAGCCTGCTGACTGCTTGGCTCCTGCCTGCCTTACTGGACTGGCCGACTCGCCCTGGGGGGAGAAAGAGGAAGAGGGCCTGGGTGGGGGACTGCCAGGGCCCTCCAGACATGAGCGGTCTCTCCCAGCAGATGCCCAGTCCTGCCAAGGGCTCCAGGACAGGGGACCTTCCTTCCCACCCAGAGACCCTCCGTGGGTGGGAGAGCTGGGGAAGGACCACCAGGCAGGGGTCTGGAGCTCCAGCCGAGAGATCCTCCCCTGGGCCTTTGGGGGGGGGGGGAAGGGAAGAATGGTGATGGCGGCTGAGGGTTGAGGACTGAGGGGATGGGGCAGGCAGGGTAGGAGGGCTCAAATGGTTCTCTCTTGAGGGGCTTCCATGCCCAAGAAACACTCCCCCCCCTGCAAAGAAGGGTGCCCTCTGAAGCCCCCAATAACTGATTCCTTTTCCAGTCGCTGGTGCAGTCGCGGAAGGCGGGCATCACTTCGGCCATGGCCACCCGAACGTCTCTCAAGGACGAGGAGCTGGTAAGGCCGGAGAGCAACTGGGCCAAGAGATGACTGGCGGGGGGTGTGTGTGTGTCAGGTCCTGAGCCTGGGCAGGGGGATCCTCTGAGGTCGTCCCCGAGGTGCATCACCCCGAGGCAGGGGCTGCCCTCCCTTCCTCCCTGGCAGATGAGCAGGGCCGAGGGTGGGAGCCTTTCAGCTATACAAAAGCCACTTTGGGTGCCCCCACAGCAATTGGGGGGGGGCGTGTTGGGGCTCTTGGTTTATGCAGGACCACAGTGCTCAGGAGAGATGTTTGCTAAAAGATGGGAGCCCACTCCTTCCCCTCCTTTGGAGCTGGGGAGCCATGTGTGGGGGGGGAAACCAAAGGAGTCAAGGAGAGGGTCGGATTAGTCCCTGGCTCAATAAGCCAAGACCTATGGCATTGGCATGGGGAGGGGCATTTTTTTATTTTTTTTAAGTTTAATTCCATTTATATCCCGCCCTTCTCCGAAGACTCAGGGCGGCTTACAAGCTTAGCAGTAGCCTTCATTCTATGTATATGCCTGCTTATTAGGGCTTCACACACACCCCCAAGCGGCATTATTACAAAGTCAGCTTAATTGCCCCCAACAATCTGGGTCCTCATTTTACCTACCTCGGAAGGATGGAAGGCTGAGTCAACCTTGAGCCTGGTGGGACTTGAACCTGCACTAATTGCAGGCAGCTGGTGTTACTTAAGGAGGCATTAGCCCTCTGCTCCACCAAGGCTCCACCAAGGCATGTTATCCTACCCAGGCTGGACTCTGCAGAAACCTCTCGGTAGTTTGCAAATAGAGGTTTGGGGTCTGCTCCAGGTATAGCCATCTCACATCCACAGGATTGGTGGGGGCGTTTCTCTCCTCTCCCAGAGAAATGGAGGGGGTTTCTTTCTTGAACCCTCTTTGTTTCAGAAATCACACGTGTACAAGAAGACCCTCCAAGCCTTAATCTACCCCATCTCCTGCACCACACCCCATAAGTTTGAGGTGTGGACCGCCACAACCCCCACCTACTGCTACGAGTGCGAGGGGCTCCTGTGGGGCATCGCACGCCAAGGGATGCGCTGTACGGAATGTGGGGTCAAGTGCCACGAAAAGTGCCAAGACCTGCTGAATGCCGACTGCCTGCAGAGTGAGTGGCGCTCTCTTTCCAGGCGGGGGGGGGAGAGGGAGGATGCAGGCCCCCCGGCTCTTGTGTGGGCTCTCCAAGCAACGAGAGGGGAGAGGGCCTTTCTTGAGCTGTGGCTGGCCAAAGGACCACGAAGGACTATTTTTGCGCCCTAGCAAAGACCCCAGACCCTCCAGGTTGCCACAGTATGTTGGCATCCCCTTCAGCTCGCTGTTCCTGCTGTCAGCAAAGGACTGTTGGTGTTGTTTGAAGTTGAACAACCACTTCCCCCCCCCCCCCTTCAGAGGAAGGAGGGAAGGAAGAAAGGAGGAAAAGGGAAAGAAGGCAGGGAAGGAATTGTGTTAAATAAAACAAAACGGAGCGCTTGGGAGATAAGCCTGGATGCACTGCTAGTGAAGGACAAGTCACGTCCGCAAGGAGGAGGCTGACTGCCACACCCTGCCGGCTGGGGACCGGGCTCTGCCCCTTTGTCCGCGCTGGCAGCTCCTTCCCTGTTGCGTGGTAAGGAGATGCCCAGGCGGAGAGATTCCCAGCTCCACCGAGGAGGAAATTCCGGGAGACGGGAGAAAAGGCGGCTTTCTCAGTCAGGGATCGGGTCCGAGAATTTATGAAGAGAGCATCAGCAAAGATGGAAGAGGGGGGGATCCTCTAGGAAGCTGAATCTCGGGGTTCTGCTCATGTGCCCCTCTTCACGGCAGGCAGGGTTCCTCCGTAGCTCTTGGCCTTGATTGTCCCTTCGGAAGGGCCCTCCTTGGGGAGGGGCTGAGGGGGTTGGCCGAAGCCCCTCCCTGCCATGGAAGATCTGCCCCCACCACCACCGCCCACTTTTGCTCAGTTCAGCCTGCGCCCCCACCTCCCGCCCCCACTCCCCTTGGAGGAAGGCCAGGCCATGGAAGAAAGCCTGGCAGCCCTGCAGCTTGTGGAAGGCAGAGGAGCCCGGGTGCTTCTGGACCGGGTGGGCGCCCGAGGGGCCTGTGCCAAGCTGGGAAACCCAGCTCGGGGTCCCTCCGTGGGAGAGGAGAGGGCCACCTTCCTTTTTGGCAGCCGTGGCGCCGAGTGTGGAAGCGGTGATGAAAGCGCAGCCTTGACAGGTGCCCATTTCCTCAGAGTCCCCTCTGTCAAGAAATGTTTGCACAGCAGCCTGGGTGCCAGAGAAGATGGGTTTTATTTTAAGTGGCAAAGCCTATTTTCAGTTCCAAGAACAAATCATAACGCAGGCCTTACCCTCCCACCCAGCAGATGTCCTCCATACCTCCCTACGGGGGAGAGGCAAACTTTCTGAAAGAGCTGCGGGGCTTCCCTTCTCGCCGGAGGGAGACGGGCCTGGCCACCCGGGCTCTTCTCCAGGCAGGGCCCAGCAAGGGCCTTTCCTTTCGGGAGTCCTCCAGCTCTCTCTTGCCCCAGCCAGCGGCCTCCTTCCCATGGCTGGACTACAGTTCCCAGATGCCCCCGGGGCCAGGAATTAGGAGAGCTGCAGTCAGGCTTCTCAGCAGAGCAACCCCCGGGAGAAGACTGCTCAGCCCAGCAGCACGGCCCTCATCTCCCATAATGCACATCCACCCGCAAGCTGTCTGTGGCCCCTGCAGGCTCACCTGGGCTTCCCAGCACACACCTGCGGCCCTCACTGGCTGCCCTTCCACCCTGCATCCCTTCCAAGCCTCTGCAGCATCCACCTGCCTCCCTCGCTTGAAATGACCTACACGATCCTAAAGTTATAATGGCAACTTGGACTGCTGGGATTCAGCGAATCAGAATAGAGCTGGAAGGGGACCTTGGAGGTCCTGTAGCCCAACCCCCTGCTCAAGCAGGAGACCTTTTACCATTTTACCAGTCAAATGGCTGTCCAACCTCCTCTTGAAAACCTCTAGTGTTGGAGCACCCACAAGTTCTGAAGGCAACTTCTACTGATTAATTCTCCTCTCCGCCTGGAAGTTTCTCCTCAGCTCTAGCTTTCCTTCCCTCCTGGGTGAATTCCCATCCATTGCTTCTGCCTTCTGGTGCTCTGGAGCAGGGGTCCCCAACCCCTGGTCCGTGGACCAGCACCGGCCCACAACATGCCAGCAACCGGGCCACACTAACCAGCAAAGCCCCATCTGTGGGATGCAGGCAACACACAAAACCATGCCCTCTCTCTGATCCATGGAAAATCTTTCTCCACAGAACCGGTCCCTGGTGCTCAAAAGGTTGGGGGGGGGGGGGCTCTGCTTTGGAGAACAGCTTGATACCCTCCCCCCGCCAGCGGAGCCCTCAAGTAGTGGAATAAGGTGGCCACCTTGTCCCCAGGCATTTAAGGGTTAGGATTGCTGACCCTAAGCGATGCAGTCACCTGGCACTGCACTTTGAAACCGCATTGCTTAGCGACCACAATCCTGGTCCCAGTTGCCATTGCAACCTGGAGACTGACTCACCTCCCCCAAGTCTTACCCTCTGCAGCCCAGGTAACCGGGGGGCGGGGTTCCCTTCGGAGGGCTTTGCCAGCTCCCTCTCCCTTCTCTGGGCCAAACTGCCTCTTATCCAGGTGTTCCCCGAGTGTGGATCTTCCCCCTCCCCCCCCCAAGGTCACCCACACATTCCCTTCCAACTGGACAGAGGTGCAGTCAGGCCAGTCCCGGTGACCCCGCCGCACCCCTCCCCTCTTCACTCCACAGGAGCCGCCGAAAAGTGCTCCAAGCACGGTGCCGAGGATCGGACCCAGAACATCATCATGGCAATGAAGGACCGTATGAAGATCAGGGAGCGGAACAAGCCAGAGATCTTTGACCTGATCCGGGACGTCTTCGGGGAGAACAAGGTGACCCACGGGCAGCAGATCAAGGCGGTGAAGCAGAGCGTCTTGGATGGGACCTCCAAGTGGTCAGCCAAAATCACCATCACAGGTGAGGGAAGAAGCAGAGGCCTGGGGGTGGGGCAGGAGGGCAGCCCTCCTGAAGCTGCCCCAGAGCCAGGGACTCTGCTTCCGGGGCACTTCCTGGCCTCCCCCTCACCCCTTCCTCTTCCTCCCCCTCCCCCTCCCCCCCCCGGCAGTGGTTTGTGCCCAAGGCCTGCAAGCCAAGGACAAGACCGGCTCCAGCGACCCCTATGTGACCGTCCAGGTGGGCAAAACAAAGAAGAGGACCAAGACCATTTTTGGGAATCTGAACCCCATTTGGGAGGAGAAGTTCCATTTGTAAGTATCAGCGTCCTCAGTGCTGCTTCAGGTGCTCCCTAAAAACATGCACAGAGGGGCCGTTGCACTGGGCATCCCTTGCTATTAAGGGGAGGGGGACTCGGCATTGGGAAGAGGGGAAGTCAGGAGCGACCCCTGCCTCCCATCCTATGATTCAAGCAACAGGTTGCACGTAGATGTCTTTACTCCTTGGATTTATGTGGCCACCCAAATCCCAGGAGGGATCCATCCAGGGCTTCTCGCCCAACAGAGGGTCCCTAAAAGGAGGGCCTCCTCCCCACCTCCCAAGCAAGGACCCTGTGTGAGGGAAAGCAGTGGGTCCTTGGACCCGGGCTCTGAGGCTCCTCAGCAGGGCAGGAGGGCCGTTCTGGGGGTGACCCCCCGTGAGGGGTGTGCCTGGAGTCTTCCCCTTCACCTCCCACCTGCAGCTCCTTCTCGGGAAGAAATGAACGGGCGCCTTTCTCCTCTTCCTTCTGCTCCCTGGACCTGGCTGGCCCCCCTCAGAGCCTCAGCCAAGCCCAAGGTAGCTGCCAGGAAGTGTGTGCCCAAGAAGAAGGGCAGGAGGCGGAAGGCTGGCTGTGGGTGACACAAACCTGCCCTGAATGGCGCTCAGGGGGTGCCTGTGATTCAGGAAGCAGCCCTGCGTCTCTCCGCGGACCAGGCCAGCCGATTCGGCTGCTCAGCGCAGGTGTTTTTTCAGAGGGTTGGCCGTCTTCCTGCCTTTTTCCTCCAGAGGCATATAATCAGCGGCTGATTGCTCTGGCAGAGATTGGAGCCCCTGGCCTCCCTTCCTGGAGGTGGCAAATAAAGGAGGCGAGGTAATTAGGATAATGAACCCTCATTATGCCAAGAGGGGCCGAGATGGCATGGCTGGGAAAGGGCATGGCTGCGTCAGGAGCCCTGCGTGCACGGATCCTTAGAGAGTTTTCTGGCCTTTTGGAGCCAAGAATATGTGAAGTTTGACACCAGTGTGTTGCACGTGGTGCGAAGAAAATTCCTGTCTGCACACACAAATAAATGGGACTGTTACTAGCAGGGACTGATAAGGGGAAGCAATTAAATGGAAGTGCCCAAACAGCGTCATCAGCTGTGAAAAAGGCCAACAGCTCGTTGGGTATCAAACGGTGTTGAAAATAAACATATTGAAAATAGAGGTGCCAATATTAGGATGGCCTTGCATAAACCAGTGGTGCGACCACATCTGGAACATTGTGCACAGTCCTCAGAAGGAACATTCTGGAGCTGGAGAAGGTTTCTTGGGGGGACGGAGAGCTAGCTAAGTGATCGGGGGGAGGGGCAGCTAGAGTAGCTTCCTCAGAGGAAAGGTGTGGTGGGGGCCGTTGGAGGCTTTGGGCCCTGAAAAGAGGTGAACGAGAAGGGTCGGGATGGAGGTGTGCGGAATTATAGATGGTGTGGATAAAGCGAGCAAGGAGAAACACCCAAGCAGAAGCCACCAATGGAGTTGAATCGTGGAAGAATCAGGATGGGAAAAAATGGGAATATTTTTTGTGCAAGGTGGAACTTTGTTATATGGCGGCTCCCAACTTGGTTGGCTTCAAAAAAAAAAAAAAAAAGGCTGAATGAATTTGGAGAGGTCCTGGGGAGTCAATGGTTGATGGCCGTGGGGCTCCTCTGGAGGCATCTGCTGGAGATTAGTGGGCTTCCTTCTGCAGTCAGTTGGCTCCTGAGAGGACAGACTGCTGGACGAGATAGGCCAAGCATGTGATCCGGCAGGAGGAACAGCTTAGTTCTTACATTCTGCATGCAACTTCATAAAACAGCAGAAGTGGAGGAGGGCAGCTTGAAGTGTTATTAGGATGTTATTAGGAAGCATGGTTGGCCTTTGGGATGCCAGAGCTATAAAAACTGGCTGTTTCTTTGATTTGTTTGTTTTCCAAATAATGAGAGAGAAATGCTGTTATTATCCTTTATTACATATGCAGGCATCGTAATACGATACAAAATCTGATTTCAGAGCCATGTACCGGCATTATGGGGCTTGGAGTCCAGCCTCAAAAAGAGAGGGGAGGTGGCGGCCTCTTTGTCCCAATGCATTGAAAGCTCCAAATTGCCCCGCTGAGTAAAACGAAGTCTCTTTCACATGGGACACTCAGAGAAAAACCTAGGTGTAGTCTAAGCTGCCAAGGCTGCACCAAATGCCTGCGATAATTGTCCCCGTAAGTCAGCCCCAGATCCCTCTGTCCCCAGCCTGGGTCACTTCAGCCCCTGATGTCAAGGCTTGTTGGCCACGTTCTGTTTCTACAAGTAGTTCTGGGAGAGGAAGATGGTGAAGGTGCAGTGGTTGGTGGAGGGAAGAGAGGAGAGCGAAAAGGGGGGGGGGGGAACAAGGGGTCAGAAGCAACAGAACGTAGGATCTGCAGATGGTGGATACTTCTCCCGTTTGTAAAGGAATGTTAGTTACCTCTGATGTCCTAACTTATAAACTAAGCAACTAAACAACCAAAGCTTTCCAGGGGAAGAAACTCCAAAAACCCAAAAGCAATGGCAAGATGCTTGTGCCTCGTTTCCGACGGACAGACGAGTTTTCATAGGGTCTGAAGTAAAGGACCAAAATGACTTTTTTTTTATCTGGCAGCAAACGTATCAGATGTGTCTGCTCCAAAACGCGTCAGCCTTACCAGGTAGACCTGTCAGGAGACACAACCGGTTGAGCTGATTACACTTCACTGCAAAGCAAAAATGGACAGAATCTTGCAAGTCTGGAAGCGTGGTTTCCTTCCTCTTCCTTTACCTCCTGAGAAATTGGAGAGGGTCTCCTCTGGGCCCCTTGCCCTGCTCAGGATCCAGCTCTGGGCTAAGCTGCCTCTTTGCTGAATGTTCCCCTGGCGTCTTTCTCCTAAGCTGGTTCCCTCCCGTGTGCCACTGCAAGGAGAGGCATCTGGCCCTTGGCATCCCTCAGGCAGGGGAAGGTAGGAGGGGGACCTGGTGCAGATAAAATACCTGTTGAACCCTTTAAAGGTGCAGGAGAACAGACAAATCTATCGCCAGGCTACAGGGCCTGGTGAAAGGCAGGGCAGCGTGGATCCTTCTTGCTGATGGGAGAGGCAAGGGAATACCCACGGATGATCCCCTGCCCCAAAGTCCTTGGTAGGCAACGTTTCTTTCAGATCTTCCAGGGAGCACGGAGGAGCACGTGGAGAGGGAAACGTTCAGAGAAAGCAAGATGAGAGAGCGGCCCTCAGAAGGCTAACGGGGAGAGCGAGAGAATGCGGGAAGAAGAAGAAGAAGGGTTACAGCGAGGTCCCAAAAAGGGCCCTATTAGGGCTCCTCCGCGGAAAGCCAGGAAAGGGCTGCTTCTGAAGACTGAAAGAGAGAGAGAGAGAGACTCCAGAGGGAGGGAGGCCCATTATCCCCATCTAATGCGAGTACTTTGTAAGAATGACAGAACTGGAATCACAATAGAATAGGCTGACATTCTTCCAATCTGAGAAACGGGGGGGGGCAGGTGTCAGTCTGAAAAGGAAGCAGGACTCATTCTGAACGCATCAAGGGAAAGATTTAGATTAATATTAAAGAGTTAAGAAGACATGGGGAGCATCAGCCAGCTTGCTCAGGGGACCCACAGTTGACACGGTGGTGCTGGTGAGCGAAGGTGGCAAATTAGCCTTGCCCAGGGGTCGGGTGTGTGTGTGTGTGTGTGTGTGCTCTGATCAGCAAGAAGTTCAGAGACTCGGCTGCTAAGAAAAACAGCTGGCTTGGCAAGACCGAGGGGAGTGGAAAGCAGATGTGGAAAGCACAGCTGGAGAGGGGGCTACAGGTTATTGCTGGCAACAGGTCAAGGTGCCAAGCGCCTGGCTCCACCATCGCTGAGAGTTACCCTTCCTCAGTAGTGCCTGGTAGTGTAGCTCCCCCTCAGAGATTTGGCTGGGACCCCATCGAGGTGAGTCGCAAGCGATAAAGAAAATGGCTAACCAGGGTCTTTCCTAGGTGGGTGCCAGAACCGGAGGGACACCTGGCATTTTAACCATTCCACCAGGCCCCCACCAGACCTCCGTGGCAGAGCTGTTTGAGGGGGGTGGGGGTGGTCTGAGCCATTTCATCCTCCGGTATGGCTTGGCAGAGGGGTCATCCGGTCAGCATCTTTTCCCATCTGGTCAGCATCTACTGCTAAGCTTGTAAGCCGCCCTGAGTCTTTAGAGAAGGGCGGGATATAAATGGAATTAAAATAAAATGAAATAAAAATAAAAAAATCTCTTCCCCCATCACCTCTGGTTCTGAGCTTTAGCTCTTCTGAGAGCCCCCTCCCCCCCACCGTCTCTGGGGATGGTTCTCCGGCTCCTTTTCCTTCATGCTCTGCCTCTGGGCTTCCTGGCCAAGATTTCTCTCACTTTTCCTCCCGACGGGAATCGCTGGCTCGTTCGGTTTGCTCATGTGGCAAGATTTCCCTTTGTGTCTCTTTAGAGCTGGAACCATTGGATCAAAGCTCTTCCCGTGAACCAGCCTCTGCTCTTCGGTTGGTTCTCCTCTAGATGCCACAGATTCAGGGGCAATGAGGTCCCCAGGCGCCAGTTACCATCTCTTCTTTGGCCGATTCCTGGCTTATGTCCAGGTTAGCAGCACCCTTGGCTCTTTCTTCCACTTTCCGACAGATGAAGTTGTCATCCAGTGAGGACCAGAATGAGTTGGGCTTCTGACCCCCAGCAGATGCCAGGATAATTGCCCCCCTTATCGCTCCTGCACGCCTCGCCTCTCTCGTAGCCTCTCTGCTCATCTGAGGCAGAAAGACCTGGCCTGTATCTTCTGCCTGCCCAGAGGGTCCATAGCAACCTCCTTCGGCAGGATCCCGTATAGGTTTTCTTTCTCCTCTTTCACTCCTGCCCAAATGCTTTCAACACGGTCTGCGCTCTGATTCCCATATGTCAGTGCAATGTCAGAGGCCATTTCTGTGGGGCCTCACAGAGTTTGAAAAGCAGCCAAAAGGCTGGCCTGCTGGGGTTGGGGCAGGGCTGCGGAGATGTGTGCCAGGCCCCCAGTCCTAAAACCCGTCTCATCGGGGAAATTTGTGCGCCATCGGGTCAGTGTGTGGACTCCCAGAAACCCCTTGACAAAACCGCCTCCAGAATATCAGGGAGCCCAGATTGCGGGAGACATTGTAAGTTGTCTGGGCCTGACAGGGAAGATGGAGGGAGTCAGCAAAGATTTCCCGAGGTCTCCCGTGTAGATAACAATCCAGTTGGCCTGCAGGATGTGATTGTACGCCAACATCGATTATCTGCTGAAGAGAAGCCTCCTTCCTCTCCTCGGCTGGGGTAAACATTGGCAGGAGGGTCTGAATTCTTCACAAGGGATTAAGGGGGCTGAAAGATCTTCCAGAATCTTCCCGTCACAGCCGTTCCTCTGGCAGGTCTGCAGCAGTGAAACTAAATGGGGGACAGGAGGGGGGGGGTGTCTCTCTTCCATTTGACTAACACACACACACACACACACACACACACACACACACATATTAAATAGTGTGCATGGCCAACTCCCTCAGTCCAGGATCAGCCCAGAGGTTAGGGCTGCTCTTGGGTAGCCAGGCTGGCGGGGACACGTCCTGGGGGCTGGGGAGTCCCTGTTGAAGAGAAGAGGGCTGTGTAGTCAAATATAGGCAGTCCTCGACTTGCAACAGTTTGTTTAGTGACCATTAAAAGTTACAACAACCCTGGGAAAAGTGACTTATGACCATTTTTCACACTTACGACCTTTGCAGCATCCCCCATGGTCCCGTGATCAAAATTCAGATGCTTGCCAGTTGGCTCACATTTATGACGGTCGCAGTATCCCAGGGTCGTGTGATCCCTTTATGTGGCCGTCTGAGAAGCAAAGCCAAAGGGGAAACCTCGGTCCATTTAACAACCGGGTTACTAGCTTATCAGCTGCAGTGATTCACTTAACAACTGAGGCAAGGAAAGTTGTAAAAAAGGGGCAAAACTCACTTAACAAATGTCTCAGTTAACAACAGAAATTTTGGGGGGTCAGTTGTGGTCATAAGTCGAGAACTACCTGTGGTGAAGCAATCTTCGAGCCGCCCTTCAAGCAGACTAAAACTGTCAGAAACACTGGCAGTCTGGCGGCCTTGTGAGTGTGTGGGCTCAGTTTGCCCCCCCCCATCTTTTAAATACGTTTTAAGCATAAAATGGCTGAATTGAGGCCACAAGTGCCAAGTGGCCAGGAGGAGCAGGGCCGGAAGGCCCGAATGGAAAGAATGTTCCAGAAAAGCCTCAGGAGTCTGGAGGGGGCAGAGGCCCACCTGGGCCAGGGTCTCGGAGGAGCCGGACGGGGCCTCCTGAGCTGCAGGGCTGGCAGGGGGAAGCGCCCCTTGTTTGGGCACCGCTCTGCTTGACAAGGCTCAGCACACTGTGCGTGACCCACTTTCTGACTTTCTTCCTCGTGTTATTTGGGTTGCTTGGCAACAGGCAGCTTCCTTGACAAAAAAAAGCCAGCGAGGGCCACCGCTGAGACGTGGCCTCCCTGCTGCGTGGCCACAAAGCAGCCGGCTTCCACCTGGCCTCTCCGCCTCTCACTTTGGAAGCAGCCAGCCTCCCTCGGCCCCGGGGAGGCACTGAGAGTGTCTCCCACACAGGAAGCACCAGGCCGTTGTTGCTTTCTCTCCAGGCGCATCCCAGGAACAAACCACCCAAGGGCAGAGTTGTCCCAGGGGCTCATTTTTTATATGGACTAACAGCCCAGCCGTGAGGCTTTTTTCTCTTCCACCTTCTCCAAGTTTCTCCTAAAGGTCCTGAAGAAGCAGCCACCAGGTTTAGGTCCAAGATGGTGCATTGGGAGAAATGGTGGTTTACGACTAGGAGGCCTTCAGCCCCTGAACCTCCCTGAGTGACGTCAGCTCAGCAGCCGCCGCCCCCCTCCCCAACCGTGGTTTGGTGAGAAAGAGTTGCCCAAGGACCTACAGAGGTTAGGTAATCGAAAATAACAGAAGGACAGAGTTGGAAGGGACCTTGTAGGTCATCTAGTCCAACCCCCTGCTCAAGTAGGAGACTCTGTACCATTTCTGACAAATGGCAGTCCAGTCTCTTCTTGAAAGCTTCCAGTGATGAAGCCCCCTCAACTTCTGAAGGCAACTTCTGTTCCACTGGTTGATTGTTCTCACTGTCAGAAAGTTTTTACTTACTTCTAGGTTCAATCTCCCTGATCAGTTTCCACCCATTGATCCTTGTCTGGCCTTCGGGTGCTTTGGAAAATAAGTTGACCCCCTCTTTCTTGTGGCAGCCCCCTCAAATACTGGAAGACTGCTATCATGTCGCCCCTGGTCCTTCACTAGCCTTGTTGTTGTTAGCTGCGAAGTCATGTCCGACCCATTGCGACCCCATGGACAACATTCCTCCAGGCCTTCCTGTCCTCTACCATCTTCTGGAGTCCATCTAAGCTCACGCCTACTGCTTCAGGGACTCCATCCAGCCACCTCGTTCTCTGTCGTCCCCTTCTTCTCTTGCCCTCCACCTTTCCCAGCATTAGGCTCTTCTCCAGTGAGTCCTTCCTTCTCATTAGGTGGCCAAAGGATTTGAGTTTTAGCTTCAGGATCTGGCCTTCTAAAGAGCAGTCAGGGTTGATCTCCTCTAGGAGTGACCGGTTTGATCGCCTTGCAGTCCAAGGGACTCGCAGGAGTCTTCTCCAGCACCAAAGTTCAAAGGCCTCAATTCTTTGGCGCTCAGCATTTCTTATGGTCCAACTTTCACTGCCATACATTGTAACTGGGAAGACCATAGCCTTGACTATACGTACTTTTGTTGACAGGGTGATGTCTCTGCTTTTTAGTGTGCTGTCTAGATTTGCCATGGCTTTCCTCCCGAGGAGCAAGCGTCTTTTAATTTCTTGGCTACAGTCTCCATCTGCAGTGATCTTGGAGCCCAGGAAAATAAAATCTGTCACTACCTCCATTTCTTCCCCATCTATTTGCCAGGAATTGAGAGGGCCGGATGCCATGATCTTGGTTTTCTTAATGTTAAGTTTCAACCCAAGTTTTGCACTCTCCTTCTTCACCCGCAACAAGAGGCTCCTTAGTTCTTCTTCACTTTCTGCCATTAGAGTGGTATCATCTGCTTCACTAGCCTAGCCATGCCCAGTTCTTGCAACCATTCTTCATAGGTTTCAGCCTTCAAGCCCCTAATCATCTTGGTTGCTCTTCTCTGCACTCTTTCTAGATCTAGAGTCTCAGCGTTTTTCTTTTTTTGAGAAAAGTTTTTATTAATTTTTTAAAATACAATTCAAAAGTACTTATTCAACAAACGTGTTGTCTGAGATTATCATTCACTAATACAAATTGAATTCCTAATCCCTTATTCTTTCCCGCAGCCATTGATAAAATAAGAGCCAAAGTATTCTGTTTCTTCTTTTTCTTTCAACCTCAAAGTAAGTCTGCCCATATTCCTCACAATCTAGTATTTTTTTTAATTATTTCTTCCTGTAGTGATATTCCTTCATTTTTCCAATATTGTGTGAAATGATTCTTGCCGCTGTTACCACATATAAAATCAAATATGTATTTTGTTTGTCAAGCTTTTCTGGCATTATACCTAATTAAAAAAAAATTCAGGTTTAAAATCTACATGTTTTCCCAACATCTTTTCTAGCCAAGTAGGTATTTTTGTCCAATATCTCTTTGCTTTGACACATGTCCATCATACATGATAATAAGTACCTGACTTGTGATTACATTTCCAACATCTATCGTCCACATTTCTAAAGATTTTTGCTAGTCTTGCTGGTGGCAAGGGCCATCTATAAAACATTTTATATACGTTTTCTTTGTAAGAGGTTGACATTGTCCATTTATAATTTTTTTCCCCACAAGTTTTGTCATTTCTCTAAATCTATATTGTATCCAACATTCTTTGCCCATGGTTATCATTGTTTCTTTCACTTGTTCATTTTCCATTTTCAAATTCAGTAAAAAGTTATACATTTTCTTAATTAGTTTCTCATCAGAGGTTAACAATATCTGATCAAACAAGGTGTCAACGCTGCTAACGTTGGATCTTCCTGCTTTGACAACTGACGAAAATGCAGCCATTTTCTCTGTTCCTATAGCAGAGGGGGGAGGGGTTGGGATGAAAGCTCAGCTAGCCATAACATAACACTGCTGTGGGAACCCAAGGACAAGCCGATAATGTTTTGGCGGGCTGTGGAGCTGAGGAGAAAGCCTGGCGCTTTAAGCTAATTGGGAAATGTGATTTATGACTTATTGGGAGTGGGAATTGCACTTTGTTACTTTGTATCGGGGGAAGGGAATTTAGTTTGGGGTTCAACTATGTAGTGCCAATACTTTGTTTCCCGAATAAAAGATTCTTTTGAGGAAAACAATGCCTCGAAGTTCTTTTGAAGGGTTTCATCTATCGGAACCATGACACCAGGTCTGCTCTTTATAAAATCTGTACAGTTTAACATCTTTGACATATCTCACTTGCATTTGTAAATATTGAATTGAAAATGTTACAAGAAGCTAAGGGAAATGGAGGTTTTGGCTTGCCAGAATGAGTTTTTATATTACCAAGCATCAGTATTAACATGGGTAAAAGAATGGATAACTCTTAGAAATAAAAGATTGTGGTACTTGGAGGGACATGACTTACAGCTCGGTTGGCACGCTTTTTTATGGTATGGGAAAAATAAAATTCATAAACATTTTCAAAATGTTAGAAATGCATTATTACTAACATGGGAAAAAATAAAATGTAAAATATACTTGAAAAAATCCAGGATGCCTCTCAACAATGGAAGCATTTGTACATCCACATTTAGTCAGTCTTGAGAAAATATGGACATATAAAGATATTCTAAACTCTGGAGGGAATTTAAAATCTAAACAAGAGATGGAAAATCAGGGTATTGATATATCTTGGTGGGCATATCAACATTTTTTTTCCTATCCTGGCTACAAAACTGGATGCAGTATTCCAGGTGTGGCCTTACTATGACTTTATTGGTACCTCACGTGATCCTGATTCAGTCCCTCTGTTAATGCAGCTTACTGTTGTGATTCAGCGTCAGCCTGTGATACTGGCAGCTGAGTCTGATGATTCTGAAGAGGAGGAGGAAGAGGGGTTTGGAGAGCCTTTGGTGTCAGAGGGAGGCTCTGATGCACTGCAGGACTCTCAGCCTGGCCCCTCCCCTCATGTTCTTCATCAGACTCAGCCGTGTGAGCATGAGGTATTGGACGTAGATGATTCACAACTGGATCTATTGAGGGATGCTAGGAGCAGGAGGCAATCCAGCAGAGTAGAACAGAGAAAGGCAATGAGGCAACTCGGTGAGAGGAGCAGAAGGCAATGAGTAGCCACATCTTGGGACTGCTGATAAAAGGGGAAGGTATGGGAGGTGCTGGTTGCTGAAGGCAACCATTTGAAGATCTTCTGCTAGAGTCCTGGTCTGTTATTCCTGTTTTAACTCTTGTTTGAACTTTTGGATTAACTCTTGTTTGCACTTTTGATTTTTTTGTAAATAAGTTTGGTTGGGTTATTCCAGCCTGTTGACTATAAAAAGGGGTTGTCCCTGATTCAAACAGAACAGGCTGGAACAGAACACCTATGATGGCATTGACTTTTCTGCCAGCTGCCGTCCTACACAGCTGGCTCATATTTAAGTGATTGTCCATTAGGACTCCAAGGTCCCTCTCACAGTTACTGCTGTTGAGCCAAGTTTCACCTAATCTGTACTTGTACTTTTGGTCTTTGTTGCCTAAGTGTAAGACTTTACTTTTCTCTACGTTGAATTGTGAAGTCTTACACTTCGGAAAATTTTGCCCTTCCCAGTTGGTAGCTGTTATTCCCCACTGCTTGGGGCCCTCCAAGCACAGGTCGTGGCCTTTACAACCTGCCCCCCTCCCACTCTCAGCTGCCTTGCCCCAAAAGTGGGGTTCCAAGACCTGAGAACAGTCAGCCCACTGAGCCTGGAGGGGCCTGGATTGCTTGGGGCTGTGCTGGGGCGGGTGGTACGTTGCCTCCCTGCCTGTGGCTGCCTTGGGACCTGGGCAGAAAAGAGCACAGACCTTGCTCTCTCCCACCCCCACCCCTTTGGCCTTTGCAGCGAGTGCCATAACTCCTCTGACCGGATCAAAGTGCGGGTCTGGGATGAAGACGACGACATCAAGTCCCGGGTCAAGCAGCGGCTCAAGCGGGAGTCAGATGACTTTTTGGGGCAGACCATCATTGAAGTCCGGACGCTGAGCGGAGAGATGGACGTCTGGTACAACCTGGGTGAGTTTGGGGCATCGGAGGATGCAGAGTCCAGTGCTGGGAGGGTAAAGTTGCCCCCCCACACACACACAACTTGACAAAATAACTCCTGTCTCAGACCTTGGGGGGGAAACCTGCTGGCAGGAGTCGGAAAAGCAGCTTGTCTGGGCTGAGGCAGCAGAAAGCTTTTCAAGGAGAAGAAAGGGGAGGGTCTCATTCAGAAAAGAAAAGAGAATACTACTCGGGCCTCAGAGAATGTGGCCCCAGAAAGGCCCCCTTGCAAACCAGATCTGTAGCCAAAGTAAGGGGTGGAAGAAAGAGACTGGCAAGCCTGGAATTCCCGTCCTTTTCAAAACTCTTTTGAGCCTCAGTGCCATCTGCTTATCACTGCTCAGGAGCCCTCCAGAAGCACTTGGGTTGAGGATCTTGGTGAAAAAAAATGTGTGCTGGGAAACCTGCCTTGGAAAATGAGGAGCGAGTTTAACATTTTGGGCAGGGCTGCTGAATTCCACCCACGGAAGCGCCTCTTGCCAACTCGGTGTCCTTCAGACATCCTGCAGGCCGGCAGCTCTGCCTCATCCGGAGACCCCTGCTTGGGAAATGGGAGTGGAGCGCTCCCCCCCTTTTCTTTTGGAGAAGAAAGAGGGCCTGCAGCCTCCTTCAGACGGCTGTTGTGTTGGCCCATCCAGGCCCCTCTCCTGGCCTCCTTGGGGGTCTCTGGGTGGGAAGAGGTGGGGTCTGTCCTCTCAGCAGGTGCAGATGGACCAGGGGGTCTGCCATGCACGTCGTCCTGTCCCAGTCCTCCAAAGGCAAGCTAGAGGAGTGTGGGGGGGTGGCGGAGCCACCACTTCTTTGGGACCCACGCAAGCCTCACAGCAGCGAGGCCACGGAGGCACAACACCCCTTCTGACCGCATCTTCCTGCCCCTCTTTTGCCCCAGGACAGACTGGGTAGCCTGGAGCCCGTGTGCCACTGGCTGCCAATAGGTCTGCAGAGCCAGCCTGGTCTCCTGAAAGGCGGGGGGTGGAGAGAGAGTGGCTGCGTGGGTGGCTGGTCTGCCTTCCATCACTCTTGGCTGCTGGAGGCCCCCGTCTGGCAGGGATGAGAACGTGGGGGTCTTCCTTCTAGAAAAAAGGACGGACAAATCTGCCGTCTCGGGCGCCATTCGACTGCAGATCAGCGTGGAGATCAAAGGCGAGGAGAAGGTGGCTCCTTATCACATCCAGTACACCTGCCTTCATGAGGTAGGCACGGCGGCCGGCTGAGCTCTCCTCCCCGAGAGGAGGCCCACATGGTGAACCCCCTTTGCTGAAGATGCTCCCTCCACTTTAGAGAACTCGGGCCCCTTGGCTCATTGCAACTTCAGTGAGGGAAGAGCTGGCTGAGCAGCCTGGGAGGTCCTCTCAATGCGAACAAACTCCACTCTGGTGGGTTTGGCCCTTCAGCCAGTCCTGGCTTATCCTTCCCAGAAAAAGCCAAGGAGGTTGGCCAGTTTTAGAGTACAGAGACGTAGCTTTACAGCTTTGCAGAAGGAGCCTCACACCCGTGGTAAGCAATAAAGAAGGGCAGGTTCTGGTGGAGGAAGGAGAGACAGAGATCTTCTGAAGGCAGTGATGAAGGAGAGTATCGGCAGCTCAGGGTTTGAAATGAGGGCTCCTTGGTGGCCTCTGAGCTTGGTGTTTCATGACCCAAATTACGGTAGGTAAACATCATCAGTTCTAACATCAGATATTCTTGCTTTGACTACACGTGGAGAGGCAGCTTTGCTTCTTTAAGACGTGTGTGTTACTTTTAGAGCTAGAATTAGTTGATCCTGGGGGGCGGGGGGGGGGGGGGGGGGGGAAGAACTGTCTCTCAAGGCTGTTTTGAAATAAGAGAAGATAAGAATTTGGAGGGTTGTTTAACAGGAGGGAAAGCTTACAATTCAAACTAATTGGAGAATGTGATTTAGGACGCTTAATTAGAGGGAGGAACTGTGCTTTGATACTGTGTGGTTAGGGGAAGGGAATCCAGATTTCGGCCAGGCTAATGCTCTTTTGATTAAAGAGCCCTTAAGGTAAACAATGCCTCGAGGTTCTTTGAAGAAGAATTGCATCTGTTGGAACCATGACAGCTAGTGATCACCATCCTCAGACTAGCGCTGATGATGTTACCTAGTCTGGCTAATGAGAAGCCTCAAGCTCAGAGACCACCAAGGACCCCTCATGTTCTGAAGTTCAGCTGGGCAGCATCCAGCGGAGGCCAGTTTTGGGTATTGAAAGAAAGTCTGGCTGAAAACTCTCCATTGTCATCCTTGCCCCCTCCCCCTCCCCCCATGCCTCTGTTTAATAGCCAGAGCTCAGCAGCGGATGAAACCCGCCCAGGAGCTGGACCAGCTAGGAGCTCACAGAGGTTCCAGTCAGCAGGGGTGTCATGGGGACACCCGAAAAGTAGGGGGTTAGTCAGTGGCTGGCAAAGCCACACGAGTGGCTCTAGTGACAACCTAGAAGTGGCAGCAAACTCAGAAAGCTGAGAAGCGCAGAGGGGTAGAGAGCAGGACCCCCAGCTGGGCTGGGCTGAGGGAAGGGAGGGGGGGCCAACCTTTGCGTTCTCTCCAGGTATTCCTTCCAGCACCTGAATCCCCAGTGGAGGAATGTGCCAGCCTTACTGGTCTGGGTCTGCTTCTCCTCCCCCTCCCCCCGCCTTGGGTGGGTCCTTTCCTGAGACCCTCTTTGGGGCAGCTGTGGGTTTCCCTTCCAGAACCTCTTCCACCACCTGACGGACGTTCAAGGAAACGGGGTGGTGAAGGTCCCCGATGCCAAAGGGGACGACGCCTGGAAGGTTTACTTTGAGGAGACCGGCCAGGAGATTGTGGACGAGTTCGCCATGCGCTACGGGATCGAGTCCATCTACCAAGCCATGACGTGAGTCCCCGGTTACACCCAGCCCTCTCCTCTCCTCTTAGACCCAGATATGCCGCCTGCGCCAAGCGGCTTTGCCGGCCCCCGAGAGACGGGCTCAGCGTTGGTGCAGCCAAGTCAGTCCGTGGCGGGTCGAGATCCCCAAACGCTGGAGAGAGTTGTCAGAGGTTCTTGAGCTCTGATGATGAAGGGCCCGGCTCCAGATGACCCTTCCTCCCCTCCACCCCAAAGCTGCAGGAGATGAATGGGGGCAGGGGGGAGACTCTGAGCTGCTGCAGGGTGCCAGGATCAGGGGGCAGTTTTTCCTGTGGCTGCAGGATTCCCACTCAGCTTCCCGGCGGGGCCTGCAGAGCTCCTTAATTCCTTGGGCTCCTCCTGCCATCCTCAAGAAGGAAGCAGCCCCTGCGTTTGGGTGTTCTCCCTTCTTGGCTCCCCAGAAAGGGCCAAGAAAAGAAAGTCAGAATCCCCCATGGGGTTTCGTAGCATTTGGGCTGGGGGGAGGGGGAGTTTGGTGGAAGTCAGGACAGAACAAGGTGAACCAGGGAAGGTGGCGCGTGGAAAAGAATCGCCTTGCAAGATCGATCGGGAGGGAGCGTGTCCTCTGTAACAGAGCTGGCCCTTCCAGGCGAGCGAGGGCAGGACTGAGAATAGGGGGTCTCTTGGGCCACTCTGGGGTCCCCGTCCTGGGGAGGAGGTGCTGAGCCACCTCTGCTTTTGCCTGGGCCCCTGGCAAGAGAAGGTTTTGCTCTGGGGCTCCGGGCTTAGTCTCCCCACCATTGGGAACACCTGGAAGGAAGGCCGGGGTTGGGGAGGGAACGGTCAGAGACGGGGCCCACGTGCCACTTTCTTGCTTTTGCACAATGTCCAAGAGGGGGTTGAATTGGAGCCGGGGGGGTGGACTTTGCTGAGGGTGTGTGTGTGTGTCTCACTCCAGAGCTTTCTTTCAGCATTGTCAGCAGCAGCAGAAGCAGAAGCGGTCAGAGTTGCCGCCTGCAGGTGTCCGGTGGCCTTGGTGCTCGCTGAGTTTGGGGCGGCCTCCAAAGGCTCTGTGGGTGGGGGGGGGGAGGAGCAGTTAGCTATGGACAAAGAGATCCGGGAGCCGTTCGAGGAAGGGCCCGGCGTTCCTGCTTCATGGCCCTGGGGCTTCCTCTGCCTGACACACACACCCCATTTCCTCTGCTCTCCCCCCCTCCCCCCCACAGGCATTTTGCATGTCTTTCGTCGAAATACATGTGCCCTGGAGTGCCGGCCGTGATGAGCACCTTGCTTGCCAACATCAATGCTCACTACGCCCACACCACGGCCTCCACCCAGGTCTCCGCCTCGGATCGCTTCTCGGCCTCAAACTTTGGGGTGAGTCTCCCCAGCCGCTTTCTGGGTCCATCCCGCAGTTCAGCATCTGCCTGGCTTTCTTTCCGGGGAGGGGAGGAACCCCTGGCTGCTTCCCCCCAGAGGGGTTGTGGAGCAGTGTGCTGTTGTAGTGCCAGAGGGGCTCTTTTAATTAGTGAGTGGGCCGGCAACGAAATGGATCCCGGTGATGTTTGAACAGCTCAGAAAGCCTGCCGCGTTGAGCAGACAAGGAAGCCACCAGCCCTTCTTTGAGACTGGGACACAGAAAATACATTTTAAGCTCTCCGGGGTTGCTCGGGCGTAGGGCAGCCCCACGCTTTTCTGAGGTTGGATTTGGCAACGTGACCTGCTGGAGGGGCAGCTGCTCCTCAAGCCAAACTCGGCCTTTCAACCTGCAGAGACACGGGCTGTGTAGGTGTGCGTTGAATTCCCCCTGGAATTGGCTGATGTTTCCATCTCACTGGTGAGCCCTAGAGATGCAGGAAAGAGAGGCCTTCCCAAGAAATACCAGGAGAAAGCCCTTTTGACCCCTGTCCTCTTCTCTCCTGCTGCTGACAGAAAGAACGATTTGTGAAACTGCTGGACCAGTTGCACAATTCCCTCCGGATTGACCTCTCCATGTACAGGGTAGGTGCTGCACCTGGAATGTCGCGTTTCTCCGTAGGGTTTGGGCAAAGCCTGCCTGGGCCTTAAGGCCCCGTGGCCCCTCCGGCAGCGAGGGGGAATGATCCCTGGACTGGCCAGGGTGGGCCCGGAGTCGGGCACTTGGGCTCCCAGCAGCCCCCAGCCTCAATTGCACAGGGGGTAAAGTTCTGTGTGTTTCTCCAAAGTGATGGGCTTTTGATCTGGGTAAAAGAGGCAGACGGAATATTTACCTGGTATCCCACCTCCCCCCCCCCACACTCCATCCCTCCCCTCCCCGTGTCTCCTTGGTTTTATTTTTTTATGTTTCTAACTATTTGTATAAAAGTAAGCTGCCCAGAGTTATCCTGTGGTAAGATGGGCAGATGGGCGGCCAGTAACTTTTATAAACAAATAGATTTTGTAAATAAATACATTTTATAGATAAATAAAATAAGCGAAGCAAAGCAAAATAAACGGAGTGAGGGTGGGCAACATTGGGGGCCTCTGGTCTCCTGGATACCTTTCAGAGGCCTTGAGGAACAGCCTGAGGAAGAGCAGGGTTGAAATCCTGCAGTCTCTCTATCCAGAAAGAAACGGGGTTCAGAAGCAGACCACAACTATTCCTACCTATCGCCATCCCTCCCACCGCAGGGCTCTAAATCAAACTGGTTTGGAGGGTAGCCGGGATCCAGAGGCCCCTGGGTCTGCCTTCCAGGGGAGACTGACCAAAGGCATTCTTAACTGGATTTGGCAAGTCCGTGTAAGCAGCATCTTATTTAGTTTTTTCTTAATAGGTTGTGGGAATATTGCTTGCGTTTGCGTGTGCGTGCATGCGTGTGCTCTTCAGTATTTTTATTAATGACCTGAAGGAAGAGAAGGAAGGAATGCTTATCCAATTTGCAGATGACCCAGAAGACAGAAAAAATAAAATTAGAAATGGTCTTGATACCTTAACGAAATAAGCTGCAAGTAGCGCACCGTAATGAAATTCAACAGAGACAAGGGCTAACCTCTCGCCTGAGGGGAGAGAAGCCTGCGCTGTCAGAGAACAGGGTCGCCTGGCCTAGTGACGGTTGTCGCGAAGAAGATCCTATGCCAGGACCTGCCTGCAAAATTGGGAAGTGGGATGTGGTCAGCTGCGAAATGCAGTGTGACGCAGCTACAAATGAGCAAGCGCCATAAAGGGGTATTCTGCTTTGGCCAGGAGTCCTGTGTCCACTTAAAAGAACAGCCCAGAAAAAATGGAAAAGGTCCAGGGAAAGGCAGAAACTCTGCTCTCCATGGAGAGGTGGAAGGAACGGGAAGCTGAGCTTGGAGAAATGGCAGCTGAGGAGGAATATGGCCGCTGCTCACCGTTGTTTTTAAAAGACAGGCCAGAACAAGCTGCTTCTTTGTGACAAGCAGCCACAGGAGCTGAATAGCACTGCAGGGGTGTGTTGGTTATGGAAACGTGGCTTAAGGGGTGGTGGTGGTGGTGGTGTGGCAGCCTGTGATGGAGGCATCAGCTGGAGAAACCTCAGGCGTGGGCCTCCAGGCGGCGGGAGAACATCAGTCTTGGGGGTGGAGAGCGAGAGAATCTCAGCCTCAAATTCGGGGCGTGGCCTGCGCCCGGAGCCCTTGAGCCGCTATGGAGGAGATCACTGATCCACTGTGCAGATCGGCCCTTCTGAGGAAATGGCAGCAGTTGGTGTTGGTGGCAAGCGTGGACCTGGCTGGCTTTGTGATGGTGGAGATGGGGACTGGTGGTGCAATGGGGGCCACAGGTAGCTGAGTGGACATCAAGAAAAATGGAGCATGGCAAGAGAGGACAGAGGTTGAGGTCGGACTGGAGTTGCCGTAGGTAGGAACTGGCTGGTTCTTCTCTTGGTGCAGGGACATCCCCTGCAGCCTACTGGCGTCCATGGAGAACGGGGTGGAAGCCCTGGCCCCACCAAACGATTGCTCCCTTGAGAGCAAGTTCCCAGTTGAGGCAGGAGGGTTTATAGGAGGTGGGTTGGGGGGCTCTGGGGCTGGCAGGAACTTCTCAGTTGTGGGAAGAGGAGGTATGACGGGATGTGGTGATCCACCACGGAGAGAGCATGTTCGGTGTTTGGTTCTAGGTCGGTCTTCCAGAACTGCCGCCTCCTCATGGACTCAATCTCAGTGCCTGACCGCTGGAACCTGCGTGGTCAACCTGAGATAAATCTCTCCTCAGGTGTGATCTTTTAAGGGACGAAAGGCCCGGCCTGGCACTAAGAGCCGGGCTTGCGCTGTGTTGAGTGTGCCCCTTTAGAAGATGTGCACACTTTTGAGTGACCCAGAGCAGAGCCTCTATTAAGGACTGCAGCCTGGCCATAAGAGTGGGGAAACCCCTCTTGCAAGAGGACCTGGTGCAGGAGGGGAGGGCCAGAGGCGGCATCTTATTTAATCTAGGCCTCTGTTGGATACCCTCACTCTTAGTTAGGCTCTGGCTGGACTGAAGCACTGGGCTTCTTCTCCCTCTGTTCCCCACCCTCACCCCATCTTAGCTAGGAAAGTACGGGGAACGCCCGCTGAGAACTGCAGGCATCCCGCTGTTTGAATTCGTGGCCGGGAAAAGTGCTTAATGCTTGGATAAGAGGCTTGTTCCTTCGACCGCTTACACCCGTAATTGGATGTAGGCGCCAGTACAGCTCGGTCCAATTAAGCCTTGTTTGCAACGATAAGCATTGAATGAGGGAGCTCTTGATTGATCTCCCCCAACAGGTTTGGTCTCAGGTAGCAAAGGGAGAAAAGGCTTTTGCCACCAATAATTTTCACACTCGCAGGGAAGGATGTTCTCTGGAAGAGCGGCTACTTTGGCTGTCTTGCCTTCTGCTCACAGGCTGCTTTGGAAGAGGCAATCCAGAGGGCTTGGTCGGCAGAGAGCCCAACCGTCGTTATCAGCCCCTGGCTGGGCTTAATCCTGCCTGAAACGAATTGGATGCGATCCCTCTTGGCCCAGGACCAAGGCTTGGTTCCCCTGGGGCTCCTTGGTGCTGGTGTGCACCTTTGGGGGACACGGTCAGGGGTGCCTGACTTTTGGCCGGCATTGGAGGGGGGCAACCCAACAAGTGTCTTACAAATGTTGGGCTCAGCTATGGTCATAAGCCTTTGAACACCTATGTGCAGGTTCTTGAAATGCTGACCCAGGGGTGCTGCGAGAAAAATCTGACACCCTAAAAGCCCATAAACGACATCCTAAAAAAACGAGGAGGGTGTGTGTGTGTGTGTGTGTGTGTTATTCATTAAAAAAGAATTGAAGTGCGTCCAAACCGTGTGCGGAGGGATTGGAATAACGCAGTAAACGGAGCGTGTTAATAGATCGAGGGAATTAAATTGACACACAAAACAGAAGAAGCTTGTCCCAGGGAGCGAATACGGCACGAGTCGTCGGAAGCAACGTTGGCATTTATTGAGGCAGGCAAGTAGAAAAATCAGATCGCTGGCGTTCGAGTGCCAAAATGTTTCCTGCTGAAGTTTTCCCTGTGAGACAGTCACCAAGCAGAAGAAAAGAGCTCAGGAACTCTGGTGGGGATGGAGTGACTTTTTCTGGCCTCCCCCAGACCTGAGGCAAGATTTTCACACCTTCCCCATAACTTAGAAGTGACCCAGGTATCAAAGGGGTGCGTACGTGCGTGTGTGTGTGTGTGTACATCAGTAGAGGAAGCGTATCTCATCACGGGAAGGTTCAAACCAGCATGGTTCCTCCCCCCACCCTTGTAGGTGGGAGAAGAGAGGGGCGGGGGTCTAAAGAGCAAATGCTGGACCCCCAGGCTGGTCTGCACCAGCTCCCCTCCCGTAGGGCCCCTCCCCAACCTTTTAGCCCCAGCTTCTCCTGGTATTCAGCCCCTGCTGATGCTGCAGCCACGCTGCGCCCCCCACCCCAGGAGCAGGCTTGGTGGGTTCCTGACAGGGGACCCCAGGCCTTGAAAATCCTCCCTGTATTCCTGCCTACAGAACAACTTCCCCGCCAGCAGCCAGGAGCGTCTGCAGGACCTCAAGTCCACCGTGGACCTGCTGACCAGCATCACCTTTTTCCGAATGAAGGTAGGACCATTCTTTCCGATTCTCGGGGTCCCAGGCCTTTAGGGCTCATACGCAGGCAGAGGACTTAGCCTAATCCTCTCTCTCCCCGTCTCCCTGGACTTTCCTTAGCGTCCAGCAACAAGAACTCTGCAAATCCAGCAAGAAATCCCTCCCTCTTTTGCCGTGGTCAGCCTGCTGCCGCATCTATTCCCTGGCAGTTTTGCCCCCACCCCACCCCATGCTGGCAGGCTGCCAAACACTGGCCTGCCAATTAGTTGAACTCTGGCAGGGAATGGGCACCTCCCGGGGGGGGGGGGGGGGGGGGGGGGCAGGAACAAGGCAGCTCATCTTAGGCGGAGGAGGAGGAGGAGACACTGTCTCTCCCCAGCAGAGGCGGCTGATTGGGCGTGAAATTTGTGTTTGTCTCTTTTCAATTAATAGGAAGCCTGTGAAATGATTTCTGACAAGCCAAACTATTCACGTCCCCGCTGTCAGGAAGGGGCACCGAGCCTTGTTTGTTCCTGGAACATTCCTTCCCCTCCCCCCCCCCACACTCCAAGCTGTCAAGTTGGCTTTGTAGAGCAGGCATCTGGATATATTTAAGGCAACCCCTGTGGCCCTCTTCAGCTTCTGCTTTGTGAAGATCACCCCTGGAAGGGCTGAAAAGTTCCCCCCCCCCCGTTGGACTCGGTCCAAAGAGGTTGTCTGGCAGAGCCTCGCCGCCGGGTCATTCCACCTGCGGACAGCAAGCCGAGGACTTTCCCATCCCAAAGAGGAAGGGAGGATGGGAATTGGCAGTGAGGTGGAGGGTTATTCTGTGCCCACATTGCCTCTTGAGACAGCGCCCCACGTCCTGGTGTCCTCAGGGTGGGGGGTGGGCTTGTACTAGAAGACCTCCAAGCCTCTTCAACCCCACGACTCCTCTTATGATATTATAACCCATTTGGAGGGGGGGTCTCCTCTCCAGGGTAGAGAAGACGTTTTTAGGATGTAACAATGGGCCTTCTGGAGCTTGAAGGCGCCTAGAATGGAACCCTGCTCCTGTGTGGCAGAGGAACATGGTGGTGGGAGAGAGCCCCTCCCTGCAGGACGCTTCTGGACCAAAGTCCTGCAAGGATCAAGTCTTGAGGCAGCCCCTGGGAGGAACTCCTTTCGGCCTCTCCTGGTCCAGACTTTGCATCCAGATGTGGCTCTCGGCTCCCTCGAGAGGTGCTTCCACGGGGGCCCAAGGGGGAACGTGGTGCCCTGAGCAGCAGGGCTGCCCAGAGAAGAGAGTTCAGAATGGAAATGAGAGGCCAGGCCCTCCTCAGGGGTTCTCCTCCTCACCTCCTTTCCCGCCATCTCCCCAGGTCCAGGAGCTGCAGAGCCCCCCGCGCGCCAGTCAGGTGGTCAAGGGCTGCGTCAAGGCCTGCCTCAACTCCACCTACGAGTACATCTTCAACAACTGCCAGGAGTTGTACAGCCAAGAGTATCAGGTGGACCCGGTACGTAAGCGTGTGCATGCGTGTGTGCGTGTTGGGGCAGACGGGTGAGCCAGGCTGTCTTGAGAGGAGGAGAGTCTGACCCCCCACCCCCCACCCAAATCCCTGAGGTAGGAAAGAGACCCTTTTGGTGGCAGTATTGGAAGAAGGACAGTTTCTGAGTCCTGGTGGCGCAGAGGTTAGGATGCAGGACTGCAGGCTGACTCTGCATTCCCACTGCCAGCAGTTCGATCCTGACCAACTCAAAGTTGACCCTCACCTTCCATCTTTCCAAGGTTGGTAAAATGAGGACCCAGATTGTTGGGGCCTATATAGGCTGACTCTGACTCTCTAAACCGCTTGGAGAGGGATGTAAAGCAGTGTGAAGCGGCATATAAGTCTAAGGGCTACTGTTATTGCTGTTGCTTTCTATCTTTCTCTTTTTTTTCCTCTCTCTCTCCCTCCCTCCCTCCCTCCCTCCCTCTCTAAGATCCATGGGGGTGGCAATGGTTAGAATACAGTATTACAGGCAAACTCTGCTCACAGAATTCAGTCGTGACCGGCTTGAGGTTGACTCAGCCTTCCATCCTCTGTGAAGCGGTGCTGTTGCTCTTCTCATTAATCCTAGCATAGTAAGGCTGACTCTCAAAAAGCAAAGGGAGAATCTAGCCAAGAAGGGATTCTCCTGAATAAAGGGTCCCAAACGAGGGGCTGGGGAGGGGGCTGCTTCCTTCTGCGGCAGAGCACCTTCTCTGCCCAAACAGCCTCTGCAGGTCTCCTCACAGCCCCCACTGGGGAGGTGGGGGGGAGGGTACGTGTGTGGGTGTGTGAATTTGGGGCTTTTCCCAGGGTAGGAGAAAAGGGGTGCCCTCGTCTGAGGTGTGCCCGTGGTCTCCCCCAGAACAAAGCGCAGGAGGTGCCTCCCGAGGAGCAGGGTCCCAGCGTCAAGAACCTGGACTTCTGGCCCAAACTCATCACCTTGATCGTCTCCATCGTGGAGGAGGACAAGAACTCCTACGCCCCCGTCCTCAACCAGTAAGGGAAGCTCTCCTCGGCACAAAAACAGCCGGCCGGAGCTCTGCTGTCCCTCTGTCCGTGGTGTCCTTCCGCAGGACGTGTCTATATTGTCCGTCTGTGTCTGTCTGTCCGTCTGTGGAACAGTAACTGTGTAGTTGAGATGGCGGCTTCCGGTTAGCGCCCAGGAGAGGGGTGAGAGCTGTTCCTCGGTCCGGTGCCCCTTCCCCCCCCTCCCCCCGCATGCCAAGGCCGGAGGCCCCAGGGCTGGGGGCTGCATGCGCTCGCTGCAGTGGGGATGCAGGGGCACGAGGGAAGCAGGCGGCCCCGGAGTGGTTCTGAAGAGGGCCTGTGCTGAGGGGCAGCTCCTGGGCGGTGGGCGCAGCAGCACGCTGGCAGCCTTTGGCCTGTTAGGGAAGACGTCGTGCACCCAGGCGCACAGGACCCGAAAGCCTCCACTGCCTCAGGGACACCCTGAGCCCTTCTCTGGAGGATATCCGGCTCAGTTCTTTCTGGGCAGGCGGCAGCCCTGCAGGGGGAGGAGTTCCTCCTTGGCAAGGGGAGGGCCAGGACGTTCCCCCGCCACCTCCCCGGAGCAAGGGGCATCCCTTGAACGCCTCCTCCCACTCCTGATGCAGGTTTCCCCAAGAACTTGCGGTGGGCAAGATAAGCGCGGAGGTCATGTGGAATCTTTTCGCTCAGGATATGAAATACGCCATGGAAGGTGAGTCCTTGGGCCACTGGCAGCAAGGCCACGTTTTGTGGAGAGCTCCCGTGGCCCTTGCCCAGTGCTGGTGATGAAAGGGTTAAGGGTATCTGGATATTAAGGCCATTCAAGTAATGAGGGGAAGCATTTGGTCTAAGGGAACATGGGAATGATGTCGGGACGGGTGAACCTCAACTGATGACCAGTCTCCTAGTGGCCATTCAGAGTTACAAGCTACCTGAAAAGGGGGACTTTCCCAGGTTGCCACACCTTGCCCTCTTTGTGACCAAACTTTGAGCACTCAGCAGCCCAGCCACATTCACGGCCATTTGCTGTGTCCCACAGTCCCCTGACCGCTTTTTTACAATGGATTATTCCGCAAAAACAGCACACGCTTCCAGTTTTCAGCAAAACTGCACCATAATGAGCCGTGGGTTGCTTAACAGTCATGGTGATTGCTCTCACAACCACGGTATTCGCACTGATGACGACGGGATTCGCTTAATAACCGTCGCAAAAGTCATAAAATCAAGTCGCTTATTTATTTATTTATTTATTTAATGTCTGTTGCAACTTATGACCCTAATGGGCAGTCTCTGCCGAGTCTTAAAACTCAAGGACTTGAACGCTGGGCCTTATCTAACAAAATGAAATTCATTGTAGAGAAAAGTAAGGTTTTACACCGGCATAAAAAACAGAAACAAATGTACAGGTACAGATTAGGTGAAAAACCTAGCTCAATACCAGTAATTGAGAGAGAGAGCTTGGAGACTTAGTGGACAGTCAACTATGAATGAGAGCCGTGTGCGGTAGCCGCCAAAAAAGCCATTGCAATCCTATGCTGCCTTATCGGAGCCCTAGAATCAAAATCACGTGAAGTATTAGTACCACTTTATAAAGCTTTAGTAAGACCAAACCTGGACTACTGCATCCATTATTGGTTGCCTCGATATAAAAAAGAGGTTGAGACTCCGGAAAGAGTGCAGAGAAGAGCAACAAATGCGATTAGGAGACTGGAGGCTAAAACATACGAAGAACAGTTCCAGGAATTGGGTTTGGCCAATCTAGTGAAAAGAAGGACTAGGCGCAGAGGGGTAAGCAACCTTGGCTTTTTTTTTTTTTTTTTATGACTCGTGGACTTCAACTCCCAGAATTCCTGAGCCAGCCACGCTGAGGGGAAAGGGAGAGTTTCCAAGCCGAGCCATGCCGGCTCAGGAATTCTGGGAGCTGAAGTCCACGAGTCATAAAAGAGCCGAGGTTGCCTACCCCTAGGGGCTAACAGGATAGCAGTCTTCCAGTATCTGAGGGGCTGCCACAAAGAAGAGGGTGTCAACTTCTTTTCAAAAGTACCTGAAGGCAGGACAAGAAGCAACGGAAACTAATCAAGGAGAGAAATAATCTAGAACTAAGGAGATAATTTCCTAACAGTGAGAACCATCAACCAATGCTCATCACTGGAGGCTTTCAAGAAGAGACTGGGCAGCCGCTTGTCTGAAACGGTACAGGGTCTCCTGCTCGAGCAGGGGGTAGACTAGAAGATCTCCAAGGTCCCTTCCAGCTCTGTGATTCCGTGCTGTATAAACCTTGGGGATCAGTCGTATCCCTATCGGGTGCTGCTCAGTTGTCAGGCTCCAGAAACTGGGATAGACCCATTGAGATTGTTCTAAGCAGATTCCTTTATTGATGCCCCGCCCTCCCATGCAGGTAGTCCTCAGTTATGAGTGGGGAGGTGATCACATGACCCCGGGACAGTACAGCCACCATAAATATGAACCTGTTGTCAAGTATCCAGATTTTAATCACAAGACCACAGGGATGCTGCAACGGTTGTGGAAAGAACGGTCACTTTTCAGTGTTGTTGTAACTTTGAACAGTCACTAAACCAATCCTGGTAAGTCGAGGATTGTCTGTAATGGAGGCAAACCCATGTCAGTTTCAGATTTCGCCCATCTTGGGGCTGCCGGTGATGGGGGAAGCGGCTTAAGATGGCTGCCTCCTTGGGACTGGAGAGGGGTGGGCTGGAAGTGGTGCTGCCAGACAGGTGGGGGTTGCCCCCCAAAGAACACAACTCTCTTCATCTCTGGACTTGCCAGACTGCAGAAAGGGAGGCCCTGTTTTCTCCACCCCACCACCGTCCAGAATGGCCAGGAGTTTGGGGTCCTGCACTGGACCTTCTGCTTGGCAGCTCTCTGGAAAGATGCCATGGCAGTGCCCGTTGCCCCCTGACTGCCTGGTCACTCTCTGCCCTCCCTCCCCCCCCCTTTCTTCCAGAGCACGAGAAGCAGCGGCTGTGCAGGAGTGCCGACTACATGAATCTGCACTTCAAGGTGAAGTGGCTTTATAACGAATACCTCTGCAGCCTGCCAGCCTTCTCAGGGATGGTGCCTGAGTACCCAGCGTGAGTTGCTTCCTGCCCCTCCCCAACTCTTCTCCCTCCCTCCTGGGACACTTTTGCAGCTTTTTCCCAGGAGGAGGAGGCCATCCCTTGCCTGGGTCAGGAGGTTTGGGGAGACTGGCGAGCTGGAGCTCCCTTGGGGAGGGGTTGCAGGAGGAGAACTGCGTTCAGGCCAGATGGAGGAGCCGAAGAAGTGGCACGTGGGCTGCACGGGCTCCCTCTTGCCCAGAATGAGTAGGGGTGCAGCCAGAAGGGCAGCAGCCAGAAACACTTCTGGGGACCTTCGTGCCGGTTATCAGCATTAAGGCTCTTTGGAAGAAGCCCTGTTTCTCTCCAGACCCTGCCCTGCGTCTCCTTCCCCGGGCTGGGTTTCCTCAGCAGCTGCTTGGGGGTCTCTGTCCTGCACCCCAGCACCGTTCGTAGATCTGAGTACGAAGATTGTTTCAGTTGTGCTTGTGAGAATAGCAAAATAACGGCGTAGCCCTCGTCTTGGGCATATGCTGCTCGTCCACTCTTGTGTCAAGCCAGGAGTGTGTTGCATTACCCGGAACTTGGGACAAGGCGTTTGGCTTGGATCTGTCACTGAACTGCTTGGCCTCGGCTGCGGGGCAATGCAGACCGTTGGCCAAGCTGCCCCCTGCACACCGAAAGGGGTCCCAGCATTAAGCATTGCCAGCTATGCTCATTGCTGAGGCCGCTGTCGGGTGGGCTAAGGATTGGGCCCTAGATAGATCTCAGGGCCCCTCAGCTCTCCTGGGACCCTCCCTCTCGCCTGCCCCCTGCCTCTTAACTGAGTGCCTGTCGGATGCCAAGGCACCGGCACCGCTCAATTTTGCAGCTCCATCTGATATTGGGGTTAAGCACCAGAGGGCAGGACAAGAAACAATGGTTGGAAACTGATCAAAGAGAGAAGCAGCCTGGAATTAAGGAGAAACTTTCTGACAGTGAGGACAATTAACCAGTGGAACAGCTTTGCCTTCAGAAATCGTAGGTGCTTCATCACTGGAGGTTTTTAAGAGGAGGCTATAGACAGTCACTTGTCTGAGATGTTATAGATTCTCCTGATTGAGCGGCGGGCTGGACTAGAAGACCTCCAAACTTCTGTTATTCCAGCTTCTGTTATTCTATTCTATTCTGTTCTGTTCTGTTCTTTGCTGCTTCTGTCTCTCTGAATGGGAGGAAAAGCCCATCACAATCTGAGCATCCATTTATCTTGCTCCCCCTCCTGGGGGGGGGGGGAACCGACTGGTCAAAAGATGAACATCCCAGTCAGAGCAGGCGGGCAGAGGCCAGAGAGGCCTCCCCTTGCAACATGGCTCCGGGCACAGCTGCCTGCCTGGCTGAGCAAGCCTCCCTTCCAGCGCCTTGTTGGAAGACTGGTTTTTTTGGGGGGGGAAGGGGGGGCTTTTTTCTATCTAGGTGCCCAGCCAGCAAGCTGCTATCTTCTGCTCCTCAGGAACAGCAGTTTTCCAAGCCGCCATAGACTGCGTGTGCCCTCCTGCCCTCCTCAGTTTTGGGCCCCAGGAGCGCTTCTCCGTTCCAACACAAGCCCAGGAGAGAAGGGTTATTTCAGGCTGCCGGAGTAGTGTCTCTCACCTCCTGCTTCATCACCTTTGCACGTTTAAGCAGCCCATAATTAGCACCAGGAGTATAAACTCTGCCGCTGCTGCGGGCCCAGTGCAGTCGTCAGGTGTCGGGAGCTGTCTGGGTCTGGGTTGGCTCCTTCCTTGTTGGCAAGCAGTTTGTTTGGGTGGCATTGGAAGACTGCCGGTGGCTCTGCGCCACTCGGGGGGGGGGGGGGGGGGGGGCAGGGGGCCAAGAGACGTTGGGGCTGCTCTCCTCTCTCTGTCCTCCCAGCTGTCCTCTGGGAGGGGCAGGAAGGGAGAAGCAGGTGGGGGGGGGGAGGCCGAGGGGGATGAGTGGGAAGGAGGGGCGGCAGTTGGGCTTTGAGGGGAGCTGGGGGGGCAGGATGGAGGGGGGGGGACTGCTGCGGCTATCCCTAGCCAAGCTATCTGACCCCAGCACTAATCTAACACACACACACCCATTTTCCAACTTCACTTAATTACCTTCCTGCCTCAGTTGACGATTCTTTTTAAAAACAGCCTGTTGTACCTTTCCCTAGGGATAAAATGTGTCCCTTGTCTAAAGCCATCCTGCATAATTGAGGCCTGCGTGTGTGAACCTGTCGGCGCGGGCATGAAAGAGGGCACCTGGCAGAGACCGGGCAGAGCCTCTGAGCCAGGGCTCCAGCATGGAGACGCAGACCCTGCTGTCAGCTCCCTCTGCTCTTCTCCCGCTGTGAGAGGAAAGGGGGGGGGGGGGACAGAGATCTGCTTTATTTTCCTCCTCCCACAACCTTGGGGGGGTGGGATTTTTACGTCCCCCCCCCAATTCAAGGCCTGATCCTGCATAGCCTCTGTTGGCAGGCTGGATCTTGGACATCTCCATTAAAAGGGCCCCAGCCTCATCTGCCGGGGGGGTGGGGGGGAATATCTTCCTGTGCCCCAGGGAGTGCATGGGAAAGCCAGCTCCTCCCACTGGTGGTTGCTGCCCAGCCATTGCTTGCCACACACACACCCCGCCACCAGCCTGGCACTTGGCCCTTTCCGCTCTTCCGCTCTTGACCGGGATCCAGTGGACAGCGACCCCTGGCAAGCACGAAGCTCTGGGAGAGGGGGAGGGATTTTATCTTTATTTACAGGAGGTCCTTGACTTACGACTTACTGAGCCCAAAGTCATGAATAGCGATCGTGTAAATATTTTTTACTGTGAAAAAATTTTTTTTTACATCCTCTTTTGTAGTAAAACCGTTCACAAATCACGGGTCACTTGACTGCAGGTCACTGCAGGGGTCTGTAAACCCGGGGCTCTTGCTGAGTGGCCAGGATACGGTCACATGACCAGGGGAGTGGATATCATAACTTTGAATCTCGAGTTGGAAGCCCAATTTCCAGGGCCTTGTCGCAGCTTCAAACGGTTGCTAAGCGAGCGTCATAAGTGAAAGACCGACCGTGCTTAGCCCAGGAGCTGTCAAAGGAAACTTTTCAGAAAGGCAGCCGCTGTTCCATTTCCCTGCCTGCAAACAGCCAAGCCGAGGGACCAGATAGGCGAGTGGGGCCGGGAGTCACCCCACCTGTGCGTTCCCTGCTTTTTTGAGGGGGGGGGGGTGTCGCTTCAGGCTGGCTTCACACAAGGGAGGTCAGAAAGAAAGCCATGGGGGGCAGGAACGGGAAACCCCCCCCCCCAGGTCGCAGGTTTACCCGACAGGGCAGGGCAGAAAGGTGACTTGGGGACCTTGTGCTGGGAGGGGTTCCTCTTGGGAAGCAAAGGAGGACAGGAGGAAAATCCCTGGAAAAGCAGCTGGGATGCGTCTCAATTGGGGTGGGGGGTGGGGTGGGGTTCCCTAAGAAGACATCTCGGCTGCCTAGACGGGTGCCCAGGGTTGGTCCCAGACAGAGCGCAGTATTGCTCATGCAGGCATCTCCCCCCCCCCCCAAACCACCATTGCAGATGGTTCGAGCCCTTCGTGGTGCAGTGGCTGGACGAGAATGAAGAGGTCTCCCTGGAATTCTTGCACGGAGCTCTGGAGCGGGACAAGAAGGACGGGGTAGGTCCTTGGGTCCTGCAGCCCCTGGATGGGAGGGGCAACAGCCCCGGGCAGAAGGGGTTACAGCTGCTGAAGCTGAGAAAGACACGGCCACCCCTCCCCCCCCCTTTCCTGGGCTAGAAGGCCTGGCTTGTGGGAGGGTGTTTCCATTGTGCCAGCCTGGTCGCTCGCACACATACGCACCCCGCCTGTCTTCCTGATGAGCCAATGGGCGAAGGGGATAGCCTCTGGTTAGCCTCTCGCGTTGTGCTGGAGGAGAAGCCTCGGCCGCAGGGCTCCATTCTCCTTGGTTTGAATTGTCCTGGCTCTGGTAAGCTGGCATTTGGAAGGTGGCAGCAGCGGGTGCGTGAACAGAGAGCAAAGGGTTGGGTGGGTCAGGATCCGAATTCTCGTGAGGACACTTGAGCGTTGTGGGGTGGGCAAAGGCACGGATGCGTGTTTCGATCTCTCACCGACTATGCCAAGTTTCATCTGACCTGGATTTTCCAACCAGGGACTTCAGCCAGGAGCTTCACCTAGTCAGGGGTAGGCAGCCTTGGCTCTTTTATGACTCGTGGACTTCAACTCCCAGAATTCCCGAGCCAGCATGGCTCAGCTTGGAAACCTCTCCCTTTCCCTTCAGCGTGGCTAGCTCGGGAATTCTGGGAGTTGAAGTCCACCAGTCATAAAAGAGCCAAGGTTGCCTACCCCTGACCTAGATGTTGAATAGACGTGGGGAGGGCCCCGAAAAGGGGCTGTGCATTAGGCCTCTTCCCCCTCAACTGCAAGCTGCCCAGAGTCACCAAGGTGATGAGATGAAATAAACTGGGACCAGCCCCAGAGGAAGGAGAGACGCAGCGTAGCACTGTCTCCTCCGCTGCCAGTCCCTCCAGACCATCCCAAGATAGTCATAATAATTGTGCCCAGCCTATAACTAATGGCACTGAAAGTGGCTAAGAGGCCAAGGGGAGCCAGAACAGACCCCCTTCCTGCTCTCACCAGAGGTCATCCCCACATCTGATCTATGCCATTTTAATCCAACACCCAGTCCTGAAACCTGACTGATAATCCTCCAGAATTCTCTGCGGTTGCCGTGTGAACACTTTCTCAAAAACCTTTCCTGAAAAAGCAATTTGGAGGTTGTTGAGAATAATTGCATCTAGTGATGGATTCTTGCAGAGGAGATAAATCACAGCCTCCTTAAGTCATAATGGCCTTTCTCAAAGATGAATTCGTGATGCCTGAGCGCCTCCCCTCGCCGCCCCCCCAGAATCTCACCCTCTAGGCCTTAGCCAACTAGGAAGGATCTAGATCTCACCCACAATGGCCCCGCGCACAGCTTTGAGAAACCTGCCCACCTCCACGGGAGTCACGGGGTCAAACTCTTCCCAGAAAAGAGTTAAGCCAGACTGACCCTTAAGTCACCTCTATGGGACTTGCCTCAGGTGAGTCCGACTTGGAGCAGAGCTGAGTGACTTTATGGCTAGGTGTCTCTCATAGTCACCCTGCAGATGAACCTCTGGTCCCACTGTGCCCAGGAGAATCTGGGCCACTTTAGGGCCACCGGTGGCTTTCACAGATGCGATAAGGGTGGAGAAATACACACATTCTGCCACCCTTTCTCCTCCTGAGCAGCTCCTGCTCATTTGGGTTCATTCTTTGACATCCTCCAGCAGCTCTCCAGCCATCTCTTCTCTAAGCACCCCTTTTATTTTGCCTTTTGACCTAGTCATGAGACTAGAGCACGGGGACCAATTCTCACAGCACATTTACCTAAATGGAAAACTTTCTATATCCGCATTTGCTGTGCTGGCAAAGCTGGGCGGCTTTAATCCTGGTGGGGTGTTTTGCTGGTTCATTGTTGTGTGAACCCAGCATTTCCAAATTCAGGTTGGCGTGTTGGGTAGATTGTTCCAGAATGTGATTGCTCTCTTATTTGGGGCTTAGTTTCAACAAACGTCTGAGCACGCCCTCTTCTCCTGCTCGGTGGTTGATATCTTCACCCAGCTGAATCAGAGTTTTGAGATCATCAAGAAGCTGGAATGCCCTGATCCAGCCATTGTCGCTCGCTACATGCGGCGTTTTGCCAAGGTACCATTCTCCCCCACCCCCCCCTTTGGTCTTTGCCAAAATGCCATCCAGGATAGTCCATTGTGCTGCTCCTCAGAAGGTTGAGTTAAGGTCTCTGATCTCCTTGTAGACCATCGGGAAGGTGCTGGTGCAGTATGCTGATGTTGTCTCCAAGATCTTCCAGAGCTTCTGCTCCAAGGAGAAGGTGGTAAGTCCCTGGCCTGAGTCGGCCCAGGCATTCACCCGTCCAGGAAAGGGGCTGCCCTTTGGCCAGCAGGCAGCCGGCATGTCATGGCACTAGCTGTAGGCCAGTCAGCGGCTCGTGCTGTAAGAGACAAAGCTATCTGGGCAGCTTCTCAAAGTCCTTCTCTGCTGGAGCAAAGTCTCCAACCGGCCTTCCTCCATCTGGAGAACTCCAAGGCTCTGGTCCCAGCGGACAGCTGTGGTGGTCCAAGGGCCAGAGCAGCTTCCCTAGGAGGAAAGGCGGTGACGTTGGGGGCTTTCTGGTCAAGAAGGGAGGCAAATGAGAAAGGAGTTGAGGGAAGTGTTCAGAATTGAACAGGGGTCAAGTGGACAAAGAGAAGCTGTTCTCCCTTTCCCACAATATTGGAATATGGAATAAAATGAAACAGAATCCTGGGATAAACAGGGTCAAGAAAAGGCAATACTTTTTAGTGCAAGGTTAGATCAGTGTTGAAATTCACCATCATAAGACATGCTGGTGCCAGCCTGGCTGGCCTCAAGCAAGGGGTGGACCAGTGCAAGGAAGTCCTGGGCTCTTAGTCCTGAGGGCCACGGGACTGCCTCGGGAGGCATCTGCTGGGAAAGTGGGGGGCTTCCTTGGGCAGTTCGATAGCCCCTGTGAGAGCAGACACTGCAATGGGTGGGCCAGGGCTCCAGTCCATTCTTACAGTAATATAAATGGATTCAGCTTGGAGCAAGAGCCACAGACAGATGTTCCTCTCGCTCCTGCATCATCCCTGGGACCAAGGAAGCAGAAATGGGTCTTTCGGTCCTCTGTTCATCCAGACCTTCTTTAGCAGTTGGGCTTCTTTGCTGCCCCAGATGGCGCCGAGGAAGGTGGCTACTTGCAGGAAGGTGCCTAAACTGCGGATCTCCCTCTTCCTCCTTGAAATCTGATGGCCTTTTGCCTCCCTCCCTCCCTCCCTCAGCCCTGCATCCTGATGAACAATGTCCAGCAGCTGAGGGTGCAGCTGGAGAAGATGTTTGAAGCCATGGGTGCTAAAGAGGTGAGTCCCAGCTTCCTCTTTGACTGGAAGGTGGGAGAGAGGGCCTTCCGGGGTGGCCAAGGCCATCAGTGGGGAGGGGAGGGGGAGGTTCCCTTACGGCCACGGAAGATCATCCTTGTTCTCAGCTGCCAGCCAGAGATGGCCTCTTTCAGAAGATGAATGGGGGTCTTTGGGAGAGGCTGGGTGGGCTCTGCTCCCCTGCCTCCCATTGCAGGAGGCCGTCTCTGCTGCCATGGCGGGCATGGAAGAGGGCATGTGGGTGTCGCTCCACCTCTCCCTGGGATCATTCAGCAGACGGTCTCTCAGGTGGGGTGGACTTCAAAGGGAGTTTTCTCTTCCGCTTTGGATGGTCGACCAGGCAGAGCCCCTGAGAGCAGCCGGGTGTCTCTCGGTAGCCCTGGGGCGCGTCTCTGTTGGGCCCCCTCTTCTCTTGGGCCTTTATCTGCAGGGCCTTGAAATTTTACATGCTCCTGGGAGGGGGTTGCCCTGTCTGACCCACACTCTCTGATTTTTCCCTTGCTACCCATTTTGGATAGTCATGGTTTTGTCCCTTGCCACAAGACCCATCTTTTGTTTTGAGCTCCCTCTTTTGAGGAGTCTTTTAGTCAGGCATTTTTCTTAGAAGCTGCAGAAACTGTCCCTCTTCCCTCCGTAACAGCCACCGTGGTGCTCCCGCTGAGTGCATTGCATGCCCTCTGCGTTGTGGGCAGACGGGCAGACTCAGGCTTGCACTGGCAGAGGTGCTCCTATCAGAGGAAGGAGACCAGTGAATATCTAGGAAGGCCACGTAGCGACGTTGGTAGCCAACAGGGCGGGAAGGCGCCTCTCCGTGGCTGGTCTCTGGGTTTTCGACAGTAAGAGAACGAGACCAGATTTCATAACTACATGGATGAGACCCATGGCAACCATTAAGTCCTACCCAGTCTTGGGCACGAAGCCAGCTGGGTGCCTTGGTCTGGCCCTCTCAGTCAGCCCCCAGGAGGAAGATGGCCAGGGCAAACCACTTTGGACAGTCCTGCCAGGAATACTGCAGGAGTTGTGCAGGTGGTCACTAGGAGTCGAGGCTGACCGGGAGACACACAATTTGTGTCTTTATTTTTTTTATGTGCCTAGATAAAAACTCTTCAGGTGGATGGGAGAGGGAGGTTTGCCTACAGTCAGAGGCTCTGCATGGCCACCAGAAGTGCCTGTGGTCATTTTGCTGACTCCTTTCTCACGGACACGGTGGTCAGCTTTTCCCAAAGCAACGGTGGTTAACGGGCACAAGGCAGGCAGGGCTGTGTCACAATGTGCCTGCAAGCAGTGTGCCCTGTCCCTCTGCTTCTGTGGCCGCCACATTAGTGGGTGTACGATTTGTCTGTTTTTTGTGGCCGGACCAAGCCCTCCGAACCCTCCGATTCTAGCCAAGGGTGGAGCTTTTGTTCCGATCCAGCCTTTCCTGCTCATTCCCCCTTTGGGGAGGAAAAATTGGGGAGGGGGTCCCCTCCCCTCCCCTTGGCTTCTGGCTGAGGGATGAGTCGTTGGCAGCTGAGAATTGAGTCATTGGCTCTTAAACTGAACCGAAGGAAGAACACACACACGCATACGCGCGCACACACACACACACCAAAGTTAAGTGAAAATTCCCCATTTCAAGGCAAGAAGGGAGGCCCGGCTGTGGACCTCTTGTTCCCGGCCCCATCTGGAGATCTACAGGACATCTGCAGACATACCTGCCTGTAGAGACAAACATATTTTCCCGTGTTAAGAGTTAGCGACATCTAAAACGACATTTGTTTTGACTGAATTATTACTGATAAAGATGGCTGCCCATAAAATAAGAAGTCTGGTCACAAAACAGATCGATGCGTAAATGATAAAACAGCTGCTTCCTCTCCCACTCTTGTCCAGAAACACGCACGAGCCCACAGACTCCACAAAAATCAGTGGGGGGAAAACGCAGGTGAAGGTGGGGTCAGAGGAAGAGAAGGGGTGAGGGAGGTGGGCAAGGACCCCTCCCCAGATAGTCCTAAGCCAGCAGCCTCATGCTGGACCCATCTGTTGCCAAGGAAGGGGGAGAGGGGAGAAGCATCCCTTCTGCCCCAAAGAGGTTGGCTTGTAGCTTTCACTTCGCATCCCGTCTGTGGGAGAGGAGGAGGAGGTGCAAAAGTTTGCACCGATTTCAGTATAAACAGAGCTTGCATTAGACGAATAAGGCAGCTAGGGCATCTCTGCCTCTTGAATGCTCTGGCCCCCTTCAGTGCCGGAGGCCCTGGGTCCAGCCCAGCTTGCGGAGGGGTGGGTGGGGATGGAGTTAGAGGAGGCGAAGTGACCGGAAGAGAGGAAGGAGAACAGCCCCATTGAAGCCCGTCACAAAAGATTCTGTCCCCGGCTTTACTCAACAGCTTCTTTTCTTACCTGCCCTCTCCCTCCTGCTTTCAAAGGCAACTTTCCCTGCACCCCACCCAGCCTTGTTTCCGTGCACCTTCCCCAGCAGTATCCCAGAGGTGAACGCTGATGGAACACACACACACACACACACACACACACACACACACAGAGAGAGAGAGATGGAAGTGCTCTCCTGCTGTGCAGGAAAGTCATTATTGCCTAAAGTCATTATCGCTCTTCCCCTCTCCCTGCCTCCTCCCCTCCCCAATGCCTAAGGGAAATTTTAAGGAATGTGCACTGCGCGAGGCAGGTCAGGCGCTGTCTGGGTGCAGCTCTCGCCTAGATCCATGCAGGCTTCTGGGAGTGGGATCCTTCCCTCGTGAGGGTCCCTGCCCAGTTTGCGTGCAAATGTGCTGCGTAGTAGTTGTGAAGTTCAGCCCTGCTGTTCTTCTTCGCCTCCTGCTCTCCTGCAGGGCCTCTGGCAAAGCGTCTCGAGGTGCAAGCAGAGTGGAGGCGATGCCTGGATTTGCTCACAGCTCCTCCCTTGGCCTTGGCACTCAGTGTTGTCCACAGGCAGCAAGAAGGAAGCCAGAGGGCATCTTTGTCCTGAGGGGGGGAGGGTGCCCCTGTGCCTGCTTGCCCCTAGGCAGTGTGGTCTTCCCCAGGGCCCCCAGCAGCATCACAGCAAGGCTGCGTTGCTTCATCCAAATGGTTGAAAGAAGCCCCAGCACGGCCAGTCCCTTCCGGCCCTCCTCGGAGTGGGCAGTCTGCCCTGCCCTGCCCTGCCTTGCCTCACCCTGCTGCTTGTGACCCATGCAAGCCAAGCCCAGGCTTTCTTCACACAGCAAGACCCTCCGGCTGGGTTACACCACCCAAATCAATAAGCCACGTTATGCAGAAATGTGACAGTCCAGTTCTGGCTCTCGGGCCTTGGCACTTAGGAAGTCTCTGGCGCCACACAAAGACCCCCAGGGCTTGTTCCGGGTCAGCTGAGCAGTACGGAGGTTCCAGGGCCTTTGTGGGGCTGGAAGGAGGTTGGACAGCCCTGCTCTGAAAAGCAGGGAAGCCTTGCAGGGAAGCGGGCATCATCGAGATGGACTGAGCTCTGACACACACAAACACACACACACACCACACACACACACACACATATCCTGTCCTGCCTGCGCTCCTAGTCTGGGCGATGGCCGAAGGCGGCAGGTGAGGGCAGCCTGGTAGGGCAACGGAGAGTTCTCCATTCTCGCTCGCCACTCTTAGCTGCCGGTGGCCTCAATGCCACACCGGCCTGTTCCTGGCAGGGAGTGGTCCTCCAGCCCCACCGCTTGGTCTGGTGCCCGAGGAGGCCGGGGCCCTCTTCCCAAGTGCAACCCCTTGCTCTTTTTTGCAGCTGGACCCCGAGGCCAGCGACTCCTTGAAGGAGTTGCAGGTGAAGCTGAACAACGTGCTGGACGAGCTCAGCACCACCTTCGGAAACAGGTGGGTGCCCTCCCTCTCCCCCCCCGCCCGCCCGCGAGGCCCTCTCCCTCCGTCTGGCTTGACACTGAGCCCCAAAAGAAGAATTTGCGGCGGATTCTGATTTTTGCTGTTTTTGCATTTGTACACACACACACCCAAAAAAGTGGACTGATCTGCATTTGGCTCTTGAAGCACAGTAAAAACATGAATTCCAAAGTGTGAAATCCGTCTGGATTTCTTAGTGTTAGATTTTCTCACAAGTTGAGCAAAAAAACAGATCAAGGTGTCCCTGTGGGTTTTCCTCCACTAGTTGTGACCAACTTTAGGGGGTGGTGCTCATCTCCATTTCTTAAGCCAAAGACCCAGTATTGTCCGGAGATGTTTCAGCTGTCATGTGGCCAACATGACGTCACGCCGCAGCACAGCGTACGGTGAAACAGGGAACGCTGCTACATTTCTTATACGGCTTATATGTGCTACCTATTGACCTACCTGTATATTTACACGGTTTTGAGTGCAGGAGCTGGCCCCGGAGGCGGTAGCTCGCTCCGTTCTGCAGCAGCTGGGTCTCAAACGGTAGATTCGTAGACCTTTAACCTTCTAAGATCCAGCGCCTTAACCACTGAGCCACCGCAAGTGATTTCCCGGAGAGTTGTGGGCTGGGAGAGCAAAATCTAAAACTGAAGGGAGATTCTCCCCCTTCTTCCCACCCCCCCACCCCCACCCTCGCCTCGGATGTGAGTCAAGGGGATGGCAGGCATCCGCCTCCCTGAAGCTGGCTGGAGTGGAGCCACAAGTGCCGCACTCTGTGCCAGAGTCCGGCCCAGAAGGAAGGTGGTTTCCTGGCAGGGGGTCGTCTGGCCTTGCAGTCTCCCAGGCCTCGGTGTGAAATAAGGCCCAGCCCTTCTGGATGGAGGAGGAGCCACGTGGAGAGCCCGCTCTGTCCTGAAGCTGGCAGCCGTCAGCTGGGCTGGGAGCGACAGTGCCCTCTTGTGCTCAGTTTCCAGCCCCGCATTGAGGAGTGTGTGAAGCAGATGTCGGAGATCCTGTGCCAGGTGAAAGGGGCTGGGAACAGCGCCCCCAACCCCGTGGCCCAAGACGCAGACAACGTGCTGAGGCCCCTGATGGACTTCCTGGATGGAAAGTAAGGACGTGGATGAGTGCCTCTTCCCAGGGAACCCTTGGAGGGGCTCCGGGGCCACGGCTAGGGGGTGGGGCCCTCAGGAAGCGGGTCCTCCGTGTGGCTCTTGTAGGTCCGTCTGCTCCCTCCGTAGCAGCCTCCGTCCCAGCCGAGGGCAGGAAGGAGAGAGCAGCCTAGGCCAGGGGTAGGCAACCTTGGCTCTTTTATGATTCGTGGACTTCAATTCCCAGAATTCCTCAGCCAGCATGGCTCAGCTTGGAAACCTCTCCCTTTCCCTTCAGTGTGGGTGGCTCAGGAATTCTGGGAGATGAAATCCACCAGTCATACAGCGGCCTAGGCCTAGGCCAGGGGTAGGCAACCTTGGCTCTTTTATGACTTGTGGACTTCAACTCCCAGAATTCCTGAGCTAGCATGGCTCAGCTTGGAAACCTCTCCCTTTCCCCTCAGCATAGCTGGCTCAGGAATTCTGGGAGTTGAAGTCCGCGGGTCATAAAAGAGCCGAGGTTGCCTACCCGTGGCGTAGGTGGTCACATGGCTTCTCTGGAGCGAGGAGCTACTGGGGGGGCTGCTGGGGGGGCAGGCAGAAGAGGGGGGGGCTCGGCCTGGGTGCAGGTGTTGCATCCCCAACAGGAGCTCCCGGCTGAGCTGAAGGCTGGCCTTGGGGGGCTTCAAGGGCCCTTCCCCAACCCAAGATTTTGAGGGGCCGGGAAGCTGGTACTCCTCAGTCCTACTGGCCTGCTCCACAGAGCGGACACCTTGGTGCTTCTCACATGTGTTGTGAGCAGATTTAGTGGGTGAAAATGTGGCGGAGGCTCCGGCACACCCGATAGCCTCGCAGAGCTGAGTGGTTGGGAGACCCAGCAGCTTCTCCGGTTCTGCTAAGGCCGCGTTAGTTCTGCTCGCTCCCCCCAACACACACAACCCTTTCATCCTCTGGGTAGATCTGGGATGCCTGTTGGAGCCCTCCCTTGGGCCCACGACGATGGGCCAAAAGTTACACCCCCGCTAGATCCCCCATCAGCCCGTCTTGGCCCATGTGCAGAGCCCCAAGGTCTCTGCGTGGCACGCCAACCTTCAGCGCACGGCAGACGTCAAGGGTCCCCTGAGAGCATACAGTCCAGCCCCTGCTTAGGGCTGAGGCCGGATTAAGGCTTTCAAGACTTACAGCTCACCCACTGCACCCCCCCTTCCTCCCCACAGCCTGACCCTCTTTGCAAACGTCTGTGAGAAGACTGTGCTGAAGCGGCTGCTGAAGGATCTGTGGCGGGTTGTGATGGACACCCTGGAGAGGCTGATTGTGCTGCCTCCCCTCACGGATCACACGGTGAGTTCCCCTCCCCCGTTCCTCCCCCCCCCCCCCAGTTCCCTGTCTGGAGCAGGCTAGGCTTGGCCCTGGAGCTCTGGAGAAGAGGCTGTGGGGCCAGAGTGAGGCAGGAGGGGCAGGCCCGACCTCCAGCTGCCAGCGTCCTTCCTAGCGCCTCGGGGCCAACCAGCCGTGGGTCCTTCCCAGCGGGGACCTTGGGGTGCTGCAGCTCCCACTGAGTTGGAGGCCAGGAGGGCCTAGCAGGGAGCCTTCTGCAAAGCCCCTTTTCCCAATCGGAGTGTTCTTTCTTAGCTTCAAAAACCTTAGCTTTAACAAATAACGCATTTAAGATTTGTAGTGTAGAATGTACACAAGAATGACATATTTTGAAGAAGAAAACAACATCTGTTACATAGTCAGTTTATATGGTGTAGGTAGGGGGAAAACCTTACACGGAACCAAGAAAAAAGAAAAGGGGAAAATTGTAAAACGAAAATTAAAAACCTAAACAGCAGAATTAAAAACCTAAACAATTAATTAAATTAATTAATTAAAAACCTAAACAACAGAAATCTCCCTGGATGAAGTTCGTAGTATTCCAAAATGTCTAAAATCATTCTTAGGTTGTTTTTTTTTATTTCCCCTCCTCCCATTGCACACAAGGGCGAAACGCTCTTTTTTTTTTTAAAGCTGAAAAGGCGGCACAAATTCTGTTTCTTTCTTCACTGCCTTGATTCCATTTCCACTTTTGACCTTCGAACAAAGCCGGCTCCATGCGAATCGCTGGGCCTAATCCAGCCAGTCCTTCAGGCCAGGTTGGCAGGGCCGCCCTTGCCAGGGCCTGGAGGACAAGGGAAGGTGAAGGGCTTCTGGAGAAGGGGGCTGTGACTCCTCCCAGAGTTTGGTGTCTCCCCCCCCCTCCAAGAAGCTCCAAGGACCAAACAGCGGTTCATGGTAGCATCAACCGGGGCGGGGGTGGAGGGAGGCTCTTGGGGCAACTCGCATCTGGCTGAGGATTGCTCGTGTCCAGGGCAACGCCACGTTTCGCTCCCCATCAAATTTTTAATCTTTTTTCTTCTGTCTTCTCTTGCTCGTCCTCGCCAGGGGACCCAGCTGATTTTCAGTGCTGCTAAAGAACTGGGCCATTTATCCAAGCTGAAGGTATTAGGTGTGGGGGGGGGGGAACAGAGCAGCTCACACATGCATGTCCCCCCCAGCTCCTCCCCGCGTCCTCAGCCTTGCGCAAGAGCCTCGTGTCGCATGTCTGTCAGAGCACGTTCATCCCAGGTTCTCCACTTCCGATCCAGACCCAAGCTGGCTGGGGTAGAGTTGACTTTTCATACTGTCTCACCTCTCCAGCGTCATCCCAGCCCAAAGTCAGGCCCTTGAACCACCCCTGCCCCAGGTGCTTGCATGGGTGTTGGCCTTCAGCAGGGAAAACGGGGCCTGGGGGAATCAGCAGGAGGGGTCTTGGTAGGTCGAGGCCTTCTCCAAGGCAGCTGGCAATGGAGAGGGCCTCAGCACCAACTCTCCTGAGATGGAGGGGGGATTGCTGCAGGTCCCTGGGGTCTCCAGCTGCCTGTTCTCCCAAGGGGTCCTGCAAGCAGCCTGGAGGGAACTTGGTGCAGCCATCCCAGCAGGCCGCCTGAGAGTGATAGCCCAGGGGAGGGAAGGGGGAGGGCTGATTCCTGTTCTGATGTCCCCGTGCCATGGCTGGGCTCTTGAGGTGGGACTGGGTGGCCTCTCTTGGGGTACTCATGGCTCCCGTTCTCTGGGAGGCTTCGTCTCGGCTCAGCAGATCTGCAGCAGAAACCAGCGGCACAGCAGTTGTGCTCTTTTGGACACGGTTTGGTTTGGCCAGGGAGGGCCCCCCCCCCCCCCCAGGTCTCAGGAGTGACCGCCCGCTGGGGTCCCTTGGCAAGAGGGGGAAGCAGTGGAAGCACCACTGGCGAGAGGTGAGAGCCAGGCCAAGTGAGAGAGGGCGGTTAGACTTCTCTGGGCTGGAGAATCCCACCAGTGCAGCCTGAGATTTGGCGGCCATCGTCGGTTGTGGCCCAAGCAGCTTCCAAGGAAACACAGGAAAAAGTGGACGCATCTCCTGGGCTTCCGTTGGCGATGGCCTCCCCCAAGCTCAGGGACAGCTTGGCTCCTGCAGGGTTTTGGCCCTGAGAGAGAAGCATCAGCAGTGAGTGACAGATGTGTTTCCCCGGTTTCCTCTCATTGTGCGTGGGTGTCTGGAGGAAGACCCCTCCCAGCCGCCCCTTGTGCTGCTTGTACTTCCCCCCCAGCTAATCGTGCCCTTTGTCCGCTGCTCCTGCTTCTCTTTCCCCCCCCCCCACCTCTTCCCAGCCTGTTAACCGCATTACCTCGAGCCCCCAAAAAGCCCCTGGGGTGGGCAGCCCACTCCCCATCCCCGCTCACCCAGCAGGTTTCCCTTTTAGGATCACATGGTCCGGGAAGAAACACGGAGCCTGACCCCCAGGCAGTGCGACGTGCTGGAACTGGCCCTGGACACGATTAAAGTGAGTCTCTTCACTCGCTCACACACTCTCCCGAGAGCGGGCAAAGCCCAGCAACCAGCCCAAAGCAGGAGGAGGGGTGGGCGGGTGGATGGATGGATGGACGGGTGGGTGGACGGGTGGGTGGATAAATGGATGGCTAAACGGAGGGATGGATAAATGGATGGATGGATGGATGAACAGATGGATGGATGGGTGGAGCAGCCTTGACTTACGGCATGTGGCCAAAGACAGGCCTACGTCAGGCAATCCACTCCCTGTCATCCGATTAAAAATGCTGTATTGGAATCTGTAAGTGGGAACTGAAGGAATCCTTCAGAATAATAAGGATTATTATTATCACTGCTTCATCTGAAAGTTGCAGAGTTGCCTTCCTTGAAGGTTTGACCCTGGCAGAGAGGAAGGGCTAGAAGGGGAAGGGTCTGCCGAGGG
>JAKJMR010000900.1:230685-246098 GCA_024449315.1 Daboia siamensis | reverse complement strand
AGGAATTCTGGGAGTTGAAGTCCATGAGTCATAAAAGAGCCGAGGTTGCCTACCCCTGGTATAGGGCGTACCTTGCTCAATTAGTAGCAACTGTGAGAGGGATCTCGGAGTCCTAGTGGACAATCACTTCAATATGAGCCAGCCGTGTGCTGCAGCTGCCAAAAAAGCCAACACAGTGCTAGGCTGCATTAACAGAGAGACAGAATCAAGATCGTGTGAAATATTAATACCACTTTACAATGCCTTGGTAAGGCCACACCTGGAATACTGCATCCAGTTTTGGTCACCACGACGTAAAAAAGATGTTGAGACTCTGGAAAGGGTGCAGAGAAGGGCAACAGAGATGATTTGGGGAGAGGGCCTGGAGGCTAAAACCCTATGAAGTACGGACGCTGGAATTCGATACATCTAGTCTAGTGAAAAGAAGGACCGGGGGGGGGGGGGGGAACATAAGTAGTCTTCCGATGTTTGAGGGGGCTGCCCCAAAGAAGAGGAGAGGGTCTACCTATTCTTCAAAGCACAGAAGGCCAGGACAAGAAGCAATGGATGGAAACTCATCCGGGAGAGAAGCAACCTGGATGGTAGAATCAGAAGCAGGCCATGCGCATCCCCCCCGGGAGAAGTCTGTTTGTAACCCTGAAGTGTTGGTAAGAACCCGATTGTAAGTCAAAGACTTATCTGTGTGCAATTGTGTGCCCTTGGAAGAGGATTCTACCATCTCAGTAGGGATTCATGCAGGGCCCAAATCTCCCTTTCTTTCTGAGCCATGAGGACTAGAGCCTTATTTTTCCCCATAAATGTTTACTGAACATTTTACAAAAACATAAACAGAGGAAAAACAAAGAAAACGTTTTACAAAAAACAGAAGGAAGGAAGGAAGGAAGGAAGGAAGGAAGGAAGGAAGGAAGGAAGGAAGGAAGGAAGGAAGGAAGGGTGGGTTCAGATTTCCTTTGCAGCAAATCTAAGTACAATTACAAAAATATCTCTTCCTCTAGAAAGCTCAGTTTTCTCCATTTTTTTCCCTACTCACAAATCGTAAGTGCATTTTTTTCCCATTTTCTGCAAAAAAAAAAGTTTCCACTCAGCCCCAAACACAGATATTGTTTTCCCTTGGAGTAAGGAAGTTTAATTTAGCCCTCTCTTGCAAACTGAACAAGCCGGGGAATCTCATCCATTCTACCGTCCAGATTCGTGCCGAATCCAAACCTCTCCCTTTTCTTCTGAATCCTGAGGACTAGAACCTTACTTTTTTTTTTTCTTTTTTCCTGGAGGGGAAGCATTACTGCTCTGCCAAAACAGAGCGCTTACAAGATGCCAGGCCGGAGAGGAAGAAGGATGGTTCCCCCTGTCTCAAATCCAGGAAGACAAAAAAAAAAAAATCTAACATTGCACAAGCCAACTTTCTTGGAAGAGAGCGGGAAAGTTACTCCGTGCTGAAGTCACCCCTGGCCATCCAGCCTATTTGCAAATCATGGAAATATGCGCCTGGGACGGAGACGCAGAGAAGGGAAAACATTCTATGCATGCACTTAGGGCACCCCTCCCAAATGTCTCTGCAACAGGAAAACTCCGAAGTTCTTCCCGGCATTGCCAGAGGTTAAGTCATTTTGAAGAAAGGAAAAAACACTCAGGGTGGAGGGTTCCACGGCGCCGAGAATGTAGAGCCGGTCAGCCGGGCACACGAAGATCTGCTTGGTCCTCGACTTACGACCACAGTTGAGACCAACATTTCTGTCGTTAAGTGAGACGTTCGCTGGGTTTCCTGGGGTCACGCGATTCCCCTTTAGCGAAGTCCATGGGGGAAAGTTGGATTCACTTAACCACTGTGTGACTCACTTAACAACAGCCGCGATTCACTTAACCACTGCGGCAAGCAAGGGAGTAAAACGGGGGCAAAACTCACTTAATAACTGTCTTGCTTAGCATCAGAAAAATTGGGTTCAACTGCGGCCGTTAAGTTGAGGACGACCTGTATTAATGTCTGAAACACCATTCCGGGAATCAAATTTAAGTTTTTCAGACCACAGCAAGCGCACAAATATCAAGATCAGTCAATTCAGATTAAGAACTGCTCCATTAAAGAAAAAAGCAAAAAAAATTGTGTCAAGAGGTTTGGTCAGAAAAGCAGTCAATGAATATCGCCATTTTGCAAACCAGGAACCCAGAGCCATTTTTTAAAATGAATCCACAAAATTAGAATAAAGTTGGAAGGGACCTTGGAGGTCTTCTAGTCCAGCCCCCCGCTCAAGCAGGAGAACCTATACCTTCTCAGAAAAGTGACTTGTCTAGACCAGGGGTAGGCAACCTCGGCTCTTTAAAGACTCATGGACTTCAACTCCCAGAATTCCTTGGTCAGCATAGCTGACTCTAGCCTCTTCTTAAAAATCTCCAGTGATGGGAGCACCTGCAATTTCTGGTGGCAAGCTGTTCCACTGGTTAATTATCCTCACTGTCAGGAACTTTCTCCTTAATTCCAGGTTGCTTCTCTCTTTGGTCAGTCTCCAAACATTGTTTCTCGTCCTTCCCTCTGGCGCTTTGGAGAATACCGTGACCCCCTCTTTTTTGTGGCAGCCCCTCAAATACTGGAATACTTGTTATCATGTCGCTCCTGATCCTTCTTTTCATTAAACGAGACATACCCAATTCCTGCAACCGTCCTTCGTATTTTCAGTCTCCAGGCCTTGGATCATCCTAGTTGCTTTTCTCTGATTTTTTTTTTCCAAACTCTCCACATCTTTTTTGTGATATGGTGACCAAAATGCTTAAGGACATTTTCTTAAAAAATTATTTGCAATCTCTCAGGGCCAGAAAATTGCATCAGCGTTTTGCAGTCCCTGATGGGGTGAGAAGCCCACAGTTTCCCGTCAGATTTTTCTGATCTCAGCAGTCTTAGAACGGTTCACTATTTTCGTGTTGCAGCTTCCTGCAGGGGAAACCCCAAACTTTGTGCCTGCGTGTTACTAAACCTGTCACAATGCTGCTGATGCACCCCCAACCCAAATCTAAGTTACTTGCAATTTCTCTTTTTACGCTTCCATCAAAATCCCCTTTAATGCCCATCTGAGACACTCCAATGCAATGTTTAAAGTGTTTCTAGGTTCCCCCGCACATGCGTGCTAGTCGTTTCCGACTCTAGGGGCCGGTGCTCATCTCCGTTTCAAAGCCGAAGAGCCAGCGCTTGTCTGAGGACGTCTCCGTGGTCACGTGGCCGGCATGACTAGACGCCAAAGGCGCACGGAATGCTGTTTCTAGTGCAATTTAAAAAGGTCTAAGACTGCCATCATGTCACTTGTAATCCTTTTTTAACTAAAACAGGGGTCTCCAAAGTTGAGACTTGTGGACTTCAACTCCCAGAATTCCCCAGCCAGCATGGCTAGCTGGGGAATTCTGGTAGGGGAAGTCCACAAGTCTTAAAAAGTTGCCTAATTTGAAGACCCCTGCAGGAACTGGGTATGTGTGGCCCTGGGGTCTTCAAATCTGGCAGCTTTTAAGATTCAGCATCCTATCAGCTCAACTTCTTCTGTGCTTTGAGTCATATAAATCAGTGGTTTTCAAAAACAGATTTTTGTAGACACCCACAGCAGGCGTGGTTTGTTGGAAAAAATTCGAAACATTTTAAAAGCAAGTTACAAGTAGTCCTTGACTTACCACAGTTCGTTTAGTGATTGTCCAAAGTTACGACGGCAGTGGGAAAAAAATGACTGATGACCGATTTTGTTAAATTTCACTTAACAAATATCTCATTTAATGACAGAAATTTGGGGTTCAATTGTGGACGTAAGTCGAGGACTACCTATATTACAGAAACCCACTTACTGGGCTGAAATCAGAAGACCGTATTTACTTGCAAGGGTTTCAGCCCACTCAACGGTATTGCATTTTTGTAGAATACTCTAACCACCCTCCCTACATTGCAAAGTGAGCAGACAACAAAGAAATAACATTTTCTGCATTTTCCCGATCTGCAGATTTATGCTCATGCTTACTTCTCAGTATTTACAATTGCAAAGAAAAATAAATCAAGGGAAAGAAAAACACGAATGTCTCAATTTTAGCAGGCTAGATTCACACTTGCATAAATATACTGATTTTTTTTTTAACAGATCGCTGCCTGGAAGAATGCCTCAAGCTTAGATTTCACCCACCCCAGGCACTAAAAACCATTCATCTACGCCAAGTCCAAGTTATGGAACAATTAAACTCATAAAAAGCCAAACATTTTCCTGTGGAAAACTGTAGTAGCAGCAGAAAAAAAATGTTCTCCTAGGAAGACAAATCTATGGCGTGTCATTGTCCCATCCGGTAATGGAACTGGGTTTGGCATCTGGTACCCAAAACTCACTGGGTTATGAACCCGTGATGAATAAATCTAATCTGCTGTGGCCCAGTTCACACACTGCAGTAATAACGCGAAATAAAAAAACCCTCTTTTTAAATGTTTTAATGAACTGAGTTTTATAGTTTTAAGTGATTTTACAGATGATCCATAACTTACAGCCATTCCTTTAGTGACCGCTGGATGTTACAGCAGCACTGAAAAAAGTGATGCACGACCATTTTCCTATATAATTATTTCAAGCTATGTAAATACTTCAAATAAAATAAGGTAAAGGTAGAGGTTCCCCCGCACATGCGTGCTAGTCGTTTCCGACTCTAGGGGCCGGTGCTCATCTCCATTTCAAAGCCGAAGAGCCAGCGCTTGTCCGAGGACGTCTCCGTGGTCATGTGGCTGACATGACTAGACGCCAAAGGCGCACAGAACGCTGTTACCTTCCCACCGTAGTGGTCCCTATTTTTCTACTTGCATTTTGACGTGCTTTCGAACTGCTAGGTTGGCAGAAGCTGGGATGAGTAACAGGCGCTCACTCTGTCAAATAAAATAAATAAGCCTTAATAGGGTCCAGCTTGGCTTGGGCTAAGCATTTATGCAATGAAACTGGATAGAAATAGAATAGGAATAGAAATAGAATTAATAGAAATAGAATAGCTGGAAGAGACCTTGGAGGTCTTCTAGTCCATCAGGAAAACTGTCCTAGACCATCTCAGACAGGTGAATGTCTAAGTCTCAAGTTTTTCTCAAGTGGCAGGTGAAGGACACACTGCAGATCACTCAAATGCACCACCCAAATTGGTCTTTTTGAAAGACAGGAAAAACACGCACAGGGGTTCAGCTGCACCCTGACTTTGCAGTTGTTTAAACTGCTTCAACCCTGACTGCTCTTTAGAAGGCCAGATCCTGAAGCTAAAACTCAAATACTTTGGCCACCTAATGAGAAGGAAGGACTCACTGGAGAAGAGCCTCATGCTGGGAAAGGTTGAGGGCAATAGAAGAAGGGGACGACAGAGAAGGAGGTGGCTGGATGGAGTCCCTGAAGCAGGAGGCGTGAGCTTGGATGTACTCCAGAGGATGGTGGAGGACAGGAAGGCCTGGAGAAATGTTGTCCATGGGGTCGCAATGGGTCGGACATGACTTCACAACTAACCACAACAACAACAAACTGCTTCAACACTGAGCATGCACAATCTGTCTTCAGTAAGCGCAAGTTAGGCCACTGTTGCCCAATCTTATCAAGTTTAAGATGGGTGGATTTCAGCACACACACACACACACCGCATTCCCCAGCCCATATGCTTTAAGAAGGGTAGACTTAAAACTCCCAGAATTCTGGGAATTGAATTTCATGCATCTTAAACTTGCTAAGGTCAGGCAACACTGGGTGAAAAAAAAAATTTTAATTTTTTTTTTAGAAAAGTGGGACATGCAATTCTCAAAAGCAGCATTTTTCTGGCCAGCACGAATTCAGAAATGCTCAAAACCCTGTTCCTTGCATCTCCGGGGGTGTGTGGGGGGCGGCTGGGGATGATGGGAGCAACCCTAAGCACCTGCAGACAATGCCAGAGGCGGCAAAAGTCTTTCGAACTCCCCTCCTCTTCTCTCCCCAAGTTTAAAATTTTAATTATGCGCTTTTTAAACCTACCCCAGCAGCCCTGTTGCTTTGCCGAAACGCAAACCCTGCCAGTTTATGGACCCGGACCAACCGCGAGCGAGTGTGACACAGGCACACCTGGAGACACGCATCCCCAGTCCGTAAGCCACAGTCCAGCAGGGATGTGCAAAATGACACTTCTGGCACATGTGTGTGTGTGTGTGTGCGCAAAGTTAGAACAAAATGTTTCCAGGCAGAACAGACCCTCGTCCGTCCTCCACCTGGGGGAAAAATTAAAAAAAACCCACACCAGACTTTCCATCTCCGTCTTCCCTTATTTGGCACTGGTGTCCCAAGAATGTCTGAAGGCATCTCCCAAAGGGACCGGGTCACTCCGCCCAGCAAAACCCACTGACGACACGGGGGAAATAAGCCCACGCGTGTCCACCCAGGAGAGGCGGGACGGACTTACTCAGCCCTCCAAAGCGGAGAGGGGATATGCCTAATCGCAGGTCCCAAAACCAGAAAAATCCTGCACTGGATTGCACCGGGAGTGGGGGGGGAGGGGCCAGACCCACCCAGGGTCAAGCCGAGCCTTATCACGGATTGCAGCGTTTCCTGCCTGCAGCAGCCAGTCAAGCCGGGGGATTTTTGACTCGGGCTAGGAAAGTTTCCATCCTGCCGAGAGAAATGCAGCGCTCGGAGTCCCAAACGTGGCCGGGAGTACAGACGGAGCACTTGGCAAGGGTGCCCCCCCCCCCCCCGAAGTGTGAGGAGGGTGCCCACCGAGATCTATCAAGGAAGGAAAAAAGGGAAGGGAGACAGCTTTTGAGAAGGGGCCGCTATTTTCACCCGACTGAGTCTTTGGCCACGGTGCGGTATTACGCCCACCAACCTGCATGTTTTCCCCCCAAGGCCGTGGCAGGCAGAGCCCTCTCTGTGGACATGCGTGCCATCGCCCCAGTCCTAAGCCTTCTGCTGAGTTTTATAAAACCTTTTCACTTTAGGCCCGCGCCACTATGTGCAAGGGAAAAAAAAAGATTCAATTAATCAACTGCAACTTCTCGCGGGGAAAAAAAAAGATCTTGCAAAGTTGGAGTTGACTGATTGAACTTTTTAGTCCCACCCCAGTCTGCCGTTACCACTGCAGCCATGCCCACCCGATGGGCCGCGCACACCCGGCACCTGACAATACTTAAGTGGGTTTGGGGTTGCAGTTTGGGCACTCGGCTTCTAAAAGGTTCGCCCTCACTGCCCCAAGGTATGGAACACAGGAGAAGGGATGAAAGGGACCTTGGAGGTCCTCTAGTCCAGCCCCCTGCTCAGGCCTAGATCAGTGGAACGGTTTGCCTCCAATAGTGGAGGTTGTTAAGGAGAGACTGGACAGCCATTCGTCCGAAACCGTACAGGGTCTCCTGCTTGAGCAGGGGGTTGGACTAGATGACCTCCACCGTCCCTTCCAACTCTGTGATTCTGCTTCCAGAATGCAATTCCTTCCTGTGGATGGGCTCTGGAGAATGGGGAAGGGAGAGTGGGAAACAAAGCCCCTTACCACTTATGGAATTTTTGGGGGAAAACAGGGGGAGAAAAGAGGTTATGACTTCTGGTTTTGATACTCAGCCAAGACAGATTATAGATAGAAGAAAGCTATGTTGTAACTGTCAGGCAAGAAGTCAATTTATCACTCTCTTTATAATCGTAAAGAAGATCAAAAGCTACTTCTTTGTAATTTTTCTTTCTGTTCTATTTTTATTCCCCTTCCCCATTTTTTAGCTTTCTCCTTGGTTTCTGCCTTTTCCCCTTTTCTCTTTCAAGAGGGGGGGGGGGGTCACCGACACCTTGAATTGCACCCGGAAGCAGCCCGGCAACCAACGAAACCCGTGGAGCAGTGGTGTCACAGGGGCCATCATTCTTGGGGGGGCCCCAAAACTGCCCACGTTGCCACACTGTGCGCAAGCTGTATAGCCGTCAACGCTGCTGCTAACATGCGACGTTCTTGCTTTGACAACGTGCGGAAAGGCAGCTTTGCTTCTTTTAAAACTTGCGCAAGTTACTTTTAAAGTTAGAATTAGTTGATGCTGGGTGTGCGGGGGCGGGGGGGTGGGTGGGTAGGAATAGGAAGAATGTCTCTCCAGGCTGTTTGGAAAGAAGAGAAGAATTTGGCGGGTTAACAGGAGGGAGAGCTTACAATTCAAACTAACTGGAGAATGTGATTGAAGATGGTTAATTAGAGGGAGGAACTGTGTTACAATACTGTGCCCGAATTTATGCTCTTTTGATTAAAAGACCCCTTAAGGTAAACAATGCCTCCAGGTTCTTTGAAGAATTGCATCTGTCGGAAGCATGACAGTCGCTTCCAAGTGTTCTTCCAAGGGTAGCCCCATGGAGAAGCGCATTACAGTAGCCCAGCCGTGAGATGACTAGGGACTGAACAACTGCGCGCAGGGAATCCTGGTCCAGGAAAGGCCGCAACTGGCACCTTTCCCCCCCCCACACACACACTTTTTTGGGGAGGGAACAAAAGGTCCTGCAAAAGGAGGACCCACAACCTTATAAACACACACACGCACACACACCCCGTTTTAAGCCCCACCTCTGCTTATCCGCTGTTTCTCCCCGGACAAGATGCCCGGCGTGTCGATGATGCTGATGCTGTCCAAGACGGGATTTGGCAACTGCGCACACATAAATCTGCAAAGAAGGGTAAAGGACAGGATTAGGAGGCTGGTGGCCCTGGGCGCAAGCAGGGACAGAAACTGGGGTCTTGGGGTGACATTTTTGCCATTCTGCTTGAACTGGTCATTCCCTCCCCACCACCACGCCGAAACTTAGGGGATGGAGTCATTCATTAAACTCGGAGGGGGCGAGATCACAGCTCTCGTGACATCGGGGCTGGGCAAACCCTAACCCGTTTGGACTCCTTCAAAACCTCTGCAAACTTTGGCATGCTGAGGCTGGAAAGACACGAACAGAATGGAGCTGGATGGGACCTTGGAGGTCTTCTAGTCCAGCCCCACACCCCGCTCAAGCAGGAGAACTAAAACCATCTCAGACAAGTGTCTGTCCAGCCTCTTCTTAAAAATCCAGTGATGGAGCAGCCACGATTTCTGGTGGCCAGCTGTTCCACTGGTTAATTGTCCTCACTCTCAGGAATTTTCTCCTTAATTCCAGGTTGCTTCTCTCTTTGTTCAGTTTCTAACCATTGTTTCTTGTCCTGCCCCCTGGGGCTTTGGAGGATAGCTTGACCCCCCCCTCTTCTTCCTGGCAGCCCCTCAAACGCTGAAATACTGCTATCATGTCACCCCCATTTCTTTGAAAAACAGGAGCCTTTAAAAAGGCCTGCTTCTGCATTAAAAAGGAGGATACCCCCAAATTATGTGGGGGTGTTGTGTGCCCATGTGTCCAATCCCAGCCCTGCCCACCCCCCCATTGTACACCCCCACCCCCCCCCCCCCCACGGTCCTTCCTTTTCAAACTATTGAAACATCCCAGAGAAGTGTCACGAGTTCAGGTTCCAGAGAATGCATCGGGACATAGAATCCTAGGGCTGGAAAGGACCTCGGAGGTCATCTAGTCCAACTTGCTGCTCAAGCGAGAGACCCTCTACCATTTCGGACTAATGGTTGTCCGATCTCTTCTTGAAGACCTCCTGGGATGGAGCAGCCACAAACCTCTGGGGGGAAGTCATTCCACCAGCTGATTGTTCTGTCAGGAAATTCCTCTTTCGTTCCAGGTTGCTTCTCTCCTTGGTGAGTTCCTTCTTACCCTGCTTCTGGAGAATAGCACCAGAGGGCAGGGTAAGAAGGAACAGACAAAAGCTTATCAAAGAGAGATCCAGTCTGAAACTAAGGAAAAACCTCAAGGTCTCTCTCCCATTTTTCTGATTCTCTATCTTCTGGTGCAAAGTCCAGGCTATCCAGCACATCAGCAGCCCTGCTTTGTTGCAAAAGCATTTAACAAACCGGCAATGTGGAGGAATCCGAGGCCAACGGGTTCAAAGATCACAAAAACGGGCCTTGGGAGGAGCAGACACAGCCACCACCAGGGGATCCATCTATTTGTCCCTTCTGCCTGTTCCCAACAAGGGCCCTCAGACATGAGAAACTGTAGAATAGAATAGAATAGAATAGAATAGAATCTGGAAGGGACCTTGGAGGTCTTCTAGTCCAGCCCCCTGCTCAAGCAGGAGAACCTATACCATCTCAGACAAGTGACCGTCTAGCGTCTTCTTAAAAATCTCCAGTGATGGAGCACCCACGATTTCTGGAGGCAAGCAGTTCCACTGGTTAATTGTCCTCACGTTAGGAAGTTTCTCCTTAATTCAAGGTTGCTTCTCTCTTTGGTCAGTTTCCAACCATTGTTCCTTTTCCTGCCCTCTGGTGCTTTGGAGAATAACGTGACCCCCTCCTCTTCCTTGTGGCAGCCCCTCAGATACTGGAATGCTGCTATCATATCTCCCCTATTTGTTCTTTTCTTTAGACTAGCCCACAGGTCTGCAACCCGCGGCTCTGGAGCCGCATGTGGCTCCTTCAGCCGTCTTCTGTGGCTCCCAGTCCTCTGCCATGTGCAGTCCCCCCCCCAAAAAAGTGGGACTAAAAAAGTTCAAATATGCAGGGCAGGTGCATATCTCGCCTTGGCTCCACTCTTCAGTCAAACCCTGTTCTGCGCCCATGTATGTGCATGCGCACACATTTTTTGCGGCTCCCAGTTTTTCCTTTTGTGAGGGAACCGGTTCCAAGTGGCTCTTTCACCGTTTCAGGTTGCTGACCCCTGGATTAGCCCAACCCAAGTCCTGCAGCCGTTCTTTGTATGTTTTAGTCTCCAGGCCTTGGATCATCTTAATTGCTCCTCTGAACTTTTCCCAAGGTCTCAGCATCTTTTTTGTGATATGGTGACCAAAACTGGTTGCAGTATTCCAGGTGTGGCCTTGCTAGGGTTTTATAAAGCGGTACTAATACAGCATTTATAAAACAGCGTTACGTGCGCCTTTGGCATTTAGTCATGCCGGCCACATGACCACGGAGACGTCCTCGGACAAGCGCTGGCTCTTCGGCTTTGAAACGGAGATGAGCACCGGCCCCTAGAGTCGGAAACGACTAGCACGCACGTGTGCGGGGGAACCTTTACCTTTACCTTACTAATACCTCACGTGATCTTGATTCTATGCCTTTGCTTATACAACCCAGGATCGTATTAGCTTTTTCCCCAATCTCATCCCGGCAGGTTTTTCTTCTTAGAGGTGAAACTCTGGGGAAGTTTTACAAGTAGTTCTCAATTTACAACCATTCAGTGACTGTTCGAAGCTACGATGGCTTTGAAAAAAGTGACATGACTGTTTTTCACATTTACGGGGCCCCCCTGGTCACGTGATCAAACTCCAGAGTCTTGGCAACCGGCTCATATTTATGACGGCTGCCGTGTCCCGGGGTCACGTGATTCCCACTCTGTGACTTTCCGAAAAGCAAAGTCAATGGGGAAAGCCAAATTCACTTAACAACCGTGTCGGTAACTTTAACCACTGCAATTCGCATAACTGTGGCTAGGAAAGTGGTAAAGCGGGGCAAAACTCACTTAGCGACTGCCACGCATAGCAGCAAGAGTTTCGTAAGTCAAGGACTACACCCCTACGCACTGTTCACACCATAGCCACAAACCACATCCTGTGTGGGCTTACAAAGGGCTTCGGTTTTCACCACAGAAGGGAAGTGGCACGCAACACCTTGCAAGGGGAACTGAAAACTCGGGCTGGGAAAGGCAGCAGAGGTGATGGGGGAGACACCTGCCTTCCCCTAGCTCCGTGGTGAGAAAATATGGCACAGGTGCCACAGGTGGCACGCAGAGCCCTCTCTGTGGGCACACGCGCGCCGTCACCCCAGTCCTAGGCCTTCAGCTGGGTTTTATAAAACCTTTTTGCTTTAGGCCTCCGCCTCCATGTGCAAAAAAAAAAAAGGTTAAATCAATCAATTTCAACTTCTCGCGGGGAAAAAAAGATTTTGCAAAGTTGGAACTGATCGATTGAACTTTCTAGTGCCACCCAGTCTGCCGTTACCACCGCAGCCACGCCCACCCAACGGGCCACGCCCACCCGGCACCCGACAATACATAAGTGGGTTTTGGGTTGCAGTCTGGGCACTCGGTCTCTCGAAGGCTCGCCATCACTGCCCTAGCTGGTGCTGGCTGGAGAGGCGACAGGAGTCGTAGGCCACCCAATGTGGGAATTGCAATCTCCATTCAGGCCCAAAGCTGGGAGAAAGAGGAACCCTGGATCAGGCACTCATCTTTCAACATTTTTACTTGAGAAACGGAGACCAGCTTAGTCGGCTTCTGAAGAAATTATCTTCCTTTCCTTCCAAAAAAAAAAAAAAAAGCCAAGTGGGCAGTCCCCACAAGGATGACAAAATATCTGGTTTTCACAAGAAAATCAAGTTGCAGAGTGGAGAAACCAACTGCCCCATTGCAGCAACTTCGTTCTGGCAAACGGGAAAGCATAAGAAAAAAAACACACCCAAAAACCAACCCTTCGTGTAATCCCATCTTGATTTTGTTCGGGGATAAGAAGGGGTGAAGTGAACTTGAGAAACTCTTCCGGTGGGCTTCCTAAAGTCAGTGGAGGAAGTCAGATTTGCTTAACAACCGCATGGTTCACCGAACCACTAGAGCAGGGGTAGGCAACCTTGGCTCTTTTGTGACTTGTGGACTTCAACTCCCAGAATTCCTGAGCCAGCATGGGGGACCTATGGCTGCTTTATGACTTGTGGACTTCAACTCCCAGAATTCCTGAGCCAGCATGGGGGACCTATGGCTGCTTTATGACTGGTGGAGGAACTGGGTATGTCTAGTTCAGGGAAGGGGGAACCTTGGCTCTTTTATGACTTGTGGACTTCAACTCCCAGTGGCTGGCTCAGGAATTCTGGGAGTTGAAGTCCACGAGTCATAAAAGAGCCAAGGTTGCCTACCCCTGGCCTAGGCCGCTTTATGACTGGTGGACTTCAACTCCCAGAATTCCTGAGCCAGCCACGCTGAGGGGAAAGGGAGAGGTTTCCAAGCTGAGCCAGGCTGGCTGAGGAATTCTGGGTGTTGAAGTCCACAAGTCATGAAGGGGTCAAAGTTTCCCCCATGTTAGTTCAGGAATTCTGGGAGTTAAAGTCCATGAGTCATGAAGGAGCCATAGTTAAACCATGTTGGCTGAGGAATTCTGGGAGTTGAAGTCCCCGAGTCACAAAAGAGCCAAGGCTGCCTACCCCTGCACTAGAGGGATTCACTTAATGAACAACCCTGGCTGTAAAATCAGGCACAATGGACTTTAAGCCACCTTGCTTCGCCACAGAAATTCTGGTCCCCAATTGTGGTGTAAAACTGAGAACTGCCTGTATTCCCCTGTGCTGGAATTGGTGCCACATCAAGAAGCTGCCTCCTTAAATTTATCTCTCTTTTTAAAGCCGCGCAAGCCAATTTATTAGTCGTGTCTGGTGGCAATGAATTCCGCAGGTTAAATTTTTCATAGGGTGAGAGAGAGCGAGAGAGCAGGTGGCACATTTCTGTTCTAAATCTTCAATAAAACCACCAAGGTCAGAGAGCAGCGAGGACCCCACAGTCGTCACCCTCCTGCTCCACCTTCTCCTCTTCCTCCTGCCCACAAACCCCCTTCCCTTCTAGCACTGATGATGTTGCCTAGTTGGGTAGCGAAATGTCTGCGAGAAAACCACCCAGCTCAAAGAGCAGCGGGGACACTGCCATTCAGCCCTGAGGACAAATATTCTCCTTTATCATTACAGGAACAATTTCTCTTATCACAGCCTACTACAATAAAATGAGATTGCCAGAATCCCTGCTTTTTAACCAAGCCAACCCCAAAGCCTTGACCGCAGAACGCCTCTGGAAAAGTTTCCATTTAGTTGAGCCAGATGTAGAATGCCGGGATCATCACTTTCTCTTTAAGGCCTTCCCTCAAATGACTGGACAGGGTGTGGAGCGGACACCTGGCGCGCGCGCACACACATATTCTGGCACAAAATCTGCCTGCCCAGGACCGCAATTCGAATTAGCACGCCCAGCAACTGGTCTGTGCAAGACCGCCCAACACACAGGAGCAACGAGAGACGGGTGCCTTTCATTTCTGCAAACACTCGTCAGCGGCAAGGATCCCGAAAAACCAAAAAAAAAAAAAAGTCCCATTCTGTAAATCCAGGGGAAGCCCCCCCCCCCTCCCTGACGGTCCTCGCCGGCGCTCTGCCTGCTTTTGAGGTCCCAACATTGCAGCTGTGTGTTGACACAGCCCGTTCAGCTCCACCAGTAAAAGGACGGAGTGTCCACATTCACACAACGCACTAAGGTGGGCGGGTTTTTAACCCTGGTGTATTTGGGGAAGAAAGTTGAGTTTGGGTCAACGTAATTCAAAGCAAGGGTTTTTTTTTTCAAACTTGGCAAATTTAAGACCGGTGGACCAACTCCCAGCACAGCTGGCTGGAGGAATTCTGGGAGTTGAAGTCCACCCATCTTAAACTTGCCAAGTTTGGAAATAACAGCAGACTAAGGCGTTGCAAAACGAAGAATTTGGGTTCAGTTTGTGTCATGGGGGGACACAGACACACAATTTGCAGAAACCTCTACAAATTGACAGACTGATCCCAGGCCTGCAAAGTCTTTTTCCTGACCACCGAACCAATATCTGACACAGCAGAAAAGTTGCAAACGTTTTCATACTTGAGCCAGGCCTGCATGCAAGCCTGGCTCCCAGATTATTATCCCGGATTTTAAACACCGAGAAGAACCAGCAAATGTATTTTTTTAATCGGGCTAGGATCCTTTTTGCTCAGAACTCGTTGAGCTATTTTTAATATTTGTAAATATCCAAAGCTTTTGTGTTTTTTTTCCCATCCTTCCTTAAAAATCATGTTTCTACAGCTGCAAAGCCAGCATTCCAAGAATCTTTGGGGGGTTTTTCATGCATTAATGAGGCCGATTGGCCAACACAACTGGCAGACGCCTCCGAACACCGGTAATAAAGAGAACAATGGACCAACTCTTGATGCGACTTTTAAAAAGGCAGGTTTAACCCAGAGTATTTTTGCAACCTATATTCCAAAGCAGCACTTCCTAAGGTGACTCACACCAGATAAAAGGAATAATGGAATTTTGCAGTGGGGAAGGAGGTTTGCTTCTTGATATTTATATGAGATTTATTTTTTTTTAGATTTTTGAGACTTTCCCGGTTTTCAAAACGCTTTTGGGTGGGTGGGGGGCCAAACGTCGCAAGGGCCAACGAGAGCAAAATCAAGCATGAAGCCAAGGAGAGGAAGGGTAACCATCTTCCAGCTGGGCAGGAGATGCAGGCGATGGTGCGAGCGAATGGCCAACCGAGCCGGGCACAAGCTGGCAGAAAAAAAAGGAAAGCTCCAACAAGCTGCCACGCCCAGGGTTTGCAGTGATTCAGAGAAGAGAATTGCGTAGTTAAACCACCCGGGGGGGGGGGGGGGGGGGGGGGGG
>JAKJMR010000900.1:218311-230585 GCA_024449315.1 Daboia siamensis | reverse complement strand
GGGGGGGGGGGGGGGGGGGGGGGGGGGGGGGGGGGGGGGGCTGGCATTACTCAGATGTTTTTGGAAAAGCGCTTGCTGACCTCTGACCCTTCTCCCTCCCCCTCGGATGCCAATTCAGACAAGGCTCAAGAGAAATTTCCTGACAATGGGGACAATTAATCAGTGGAAAGGCTTGCCTCCAGAAGTTGTGGAGGCTTCATCCCTGCAGGATGTTACAGACAGACTGGAGAGTCATTTGTCTGAAATACTACAGGGTCTCCTGCTTGGGGGGGGGGGGGCAGCAGCTGGACTAGAAGACCTCCAAGTTTCCTTTCACCTGTTATTCTGTATTCTGGTCATTCAGGCTGTGGTGGGCGAACCCTATGACTCACAATTCCCCATTAACTAGACTCCATTCATGGAACCGCCAATGAAGGCAAGCTGAATTTAACCACTGCCGGGCAGGGACACTGTAAAGTCAGCTGCTTTGCAAGGCCACTAACCGGGTTTAGGTCAACCTGGCCTGGTTATCAAGAGATGGATGGAGAGACACCCCTGCCACCCTCTATCCGGTTCGATGCCTCTGTAAACTGGTGGCATCAGACTACGCCGGTCGCTTTGCCAATGAGATGGCAGCACATACATCGAATCTATAAACTACCTTCTAGGAATGGGTCTCCTGCTTGAGCAGGGGGTTAGACTAGACGACCTCCAAGGTCCCTTATACTTTGCCCTCCTAGACATTACTTGGCTTTGGGAGGGCACTGAAGATGCTTCTGCCTTTGGCTGCAAAGGATCTGTTCCTTTTGCTGCGTTTCTCAACCTTGGTGGCTTTAAGTCGGGTGGACTCCAACTCCCAGAATTCCCCAGCCAGGCGTGCCTTAAAGCCACCAAGGTTGAGCAGCGGTGGCTCTAGTCCACAATATCGTCCCCCCCAAAGACCTTCCTCCCTCTCTGCTGCCCTTTGCCCACCTTGCAGCTGAGAAGCTAGCAGTGGTGCTTCTAGTCCTCAAGACCAAACTGTAAGGACCTCCCTCCCTTCTGCCGCCCACCCACCCTGCAGCTGGAAAGTCCTCAAGATCAGATTCCAAGGACCCCTCCTGCCTCCCTGCTGCCCTTTGCCCCCTTACAGCTGGAAAGCTAGCAGTAGTGGTTCTAGTCCTCAGGATCAGACTCCAAGGACCTCCCCACCCCCGCCCAGCAGCTGGAAAGCTAGCAGCAGTGGCTCTAGTCCTTAAGATCAGACTCCAAGGATCCCCCCTTTCCCTCCCTGCTCTTCCCCCCAGCCCAGCAGCTGGGAAGCTAACTGCAGTGGCTCTAGTCCTCAAGATCAGACTCTTAAGGACCTCCCTCCCTTCCGCCCGCCACCCACCCTGCAGCTGGAAAGTCCTCAAGATCAGACTCCAAGGACCCCCCCCTTCACCCTGCAGCTAGCAGCAGTGGCCCTAGTCCTCAAGACCCTCCTCGCTGCCCCCTGCAGCCGCCCCCCCCCCCCCCGCTCACCTGTTGAGGAAGGCGTTGCCGAAGGCGTTGAGCTTGCGGAAGGGGCGTCGGGGGTCGACCACCAGCGCGTTGCCCGGGATGACGCCCTCGCTCTCGCCGCCCATGACGGCGATGAAGGAGTCGGTGGTGGGCTCGGGCCCGATGCGCATGCCGGGGAAGTCCTGCTCCAGCAGGTGGCGGATGAAGGTGGTCTTGCCCGTGCTGTACTGGCCCACCAGCAGCACCATGGGCTTGCTCTCCCAGTCGGCCGCCTCCAGCGCCGGCGAGTGGAAGTCGTGGAAGCGGTAGTGCTCCTCCAGCGGCAGCAGCTTGCCGGCGTAGAGCTGCTTCAGCCCCTCCGAGACGGTGCGGAACAGCTCGGGCTCCTTGCGCCGCCGCGCGTCGCGGCTCACCCAGCTGAACATGGCCGAGCCCAGCCCTGCCGCGGGGAAGCCGGTCAGTGCCACAAGCGCCGCGGCTCCCAGGGCGGCCCGCACGCACTGGCCACGCGCCCCGCCGCGCTGCCCTATTTAAAGCCTCCGCCCAGGCCACGCCCCGCAAGCGCGGATTGGGCCCGAGCCGGCGGCCGCGCCCTCTCCGCCTGCCGGGCCACGCCCTTCCTCCGGGTGCTCCTCTCAGCAAGCCTCCGTCCGGGCCACGCCCTCTCAGCGCTGATTGGCTGCTCCCTGGCGGCCGGGCGCTCTCCGGCTGACTTACCCACCCCTCCCCGGGGGAATGCTTCCTGTAGAGTACCTCCGCTCGGGCCACGCCCACTTTGGGCTGATTGGCTCCGGCAGGACAGACAGGGTGCCTCTTCGCCTGCCCCGCTACAGCACGGCGGACGCTCCTCACGTAAAGTTCCCTCAGCGCTGATTGGCTCCTGCCCGGGAGGATCACCACGCCCTCCCCCTTATAAGGGACAAGCTTCAGGGACACGCCCTCCCCAGCGCCAATTGGTTCGTCCCAGACGGCCTCTCCCTCTCCTGTCACTCCCCTTGTAAAAAGCCTCCGCCCCGGCTACGCCCCCTCGACGCCGATTGGCCACGGCCATGGCAGACGAGGCAGAGAGGCGGAAGTGTAGGGCTGCTCAGGGATCTATGGCGCTTAGAGAAAATGTAGAGGTGACCCATGGGACACAGGGCAGAGGAGAGGTGTCCTGGGACTGCCTCTGAACATGTGCAGAGTACTTTGGAGCAGATAAATATTTTTTTAATCGTCGGGTTTAGGGCGCCCTAATGCCACTTAATCAATTTCAAATTGATTAAAACAGTGCTTCCCAACTTCAGCAATGCCACGTGTGTGGACTCGCATTAGGGCTGCCTGGGGGATTCTGGGAGTTGAAGTCCACCCATGTTAAAGTTGCTGAGCCTGAGAAATTTTATTTATTTTTTTTTAATTTTAATTCCATTTATATCCCGCCCTTCTCCGAAGACTTCATTCTATGTATATGCCTGCTTGTTAGGGCTTTCACACACACCCCAAGTGGCGTTATTACAAAGTCAGCTTATTGCCCCCAACAATCTGGGTCCTCATTTTACCTACCTGGGAAGGATGGAAGGCTGAGTCAACCTTGAGCCTGGTGGGATGCGAACCTGCATTCTGGGAGCAAGTGAGCTATTGTAGCTTGGTTGGAGAAAGGTGCAGAGAACACCCGGGCACTGCAGGGGTTCAAAAAAACTCAAGATGGCAGTTGCAAAGTTCCAACTTTTTATGACATGAATTGCATCAAAAAAAAATCAAGAACTACCAGAAGTACAGGCAGGATTTCGAAGAGGCAGAGGAACTAGAGATCAAATTGCCAACATACGCTGGATCATGGAGAAAGCTAGAGAGTTCCAGAAAAACATCTACTTCTGCTTCATTGACTATGCTAAACCTTTGATTGTGTGGATCATAACAAACTGTGGAAAGTCCTTAAAGAGATGGGAGTACCAGACCATCTTATTTGTCTCTTGAGAAACCTATATGTATAAGTAGCAACAGTGAGAACTGGACACGGAACCACTGATTGGTTCAAAATTGGGAAAGGAGTCTGGCAAGGCTGTATACTGTCGCCTTGCCTATTTAACTTATATGCAGAGCACATCATGAGAAAGGCAGGGCTAGATGAATCAAAAGTTGGAATTAAGATTGCCGGAAGAAACATCAACAACCTAAGATATGCAGATGATGCCACTCTAATGGCACAAAGTGAAGAGGAACTAAAGAGTCTTGTGCTGCGGGTGAAGAAGGAGAGTGCAAAACTTGGGTTGAAACTAAACATTAAGAACACCAAGATCATGGCATCTGGCCCTCTCAATTCCTGGCAAATAGATGGGGAAGAAATGGAGGTAGTGACAGATTTTATCTTCCTGGGCTCCAAGATCACTGCAGATGGGGACTGCAGCCAAGAAATTAAAAGATGCTTGCTCGGGAGGAAAGCCATGGCAAATCTAGACAGCACACTAAAAAGCAGAGACGTCACTCTGCCAACAAAAGTGCGTATAGTCAAGGCTATGGTCTCCCCAGTTGCAATGTATGGCAGTGAAAGTTGGACCATAAGAAAGGCTGAGCGCCAAAGAATTGAGGCCTTTGAACTCTGGTGCTGGAGAAGACTCTTGAGAGTCCCTTGGACTGCAAGGCGATCAAACCGGTCAGTCCTAGAGGAGATCAACCCTGACTGCTCTTTAGAAGGCCAGATCCTGAAGCTAAAACTCAAATCCTTTGGCCACCTAATGAGAAGGAAGGACTCACTGGAGAAGAGCCTCATGCTGGGAAAGATTGAGGGCAAGAGAAGAAGGGGACGACAGAGAATGAGGTGGCTGGATGGAGTCACTGAAGCAGGAGGCATGAGCTTAAATGGACTCCAGAAGATGGTAGAGGACAGGAAGGCCTGGAGGAATGTTGTCCATGGGGTCGCGAGGGATCGGACACGACTTCGCAGCTAACAACAACAACAACAAAATATATATCTTGCCTTTCTATAGACACATCTGCCACCTGCCATCTTGACTTTTTTTACCCCCTTGGGCTACGCTTGCCCTGCAGGTGGGGACAGAACTATTGAACTATTCTTTGCCTTCCAAGTAAACTATTCCTTGCATTTTGATTGTCTATTGAAGAATTCAGGCCAGCGTGTTTCCTCTCATTTTTCCCAACAACCCTGCGAGGGAGGCTGGCGCAAAAAACCAATGCTAAGCACATTGGTTTGTGCTTAAATTGTAAGCCGCCCTGAGTCTTCGGAGAAGGGCGGGATATAAATGGGATTAAAATAAAATAAAATAAATAAATAAATAAATAACGTCCATAAGCTTCCATGGATGGGATGAACCCAAACCTAGATCACCCCCAAACCATGCCTTTTTGGGGCCGGGAAACACACACACACACACACACACACACATTTTTAACTATTCCCAAAGGGGCCCCAAGCAAGGCTGTAATCATGGCTGATAAAAATCAGGCAGAGCTTTGGTCCCATCTGGGCTGCCATTTTAACTTTTTGGCCACCCCACTGTTCCCCTTTCGATGGGCAGGGGAGCCCCCTGACCTGAGCTGCCTTCGTCCATGTCCAGATTCCGGAGGGGCCCCGGCTGGGCCCCTTGCATGACAGCTTCAATCAGCTGGGCAGTTGAACGGCCCGCCTGAGATGGAATTCCTCTTTGTGAACCGACCTGCGGGTTGCAGCTGAGGTCAGCAGATTCCAGAATGGCTGGGGTCTCCTGTTGTAAGATGCTGGCTTGCTGGATAAGTCGAGGCAGAGCAAGCCATGATGCTCTGTTGCATAGAAGCTACACAAAGAGCTACATCATGATGGGGAAATACTAGTTGTTGTTCTCCTCCTCTTCACAAAAGACTGCTGGGGTATGGCAGTGTTTCTCATCCTTGGCAACTTCAAAACTAGTGGAATAGAATAGAATAGAATCTGAAAGGCACCTTGGAGGTCTTCTAGTCCAGCCCCCTGCTCAAGCGGGAGACCCCCCCCTAGACCATCTCAGACAAGTGGCTGTCCAATCTCTTCTTAAAAACTTCCAGTGATGGAGCCCCCACAATTTCTGGTGGCCAGCTGTTCCACTGGTTAATTGTCTTCATTGTTAGGAAGTTTCTCCTTAATCCCAGGTTGCTTCTCTCTCTGATTAATTTCCAATTGCCTGGGAGGGAATTCTGGGAGTTGAAGTCTACAACTCTTAAAGTTGCCAAGGTTGAGAAGGTAAAGGTAAAGGTTCCCCCGCAAAGCTGAAGAGCTTGTCCAAGAACGTCTCCGTGGTCATATGGCCGGCATGACTGGACGCCAAAGGCGCATGGAACGCTGTTACCTTCCCACCGTGGTGGTCCCTATTTTTCTACTTGCATTTTTATGTGCTTTCGAACTGCTAGGTTGGCAGAAGCTGGGACAAGTAACAGGCGCTCACTCTGTTACGCGGTACTCGGGATTTGACCTGCCAAACTGCTGACCTTCTGATGGACAAGCTCAGTGTCCTAACCCACTGAGCCACCGCGTCCCTTCTAAGGTTGAGAAACACTGCCCTAAAAGTGGCATTTCAAAAACTAGGCATGCTCTGGGTGGGTTAGGTTAGCTCATTGGCACTTTGAGCCCCTCCAATCATGCTTCCTTGGGGAAGGGGGTTTCTCTCCAAAACAGACCTTGGAACTATAGGAAGTCTTCAATTTAAAACCATTCGTTTAGCAACCATGCAAAGTGACAACAGCAGTGGGGAAAAAAAAGACTTATGTCCGGTCCTCACAGTTATGACTGGAGCACCATTCCGACAGTCACGGGATCAAAATTCAGGTGCTTGGCAACTGGGAGTCGTTTCTGACTTTCCTTGCTGGCTTCTGGTGAGCAAACTCAGTTGGGGAGATCGGATGCATTTAACGACTTGCACGATTCACTTAACAACTGCAGCGATTTGCTTCACAACCAACGCAAAAAAAAGTCGTAAAATCAGGTCCAACATCTTTGGTTCAGAAATTGCGGTCCCAGTGGTGGCTGCAACAACCACAACTGAGCTCAAAATTTCCGTTGCTAAGCGAGTCAGTGGATAAGTTAATTTTGCCCCATTTTATCACAATTTCTTGCCACAGTTGATAAGTGAATCACTGCCGTTGGTAAATTAGTAAGACAATTATTTCGTGAATCTGGCTTCCCCATTTGACTTTGCTGGTCAGAAGGTTGCAAAAGGGGATCACTGACCCCGGGATGCTGCAACCGTCATAAACGTGAGTCAGTTGCCAAGCATCTATATTTTGATCACGTGACCACGGGGGATGCTGCAACAAGGGTGGAAAACGCTCCTAAGTCACTTTTTTCAGGGCTGTTGTAACTTCAAACGGTCACTAAATGAACTGTTGTAAGTCGAGGACGGCTTGTGGGGACTGGGGAGGGTGGAGGCTTAGTCAGAAAGCTGAAACCTGCCATTTGGGGTGGCGGGATCTTTTCCTCACAACCACACACACACACACCGCTGCTGGCCTCTGAGTCGTTGCTAAGCTGCCGCTGGCCTGTTTTCCTTCATTCCGAGGACCGAAGCCAGAAATTCCGATCTGGGCTGCCTCAGGCCTCCCAGCAGAGCCGGGCCAGGAAGCCGGGAAGGGAAATTGGGTTGGGGTGGGGGAAGAGAGAGGAAAAGGACAAAATTTTCCTTCCAAATATGGGAAGAGCCACATCCCGAAAACTCCCAGCAGACTTGCACGTGTTTTCCAGTGCAAGGGAGGGAAATGAACGAGAGAAATAAAATACAAATATAAAAAATTCAAAATAGCCAGAATAGGGAGGGGTGAAGGGAGGAGGCAGACTTGGGGTCCTGATGCCAAACGGGCTATTGCTACGCGGGGCGAGAATCAAGCTGGAGTCCGCGCATTTATTTCAGCCACCCGGGGTGGTGGGGATGTGGGGGGGTGATGCTTTAACCTTAACCCTCTTTGCCTCTCTACTGGGTTTTGCCAGGATGTTGGAGGAGGGGCTGCAGCCCCCTCCCCAAATCCAGACAAGCACATCAGGACATCCCTGCAGCTTTCCAAGGAGCCCTCTCTCGTTCCCCAGGAGAAGGAGGTCTCTCTTGGCCCATCCAAGAGGGGAGAAGGGAAATTTGGACGGCAGCCCTGAACATCTGCGCTCTCAACCTCCTGCCCGGAGCTGTGTCTATGCCACGTGACGGTGTGCCAGCCCGGAGAGATCCTAGCTGGAAACCCCTTTGCAGCGAAGTCAGCCCAAGCTGAGGCTGCAGCTGGTTGGAAGGAGATGAAAGCCACAGCTGGAAGGTGGGGGGGAAGAGGCTGATTGCATTAGGGGGTCTCCCGCTGCAACCTTAGGAGACCCTGAGCTGGCCTAAGATGGGATCCAGGATAAACAGCTTAGAGCACTGCTTTCCTCAACCTTGCCCACATTAAGATGGGTAGACTTCAGCTCCCAGAATGCTGTTTCTCAATTGGCCAACTTTTAAGATGGGTGGACTTCAGCTCCCAGAATTCCCCAGCCGGGGCATACGTAGTATTAAGTTGGATCCACCCATTACACAGGAAGTCCTTGATTTACAACCATTCATTTAGTGACCGTTCATAGTTACATCAGCACTGAAAAAAAAGAGAGGGGACCATTTTTCATGCTTAACGACCGTTGCAGCATCCCCAAGATCACGTGATCAAAATTCCGGCACTTGGCAAATGACTCATATTTACGACGGTTGCGGTGTCTCCTGGGGTCCTGTGATTTCCCCCTTTTGCAACCCTCAGACAAGCAAAGTCAATTGGGACTCGGGATTCACTTAGCAGCCATGTTACTAATTTAAGAACAGCAGTGATTTGCTTAACAACTGTGGCGAGAAAGGTCGTAAAATGGGGCAAAACTTACTTGACCACTGTCTTGGTTAGCAACTGAAATTTTGGACTCAACTGTGGTCGTAAGTCAAGGACTAGTCTTTGAATGAGAGTTCACCAGGAAGTTGGGAAAAAAAAACATTGGGAGGATGCAGCCATGTACCACATCCGTAATTTGCCAAAATACAGGAAGTCACCCACAGCTGAGCCAAAGGAGGTTTGATTTAAATTTAAATTTCCATATCGTGTCCAACTCAGGTTGGCCGGTTGTGTGAACTCAGCCCCTGTGAAGCATGGTTTAAGGGCAGCATTTCTCAACCTTGAAGATGGGTAGACTTCAACTCCCAGAATTCCCCAGCTGGCTGGCTGGGGAATTCTGGGACTTGAAGTCTTCAAGAGGTCAAGGTGGAGAAACATTTGTTTAGGGCTATTGTGAAGTCAGCCAATGTACTGTACATGTTAGCATGTGTTATTAATTTTATCCACATCATTAAGCCATGATTATTTGAACCACTATTTGCTGATCAAACCACAATTTACATGTGCAGTAAGCTACGAACCACTGAATGCTCACATCATGTAATGCCTAAAATCATAAAACAACTGCTGCTTACTTTGATGACCAAACACAGGTGTTGGTGTGAGTCTGTGAGAGGGAGAAAGGACTAGACAGAATTCATGCATGATATGTGTGAATCCAGCCTCAAAGCTAGTTCTCGACAAACTTGCACCAGAGTTTGTATCACTGTGGGGTCCTCAGTCGGAGTCTCACATGGAAGGTGGTACAAATTTCAGCCTCTAAATTACTATTTCTCAAACTTGGCAGCTTTAAGATGGGTGAACTTCAAGTCCCAGAATTCCCCAGCAAGCATGTTTTAATATAGGTAGATTGCAGCTCCCACAATTCCTTAGCCAGTCTGGTGTTTGATGTTCAGCTGATCCCAGCGATATGTTTAGCATGCACTATGAACACACAATCATCATGCCACTGGGATTAGTAAGCCATTGTTTATCAAATAATGTGTTGGGCAATCCAGCCATTTCTAGTGCAGTAAATCATGGTTCAGAAAGAAGACCGTGATTGCATTCACACAGCCTGTTAACTCTGCTCCTAGATTAACCCATTTGCTGGCAGTGCTCAATGGTTCAAAGTCTAAATGAAGCCAATAGGCCAGTGTTTTTCAAATTTAGCCACTTAAGAAATGGGAACTCTCAGAATTCCCCAGCCAGCATGGCTAGTTGGGGAATTCTGGGAGCTGAAGTCCACACATCTTAAAGTGGCTTAATTTGAAAAAACAAACAAACTGCAATGGACGATTACGTTACTGCAATGCAGGAGCTGAGAGTTTTTTCCCCAATCCAGTTTAAAGCAATCGCAAACTTTGATGCATGAACTTTGACCATCGTTTTCAAGAGAAAATGCAAAACCAAAACACTTCCAAACAGAGCGATTTAACTAAGTAAGTTATTAATCAACCACATGACTTTGTTTAGTTTAAGTTACACACATGCACAAGACAACTTGCAATATGCTTTCTCGAAGTGAGCCAGAGGGATACATGAGCTGAGGTCATCCGTGGCCTGAAAAATCCAAAGACCAAATTTATTCATTTGTTAAATTTATTGTTAAATTCCAGATGGATTTTTGAGGAATGTTTTTCCTATTGAACCAAGGCTGGCAATTTGTGACAGCGATTCCTCTCTGAACCACCAGAGGGCAGTGCCTAGTTGAGCCTGGTTGCCTTCTGCATTAGCTGAAGCAGTTTTTCCTTGAAAACGAGGCCACTAGGCGATCCTAGGATCACTGTGGGAAGTTGTAAAGTTCCTTGGAATTAAAAGGCAGCCACAAAGCTTTCTAGTATGTCGTTATGCTGTCATGAAATGTTGAGATCAATTTGGGGAGACTCATGTCACTCATGTCACATGGTCTCCAATTCTCATACCTGTTTTTGCCTTCACAACAGCCTTGTGGGGTAGGCTAAGTGAGAGTGATTCAGCAAATTCCATACACTGAAGTGCAGCAAGGTGGTTAAAGTCCTAATAACGGCATTTGTGCAATATTTTATACGGGTAGTCTTCAACTTCGCAATAGTTCATTTAGCGACCGTTCAAAGTTACAATAGCACTGGAAAAAAGCGAATGACGACCATTTTTCACACTTACGACCATTGCAGCATCCCCAAGGTCACGTGATCAAGACACGTGGTGACTGACTCATATTTACGACGGTCGAGGTGTCCTGGGGTCACGTGATCCCCTTTTGCAACCTTCTGACAAGCAACATCAATGGGGAAGCCAGATTCACTTAACAACCGTGTTACTAACTTAACAACTGCAGCACTTCACTTAACATCTGGGGCAAGAAAAAGTCTCAATTGGGGCAAAACTCATTTAACAACTATCTTGCTTAGCAATAGATATTTTGGGCTCAATTGTGGTCATAGGTTGAGGACTTACCTGTATCTGGCTGGGGGCTAGTCTTTCAAGTCTGGTACTTTGCATGGGACCAGCCATTTTGGTCCCTATATTTGGCAGTCCAAGAAAATGGGTTAATTCAGGAACTTCCTGAACTGAAGTTAACCATCCTGGAATGTAGCCAGAGTTGAATACTGAGATTCATCCCTGACGGGCTGATTTAAGCCAGGATTGGAGGCACCTAGAGGCCATCTAGTCCAGGGGTCCCCAACCTGTGGGCCGCAACCCGGTAGTGGGCCGTGACCTAATGGCCACCAGGCCGTGGGACAGGCTGGCCAGTGTGCACTCGTGTGCATGCACACCCCTTCACTTGTGCTAGTGCTGCAGCTGTGGGTGCAAAAATGGTCCACTGCCACGCTGCAAGTCGCAAAAATAGACATTGCCGTGCTGCGGGGTATGGAAGCAGGCCCCCGCCGTGCCACAGGGTGCAAAAACAGGATGCCGCCGTGCCATGGGGCACAAAAATGGGCCACTGCCATGCTGCAAGGCACAAAAATGGGCCGCCCCTGCACTGCAAAATGCAAAAAACGGCCACCACCGCATCGCGGGGCGCAGAAACAAGGGGCTGTGCCATGCAAGAATGGGGTCTGGGCTAGCAAGTATCACGCAGGCTCTAGCCCCACCGTTTGCAGTGCACGCATGTACCTGGGGCCAATGTTGGTGACCTCTGATCTTGTCCACCCCTTTCTCAGGCCAGCATCTGTCAGGTGTAAAAGACCACATGTGAAATTTCAATTAAACTGATTTATTACTGACCATCCCTATGCGCAAGAATCTGCTCAGCTAACTGTTGGCACTATCTTGGCGTTAGATCAGGGTCGACAGAATTCAAGCGGGGCTGGATCTGGTCCGTTTGTGGCTACGTAGAAATTCTAGGCTGACTTCTCTTTTGACTCCGCCCCCAGTTCTGCCCCGCCTCCTACAGCACCTTTCACCAATGAACACCCTGCCCCTCTCTGGAAATTTCTAGCAAAGCAGAGCACACCAGTTCATGTGGCAGCCAGTTCCACCAGCTGACAGCTCCTAGCGCCTGGAAGTGTCTCCTGGTGAGTGGCCTAAATTGCTTTATTTCACATTTGAACCCACCTCCTTTCTTCTTGGACCCCCATCCAGTAGTTCAAGACGGCCAGCAAATCTCCCTCCATTATCTTCTAAATGAGCTACAACACCCCCAGGCCGTTCAGAGTCTCTCACGCCTTGCAGACCCTTCGCCAGCTGGTGAATTGTCTAGTCAAGCTCCTAGTCAGCTTCAAGTTACAGAACACAGAATTTCTACTAGTCAGTTTCACACCACCTCTCCTCTTCACACCCTTTTCTTATGCAAACCCAACCCTTTGCATAGGTTTATGACCACCGCAATTTATGATCTAATGGGTTGCATCAATTTATGATACGGGAAGGTCCCATCAGTTTACGCCCAGCATCAATTTGCAGTCCAGTGGGTTGCATCCATTTACATCCACCGGTTTGCCTGAGTACGTGATCCAGTGGGCTGCACCAGAATTCACTCGCGATCCAGCGGACGGCACCAATTTGTGATCCA
>JAKJMR010000900.1:204471-217097 GCA_024449315.1 Daboia siamensis | reverse complement strand
GGGGGGGCGGTATGGGGGGCTGGATAGAAGACCTCTGGGGTCCCTTCAAGCCCTAGAATCCTATTATTCTGTGAGATGATACAGAATCCACACTCAATGCCCCCCCCCCCCAATGGTTGGGTTTGCACAAACAAGTCAGATCATTGATTAATGAAGCAATTATGAGTGCTCACTAACTAGTTAATGAAGAAACTATGAGTGGTCATTCATTCATTGAGAAATTACAATTGATTGCTGATTAATTAAAGGGGGTCTCCTCTCATTTTTCTTCTGTGATGCAGGAGGTCCAAACGTCCTGTCCAGAAGAAGACGGGGACCAGCCGTGTGGCTACCAGTCTCAGATGCTCGTCCCGGCCCAGCCCGAGTTCGGATCCAGCCCGCCGGATACCAACCCCGCCCTGCAGGCGTACACCCACCAGCTGGCCTGCATGGAGCACGAACTGGAGCACTTCCTGAGCGAGGTGCGCAATCGGCAGGGCACCCTGGGGGCCAAGGCAGGGAAGGAGAGGGACCCCCCCAATCTGAAGAAGGGGGGTTTGGGCAAACTGCGCATCACCGTCTATGAAATTGCCGACAGTGAGCAGCCGGAGCCGGCCTGTGGCAGAGGACGCAAGAAGAAGCTCAAGTAGAGAAGGGGGGCAGCGCGAAACCCCAAGGCGGGCCCAGCGGGGTGGCTGGCAGCCGGAATGAAGGGGGCTCAGGACTCAGTGGGTTTCACGATTCGTCTTGCGACATTTATTAGGAATAAATTAGGAGGCGAATCGAGATGAGTCCAGGTAGAGTTCTTCTGTGTGCCGGTCAGGTCACTGCGAAACTGGGTGCGGTGCCAGGCGTCGGGGTGGGGTGGCGGAGAAGCCCCCGGGGGTTGCCATATGTTCAGTGGGTCTCCTGGATGCTCGTGGTCCATTTCTTGGTTCTTTTGATGATTCTGTCGGGGAAAGTCAGCTGCCCAGAGCCACCTGGAGCCGGGGAGCCTCGAAAGCGGTGCTTCTCCAACTTGGCGACTCGGAGATGTGCGGACTACAACTCCCAGAATTCCCAGCCAGCACACCCAGAGGAGTTCGGTTGGGATTCGTGGCTTGTGGGGAGTCTACACTTTTCGAGTGTGATACGGAGCAGCACCGTTTGTGGCTCGTTCGGCAACTGCCAGGTGAAATTTCCGGGCTCTGACTTCAGTCGCTGACCTCGCATCAGGCAACGGGGCACATCGGTCTGGCTGGGGCCCGAGGGGGCCTCTGCCCAGCATCGCTGAGCTCATAGCCGGGATGGGATGTGTGCCGAGGAGGGTCCCTCCTGTCCCCATCATCCACTGCTCTTTTTCTCGCCCGTTGAGTCGCATTCCAGTTCTCGGAGACCGTCGGAAGAACTCCGTGGGCTTTTCTAGGAACGTTTCCCAGAAGTGGTTTCCTCTGGGCTGAGAAAGAAGGATTGGCCTATGGTCACTCGGATGGCCTTTTGCTAGAGGGAGGAAGAAGAGAGAGAGAGGAAGAGAAAAAGAAATGAGGGAGGGAGGGAGGGAGGGAGGGAGGAAGAGGGAGGGAGGGAGGGAGGGAGGAAGGAAGGGAGGATGGAAGGAAGGAAGGAAAGAAGGAAGAGAGGGAGGAAGGAAGTGTTAGATGTTTTTGTGCCAGCCATGGCAGCTCCTTAAAAGGTCACCAGAGGCACCTTTGCTCCCACGGGTGGGTCAGGGGTCTCCGGCCCCTGCAGCCCCATTGGAGAGAGTTAATGGCCCTCTGCCCCCCTCACTCTCATTGGTAAGGGAGGGGCTGGGGACCCCCATAAAAACCCCTGCACAGGGGCTGCTCTTGGCTCTTGTTCTAGCTCCCTTTGGGACTGATCCGTGGGCTCAATCCAGGCACGGGTGCCTCCATGCCAGGGAGCTCTTTCTCTCTGCTTTATACCTAAACAAAGCTTCGCCTGATTGCATCCCTGCATGCTGCCTTTTGCTTGGAAGTGCCTCAACGAGCCACCAGTGTCCTGAGGCCTCTCACAGATTGGTAGCAGAGGTCGACGGTTGGAGGCAAGGCTTCCAAGCCAGCAGCCAGAAGCGAGATGCCTGGAGGTTCCAGCAAGAACCCATTTGAGAGGAATGGCAGGAGATCCCCGACTGTGACCAGGAGTCTTCAGTCCAGGACGGCAGCCCTGCATCCAGCCCCTGGTGCAAGCTTCGCTCCAGGAGAGAATACAGATGACCTCTATTTCCCCAGAGGAGCCAGCGGAGCGCCAGGGACCCCTTCGCATGCCTCCCCACAGCTGCAAGCCACAGAGGGAAGCATGGAAGGCTTACAGTCCACCCAAGACTGCCCAGACACCGGGGAAGCGGCCAGGGACCAGGCCACCCCCAACGTGGACCGGATGACTGAACGGGAATGCAGGGAGTTGCTCCGAACGCTCCTTGCAGCACAAAGGACGCCACAAGCCTCTCCACGAGGGATGCCAGCGCAGGGGGCCTCTGGACACCGGGTGAGTCCTTCCCCAGCGCCCACGAGGCCCCCCAACATAGTGCCGGCCACCCTGGGGGACCCCGGGACCCCGGAGCCTTTGGCGGGAAAGAGAGAGAGAGAGACGTCCGCTCCCTCCGCCTCCTGGGCTCAAATGAGTTCTGAGCATGCCCAGTCGGGGCCCTGCAAAAATCAAAGAAAAATACCACCGGCTGCCAGCAGAGGGATCCCTCTTCCATTCACCTCAACGGAGGGCTCTCAGATGTACAGAAATGCACAAAGAGCCGGGGAAAAATTCCCGCTAAACGGCAACCTGCAGCTTCCGGGGCCAAGCGGAAGCAAGATGGCGGCCCCCAGGACACCAAGGTGGCTCGAAAGGCCTCAGCCAAGCCTGGAGGCCCAGCAACCGGTGGCAGCCAGCCAAAGCGGCACGCCAACCACCTGGTCTTCCCCGCCAACGGAAAGCCTCAAGGCCTACGATGGCCTGGAAGCCTACCCAGCCGCGCCTGCTGCAGCAGGGATTGTGCCCAGCACAACCACCCCGGCCTCGACATCGGGGGTAGCCAGCCTCCCTCGCTGCCCCCAGGAGCCTCCCAGCTGCGTCTTGCAACCCTGGGCCCTCTGGCCTACCCTACGCCGCTGCCTAGACGCCCTGCTTGCCAGATGGCCTTCGGGGGGCCTCCGGACGAGGCCCCCCCTCCAGCGCCATCTTCAGCCACCTCCAGGGTCTTCAGGACCAGCGATGGGCCCCTCCGGGCAATCCATGCGCCATCCCGGCCCCATCCTGCAATCCTCGCCCCCCCGGTGAGTGTCCCAGTGCCGGGGGGGGCTTCAGGAGGAATCTTCGGGGCTTCTGAGGCCTTCAGCCCCTCCTCGGGCCCAAATTCCAGCCTACAAGCCCAGGCCCGAGCCAGGCCCAGAGGGAGAGAGAGAGACGTCCGCTCCCTCCGCCTCCTGGGCTCAAATGAGTTCTGAGCATGCCCAGTCGGGGCCATCTAAAAATCAGAGAAAAATACCACCGCCTGCCAGCAGAGGGATCCCTCTTCCATTCACCTCAATGGAGAGCTCTCAGATGTACAGAAATGCACAAAGAGCTGGGGAAACTTCCCTTTATTCCCAGACTCCTACGTCTGTTTCTGCCCTCCCAAATAATTTTGAAAAATTGCATCTTGGGGGGGAAAATTTCTACAGCTGGAATAAAGAAGTGCAGGTGTGTCTATTGAAGGAAGGGACTCTAGAGATGGTTCTGGACCCCCCACCTCTTCCCTGGGGACCCCAAGAAGAGTGGTATCATAGGAAAGCATACACCACTCTGCTGAGCTCCCTGGATGTTAACTTGTACCCCAGCATTCCAGATGGGCTCACAGCTGGCGAAGTTTGGGGGTTATTATACAATTTATTCAACAGCAACACCATCGGTTCGGTCACCAGACTCACAACTGAGTTTTACACCACCAGACTTAAGTTTGGCTCTAGCATGCCTGAGCACCTGGGAAAATTAAAGGCGCTCAGGGCAGAACTGATGCTCCGGGACTACCTTATAACTGAAGCGAACATGATTGCTGTCATTCTGGTTTCCCTGGACAAAAGTTGGGGCAATTTCATTGTTTTGCTGGTGGGGACCAGGGAGGAAGCCATGACTCTGTCCTACCTCACAGGGAGGCTCAATGAGGAGGACAGGAGGCGTAGAAATGCAGGAGAATACGCCAGAGCCACCACTCAGCGCGCCAGCCGGAGACACCACAACTCAGAGCAGGTCAATGCTCTACTCAGGTGTTTCATCTGTGGCTCTGAGGAGCATCTGAAGAAGGACTGCCCCCATCACCAGCAAGGCCCCAGGCGTGGTTCCAATCAAGGAAGGGGCAAGGGGCAGAGAAGGGGGCGTGGCGGGGGCAATTTTGTATGTACCTGTGCTCTCACTCCCGCCACAAAGGCTGGTGGCCCCACTGGCCTATGGTTACTGGACTCTGGAGCTTCATCCCATATTACCAACATGAAACAAGGGTTTAAAAAGTTGAGGAGAATTAACTCCTTTGTCAAGGTTGCCAACGGTGATAAGGCTTTGGTTGTCGGGGAGGGCACTGTCTCTGTACTGGGGCTGGGAAATGTTGAAGGGGTATTGCATGCTCCCTCCATTGCCAACAATCTGTTGAGCATAATCAAGTTATGTGATGATGACAGGGTGGAGGTTTTATTTCGTAAGGGGGGAGGTCATGTCACTCGGGACCAGAAGGTCATTGGGAGTGTTACCATCGTAAATGGTTTGCCATACTTCTCCCCTGAGGGCCCAGCCACAGGACAGCCCACCGGGTGCCACCTCAGAAGGGGTCTGTGCACGGAAAGAGAGAAAGGCCCCACAGCCAACCCCAAGGCTGTCTAAGGAGCGCAAGGCCAAAGCGGTTGCACCCAAGCCACCTCAGCCAGCCCCACGGCTTTCCAAGGCCAGTGTGGGCAAGAACCCCCTAACCTCAGCAGGCACCTAAAGCAGGTGAGCCCAAAAAGGAGCCTAAGGTGCCGGCACCGCTCAAGGCAACCAGAGCCAAGAGGGTGTCAGTGGGGAGGCCGCTCCATGATAAGTGTGCCCATCTCTTACACCGAAGATTAGGTCATGCGAGCTTCCCCGTGGTTAAAAAGATGGGAGAGTTTGCTGAGGGGGTCCAGCTCAAGGATTGTGAGGTGTTCCTGGACTGTGCCATCTGTAAGAGGGCAAAGAGTGTTGTGATTCAGGATCAGCCTGTGGGTTCGGCAGTTGGGTCGGACGATTCAGAGGAGGAGGAGGGGGGGTGTTGGAGAGCTTGCAGAGAACAGCCCTGAGGCTTCACCGAGCCTCAGCCAGGCCCCTCCCATCTAGTTACAACGCAGACCCAGCTGTGTGAGCCTGACAGCGTGGATGAAGATGACCCACAGCTGGCCCTATTCAAGGACGCCCGACGCAGGAGGCAGTCAAGCAGGAGTAAACAGAGGAAGGCAATGGGGCTCCTCAGAAGGAGGCAGAGAGAAGGAGGCAGAGAGAAGCCACGCCTTGAACTGTTTAAAAGGGGAATGCGTGGGAGGGCTGGTTTGCTGAAGGCAACCGTTTGAATAGCTCCTGTTTCATGGTTCGTGTCTTGTTTTGCTCTGTTTTATGTTAATAAATTTGGCAGGCTTAGTTCCAGCCTCTTGCTGTTTTGTAAAGGGGTTGTCCCTGCCTTTTCTGCAGGGCCGGTAGCAGGCTGGTACAGAACAAAGAGGAAGGCTGCCCCCATCCCTAAGGTGTCACTGCGTAAGACTCAATACCCGTACCAACTAGTACATATTGATTTGGTTGGGCCATTCACACCGTCCCTAGAGAAAAGGCAGTATTTCCTCACTGCCGTCGATGATTTCTCACGGTACGGCCATGTGTATACCCTCACAGAAAAATCCGAAGCCTTCGATGCCATAAGATCGCTGTACAACTTTGTGGAGACTCAGCACAAGACCAAGATCGCACAGCTGCAGAGCGACCGCGGGGCTGAGTTCATGTCCCAAAAATTCCAGGACTGGGTAAGGCGTCAGGGCATCTGCCATTTTCTTACAGCGCCCCTCACTCCTGCTCAGAACGGCGTGGCAGAGAAAAGAAATGGAATCCTGCAGACTATAGTGCGTAGTCTGATTGCGGACGCTGGGGTCATGGAATCATACTGGGCGGAGGCGCTGCATTACGCCAATTACACCTTAAACCGCACCTGGAGCAGTGTTGTGGACTAGACCCCATATTTCCTGGTCCACAGCAGGAAGCCAAGTCTGGGACACTTGCGTGTGTTTGGCTCCTACGCTTGGGTGCACATCCCCAAGCACCTGCGGAAGAAGGGGAGATCTGTCTCCCAGAGACTAAGGTTCGTGGGCTATGCTCCTGGCTCCAAGGCCTACCGGTTCCTGGGAGAGGGGGCAGGACTGTGACTTCCCAATCTGCCTCCTTCGAAGAGGACTCCAATTGGACCCAGATCCATTCAAATGATCTGGGCCCATATGTCAACCGACCTAGCAAGGACGCATCGACCGCGACACCACCTGAGACGACCACACACCCTGCCACCGACGAGAGCGAGGAACAAAACGAAGAGGTCATCCTACCTGGTCCAGATAGGGAGGATGAGCCGTCCAGTCCCGAGGGGGAAGACACGCCATTTTCACCCGACTCTTCGCCTCCAGTGACACCCCAGAGGCCCGTGATGCCCAGCACCTGGGACCGAGGACCTCCACATCCCAGTTCTGAATGGCCGCCTGACGAGGAACCCGCAGAAGAAAAGGGCGGTGAGTGGCAGGAGGTCAAAGGGGTCCCGCCAAAGAGGATCAACACTGGGCACATCGCATCCGTCAACAGCGTCGTGGTCACCCCAAAATCCTTCTCTGACATCCAGGACCTGCCCATCGAAGAACAGGAGAAGTGTCAGCTCGTGATGGAGTGGGAGATGGCGAGCCTGAGAAAGCTCAAGGTCTTCACCCCCCAGCAACCGCTGAAGGAGAGGAAAGTCATTGGCACAAGGTGGGTTTTCAAGGCCAAACCACTCGCCAATGGCCACTACCTGTATAAGGCCCGCTTGGTAGCACAGGGGTTCGCCCAGCGCTACATGGAAGACTACGTAGAGACCTACTCTCCAACCGTCCGGGCAGAGAGCGTCAAGGCCGCCCTCGTAACTGCAGCCGCTCTGGGGGAGGAAGTCTTCCGATTCGACATCCAGACGGCTTACCTCCACGCCAACTTGGACCGGCAGATCTACGTGAGGGCTCCTCCTGGCTACCAGCAGGAAGGGGAAAACACATGGCTGCTCTGAAAAGGGTTATATGGCCTCAAGCAGTCGGGGAAACTCTTTAAGAGTAAAATGTAACAAGGAAAATGGCTGCCTCTCCATACATTGTCAAAGCGAGAACACCCGATGTTAGCAGCGTTGACATCCGGGCCAGATCATGTAACGTAAATAAAAGCATGAATCTGCTCATCCCTGGCCAACTCCTGCTTGTTGTCCCAAAGTCACAAAGCTGGCTGTGCTGTATAAAATTCCACAAATACTCAACGTCTCCTGGCTATTGGTGTAAAGTCGCAAAGCTGGCTGTGCTGCCTAAAATTCCACCAAAATACCATCCATCTCCTGTGATACGTTAGGACAATAACCAGGAGGTGTGGCGTGTGCTTGTGGAATTTTATACACCACAACTAGCTTCGCGATTTTGGGACGATAACCAGGAGGTGGTGAGTATTTGTGGCATTTTAGGCAGCACAGCCAGGTTTGTGACCCTGCACTGCATGAAAGGGGGCGAGGTGGCTGACCAATACATGCGAACGTAATAAAAAAATAGCTTTTTTTCCAACAACAACAACAACAATAATAATAATAAATTGGAAGGGGACCTTGGAGGTCATCTAGTCCAACCCCCTGCTCAGGCAGGAAACCCTATACCTTCATTTGGGGTTTTAAAAAAATATCGCAGTAAAATTAAGCACGCCACCAGGGATAGAAGATCACCGACTTGAGAAACGCACCTACACACGTGCAAATGCACGTAGGCAGATAACGCATACAAAAGTGAATCGTTTTTTTCTCTTTTTTTTTTTGCGCTTTGGACAGAGGCTGCGGTACCACGCGCGGCCAGCAGAGGGCAGGCCGAGACCAGCCTTTCCTCGCGGTCCTCCTTCCTCCGCTGCGTTTCCCCCGCCTTCTCTCTGCACGGGGTTTGTCCCCGCCTTTCTGACGTGCTCTGCAAGCCGGAGACGCGGGGACGGGATGAATCCCCCTTAGTTGCCTCTTTTGCAGGTGAGGAATTGAGAAGGGGGCTTCGGGAGGGGGGCGCTGGGGAGGGGGAAGCCAGGAAGGAAGGGGGGGCAGGGTTGGAAGGGGGGGGGCTCCCCGGGAGATCACTGGAGGATCCTTTTCGGGGGGAGGGGTGCAAAAACGACCGGGAAGGGGGTCTTCCCGATGCAACTGCTCTTTCCGTGCGAAGCAGCAAGACACGCGTCGGGGGAGACGCATCCGGACCCAGATGCGGGTCGCACAGAAGCTACTGCTTGATAGTGGCGGTGGGGGGGTGGGGAAGCGAAGAGCTGGGGAGGGGTCTCCCTCCCCATCCCAGTTTGGATGGCCTTTCTTTGCTTTCTTTCCTGATTTCCATCCAGCTTTCCAAAGGAAAGGGATCTCTGCGCCGTTAGCGGGGAAGAGAGCTCCCCTGGGCATGGGCAGAGTGCATGGCCTCCTTGTTCGATTACTGTTGGAAGCAAAACGAAGAACGATCCCACCCGAGCCCCTTAAACTGATCCCCCCAAAGCCCACTCAAGCCCCCCCTCTCCCCACTACACGCACAACTTGATTCACACCAAGTGGGTTGTGTGAATCCAGCCGCTGGGGGGGGGGGGGGTCTTCTTCCAGCCACCCAGCTGAGTACAGGCAGTCCTCGATGTAGGATTGAGCCCAAACTGTCTGTTGCTAAGCAGGACAGTTAAGTAAATTTTTGCCCCATTTTATTATGACTTTTCTACTTAAGGGAATCGCTGAACGTTAAGTGAGTCACGCGGTTGTTAAGTGAATCTGGCTTTTCTGCTGACTTGGCTTTGTTAGAAGGTCGCAAAAGGGGATTTCGTGACCCTGGGGACTCCGCGACCGTCATAGCTTTTGAGTCAGTAGCCCAGCGTCTGAATTTTGATTGCGCAACCACGGTGATACTGCAATGGCATGCGGTGAAACATGGTCATAAGTCGCTTTTTTTCCAGGCTGTTGTAACTTTTGACCCGTCGCTAAATGAACCGTTTCAAGTCGAGGGCCTACCTTTACGCGGTGTGCAACAAATATGTTCCTTTTGAGGATTGGGGGCTGGGGGGGAACCCACGACAGAACTTGGATTCACTTCCAGAATAAACTTGGGTTTGGTTTTGGTTCTCTTGGGCAAACCTTGAACACGGGTGCATTCAGCTACTCGGCCAGCCTGTTGCCCCCATGCAGGGGGAGTGGGGGTTATTGAACACGGGTGTCTGGGGGGGACAGCTGGCAGGAGGCCCCACTTCCAACAACTCGGTTGTTGAGTGGCACACCAGCAAAGAAAATCCAGAGAGCAAAAAAGGATTTTGATTTTATGACTCTGCATCGGTTGCAGCTCTGTAAAATTAGAAGTTAGAAGCTGAATCTGGTTTAGATTTCTCTTTCTCTTCCTCCCCGACGGGAGGAAATTCGCCTTTAAATCCTAATTATTTCCATTTTAGGGCTGGGTGACAGACGGCATATAAAACATTTTACCCCCGAGAGTCTAAAGAAACACCAGAGGGCCACGATTGAGCCCCAAATTTCCATCGTTAAGTGAGACGTTGGTTGAGTTGAGTTTTTGCCCCGTTTTACTTTTCTGGCCGCAGTCGTTAAATGAGTCGCGGCAGTGGATAAGTTAGTAAACGTGCTTGCTAAGTGAATCTGGCTTGCCCAAAAGGTCGTAAAAGGGGGGATCGCATGACTTTGGGACACAGCGACGGTCATAACTACAAACCAGGTGCCAGGCCTCTGAATTTGGACCGCATGACCGTAGGGGATGCTGCAAATGTCATAACTATGAAAAACGGTCGCAAGTCACATTTGTCAGAGCTGTTGTAACTCTGAACGGTCACTAAACGAACAGTTGTCAGTCAAGGACTGCCTGTACTTAATTTTTTTAAAAAAATACATTTTCACAACTTCTTAAAAACAAGGAAGCAAAGTGGCTGAAAAGGAATAGTTTGCAGGAAATAGTCCTGGCTTTCCAAGGTTTGTGGACCCCCCCGTCCCTTTTAAACCGGTTCGGAGCCCTTTCAGGTCATTTGAAAGGAACACACTCAGGTTGCCAACCTCTCCATTGAGTGGAATTCCTGCTTCTCCTGTTGCCATTGTTCGATTAATCATTTCTCGATTAATTACATTCCTGGCTGGGCCAGGACAGGAAACGGACCATTCAAATATCACGAAGTGAAAATAAAAAAAAAAAATCTGGAGCCTGTCCGTACCTTTTGCAAAGCAAGACGGGTTAGGAAAGAGGCTTCCCTTAAATTCTGTTTCAAAAAGTTCATGAGTTCTGCCAATTTTGTCAGAGTGGAAAATCTGCCGCTGGACTTCTGATGATGATGATGATGATGATGATGATGATTTTGCTTCGCCTTTCCCCCTACGATCTCTAAATGCAACGTTTCTGAAGTTGCTGAGTTCCAGGAACCAAGACATATCGGATAAAATGAAGCATTGGAAAAAAATGTTTCCAGGCTGTGATTAAAAACAATTTTAGAGAAGAAGACGGCCATGAGGAGAGAAGCATTTATTTCCCTTCTTTCCTTCCTTTTTTCCTTCTCCCTTTTCCTTGCATGCTCGTCTTGTAGATCCTATACATTTAGTCCTCGGCTTACGAACACAAAATGAGCCCAAAATTTCCATCGCTAAGCAAGACGGTTGTTAAGTGGGTTTTGCCCCGTTTTGCAACTTTTTCATGCCAGAGTTAAGTGAAGCACATTAAGTTGTTTAGTAACACGGTCGTGAAGTGAATCTGGCTTCCCCATTTTGTGGATCACATGACCCTGGGACGCTGCAGCCGTCATAAATATGAACCAGTTGCCGAGCATCCGAATTTGGATTGTGTGGTCACGGGGGATGCTGCAAAGGTCTTAGGTACGAAAAACGGTCATCAGTCACTTTTTCCACAGATGTTGTAACTTCGAAAAGTTGGTAAACAAATTGTTGTAAGTTGAGGACTACCTTTGCCACCTCTCTTTCTCAGATGGCAAATACCCTGTTTCCCTCAAAATAAGACCTAACCCAGGGCTAGGCAACCTTGGCTCTTTTATGACTTGTGGACTTCAACTCCCAGAATTCCTGAGCCAGCCACGCTGAGGGAAAAGGGAGAAGTTTCCAAGCTGAGCCATGCTGGCTCAGGAATTCTGGGAATTGAAGTCCACGAGTCATGAGGGGGCCATAGTTCCTCCATGCTGGCTCAGGAATTCTGGGAATTGAAGTCCACGAGTCATGAGGGGGCCATAGTTCCCCCATGCTGGCTCAGGAATTCTGGAAGTTGAAGTCCACAAGTCATAAAAGAGCCAAGGTTGCCTACCCCTGGCCTATACTCTAAAACCAGGGGTCTTCAAACTTGGCCCTTTTATGACTCGTGGACTTCAACTCCCAGAATTCCTGAGCCAGCTACGCTGAGGGGAAAGGGAGAGGTTTCCAAGCTCAGCCATGCTGGCTGAGGAATTCTGGGAGTTAAAGTCTATGAGTCATAAAAGAGCCAAGGTTGCCTACCCCTGGCCTAACCCTAGCATGATTTTTCAGGATGCTCATAATATAAGCCTTACCCCCAAAATTAAGCCCCAGTTAAGATCGCCAGCCAGACGGAGGCATTTAGTACCGTATTTCCCCGAAAATAAGACATAACTGGAAAAGAAGCCCTAATGCTTTTCTTGGAGCAAAAATTAATATAAGACCCTGACTTATTTTCGGTGGGACAATATGGGTAGTATTACCTAGTTTATGGGCCTTTGTAGAGAAAGCATGGCATTTAAAAAATAAAAACAAAAAACAATGCTATAAATGAATAAGCAAACAGATTATAAATGTTTTGATATTTCTGCGCCCTGTTTGGGTTTCCCTATTTAGACAAGCCTGGTGGGATTCGAACCTGGAGCATCCGAGGGCCATTGCAACCACACGAGTCCTCCGGCCTGGGATCCGGTGATCCGTCCTTCGGAGCCCTCATGGAATGGATTCCAGCCTCTTCTGGATCTCTCCTTCAGCCGACGGAGGCCGAGGGGTGGGAGGTGGCAGAGCCCCCCTCTGACCCGGCCAGGGCCAGCGAGGCAACCGCGGGAGGGGCCCAGGCGTGCCGCGGGGCCTTTTCCAGCAATGGCTTGCAAACGGGCCAGGGGCCTCCGTCGTGCCCGCTGGGCCAGATGACCTCTGGGGAGCCCCCAGTGCCATCTCCCTCCCACGTAAGCCAAGGCCCCGGGCTGCCTTTCGACCGGTCCATCTCCGGCTCCTCCACCTGCTCCTCCCTGGCCAGCTCCTCCCAGGAGTCAGACGAGGTCTTCAGCGACGCTGAAGGAAAGTCGGCTGCGGCAAAGAAACGGGTGCTGAGGAAGGTGAGATGGGGGCCGGAGGGCCAGAGCAGGAGTACCCAACTTTGGCATCTTTAAGAGGGGTGGACTTCAGCTCCCAGAATCCCCTGGGCCAGCAC
>JAKJMR010000900.1:156507-171184 GCA_024449315.1 Daboia siamensis | reverse complement strand
TTCTTTGAAGACGTTTCGCTTCTCATCCAAAGAAGCTTCTTCAGCTCCGACTGGATGGTGGGGAATGGAAGGATTTATACTCCTTGCAGACTGCTGGTCATTTGCCTTCTTTTAGGGAGCCGTTGAGGCCACTTGGAGGTTTATCGGTGTCCTCAGGGTCAGCTGAGTGGTACAAATGGACGGGGAGCCTTCTTGGAACTGCTGAAAGGACCATGTTCCATTTTGGCACCACTCAAATGACCCTGAAGACACAGATAAACCCCCAAGTCGCCTCAACGACTCTCTAAAAGAAGGCAAAGGACCAGCGGTCTGCAAGGAGTATAAATCCTTCCATTCCCCACCATCCAGACAGAGCTGAAGAAGCTTCTGGGATGAGAAGCGAAACCTCTTCCAAGAAAACCAAGAAAGTCCTGTTGCCTCCTGAAAAAAAGCACCTTTGGGACAAATTTCTGAATTGTTAAACCCGTGGCAGGTGGGAATGCCACTGGTGTTGCGAGGGGTTGCAAGCTAGAACCGCCCTGCCCTGCTCCCCAGCAGCCTCACCGCTCATTTCTGGGTATCCACGCTCGGCATCCATGAGGGCATCTGTGAGGTCTCGCTGGTTGATGGCCGCTGTCTCAGCTGGGGGACAGGTGGGCAGAGAAGCCGGGCTCTCGGGCAACTAGCGGAACAGAAGAGCCACACGCTGAGAGTGCGCAAAGGGGTGTGGCGCGGAACGAGAAAAGATTCTTTGGGATGGGTTTCCTTCACCCCAACGGGAATTCCCTCCAGCCCTCGGACGTACGCGGGTAATCTCCAACATACGACCGCCAGCGTGGCCAACATTTCTATTGCTAAGTGGGAGACAGTTGTTAGGCGAGTTTCGCCCTGTTCTGCGACCTTTCTTGCCGCAGCTGTTACGCGAATCTCTGCAGTTGTTAAGTTAGCAACACGGTGGTTAAGTGAATCTGGCTTCCCCCATTGACTTGGCTTGTCAGAAGGTCGCAAAACGGGATCGTGTGACCCTGGGACACACTGCGACCGTCGTTAAGCATGAGCCAGTTGCCAAGAGTCTGAACTTTGATCACGCAACTGCGGAGGTGCCGCAAGAGATTGTAAGTGTGGAAAGCGGTCAGAAGTCACTTTTTTCCAGTGCTGTTGTAACTGTTGTAAGTCGAGGACTACCTGTACATTGTTCAGTGACTGTTTGAAATTATAACAGCACTGAAAAAGTGACTTGGGAGCCTGGCGTTTATGACCACTGCGGCATCCGCACGGTTAGGCACCTGGCAACTGGCTGTGTGATTATGACAGCTGCCACATCCCAGGTCACGTGATCACCGTTTGCGACCTTCCCAGCCAACGTGCAACAAGGAAAATCAATGAAAGAAGCCAGGTTTGCTTAATGACTGCACGATTCACTTAACAACGGCCATGGTTTGCTGAACCACCATGGCAAAAAAGATCATAAGATCGGGTGCGACTTACTTAACAACCATATAGGTAAGCAACAGAAATTCTGGCCTCAATTGCAGTCGTAAGTTGAGGACTACGTCTACCACCAAAAGAGGGAAGGATCAGGGCCAGAGTCTCCCCTCCCCCCCCCTTCGACTTACTTGCACCTTCTGCCCCGCAATCTCTGTGGGGCTGTCGTGCCGAGGTGGCGGGTGCAGGTCCCCGTTGTTGACCACGTACTGGATGAGGTTGGCAAGGGCTGCACAAGAGTCAGCGCACGTGTGGATGTGGACCACGTTGTTGGAGCAGCGTAGCTCAAAGAGGGGCCGGGTCTGCACCATGGGGAGGAGAGAGACACACACAGAGAGAGCGAGTCAAGGGGACCCCCAACATTTACTGCAGGGACCACCAGATTTCCATCATACACTTGCTGCTCGTCCTTGGAAACTTGAAGACTGGACTTCAATTCCTAGAAGTCCAGGCACCCTAAAGTATGCTGGCTGGGGAATTCTGGGAGTTGAAGTTCACCCATTGCAAAGCAAGTTGGCTGGGGGATTCTGGGCGTCGAAGTCCACAAACTTAAAAGCATGCCCACTGGGGAATTATACTACTACTACTACTACTACTAATAATAATAATAATAATAATAATAATAATAATAATAAGTAGTAGTAGTAGTAGTTGGAAGGGACCTTGGAGGTCATCTAGTCCAACCCCCTGCTCAGGCAGGAAACCCTATACCATTTCAGACAAATGGCTGTCCAGTCTCTTCTTAAAAACTTCCAGTGTTGGACCATTCACAGCTTCTGGAGGCAGGTTGTTCCACTGGTTAATTATTCTTAACTGTCAGGAAGTTTCTCCTTAGTTCCAGGTTGCTTCTCTCCTTGATTAGTTTCCATCCGTTGCTTCTTGTCCTGCCTTCAGGGGCTTTGGAGAATAGCTTGACTCCCTCTTCTTTGGGGCAGCCCCTGAGATATTGGAAGGTTGCTATCATGTCACCCCTCACACCGCACAAGCCTGAGCGAGAGACGGCTGGAGCTGCAGGGCTGTCAGGGCTCAGCAGAAGCACCAGGATCAGCGCCAGGATCCAGCTGGAGCTCGGCACTGATCCTGGCGCTTCTGAGCCCAGAAGAAGCTCCGATCAGCTGGAATGTTGCAGCATCTCCAGGGTCTTGGGATTTACATTCAGATGCTTGGCAGCTGATTCATAGTTATGACGGTCACAGTGTCCCAGGGTCATGTGAAGTGACCCAAAACTGCTGCAACCACCCAGCAGATGCAGGGGGGGGGGAATAAAAACCAAACACCCCCCCACCCCATCCCCGCCGCCAATCCTCAACAGAAATGCTCACAACAATGAAAACCTCGGACAGGAGGAAGAGCGCCGCGGGGCAGGCAGGCAGGCATCTTGCTCGGCTGTGGCTTGGCAGGCACTTTTTTCAGTGCCATTGTAACTCCGAACAATCACTAAGTGAACTGTTGTAAGTGGAGGACTACCTGTACTTCATCACTTTTTTCCTTTTTTTTTTCTTTTGGTCATCAAGTTTTTGACCCCTTCCTAGGCGACTGGCGGTCCTCGGATGTTGCCCTATCCTAAAAGTGGTACGGTGGGTGAAAAAGTTGAAAAGCCCTGCTTTGGAGAATAATTCAATAAAGCGTGACTTAATAATGAGCCTGAAGCCAATGCTTTGCCTGGCTATCTGCAAGTTTCCCATTTTTTTTTTTAAATTAAAGAATTGTAGAAGGAAAAATATCAGGAAGACAAGAGCCAAGATAAGCTACCCCTGGATCCCAGCCTTGGAGATACAGCCCCTGGGAACCCACCAGTTTGCCAGTTAAGTCTCCTTTCCATGTAGTGATGACCAGTTCCAGGAGATCCATTTCCACCACGCAAACATAATCTAGGCCGAGAGAGAAAAGATGAAAGTGGAACTTAGTAAGCGAGAAACACGATGGAGGAAGAGATGTGTAAATCCTGGAATTTCCACTTTGCAGGCAGTCCTTGGCTTATGTCAGTTAAAGTGAGCCCAGAATTACGATCCTAAGTGGCAGGCAATAAAAAGGTCACCATGACTGGGCCCAATTTTGTGACCTTTATTGGAGTGGTTTCTAAGCAAACTTCGTAGATCGGCGGTGTCTAACCTTGGCAACTTTTAAGACCTGGGGACTTCCGACTCCCAGAATTCCGCAGCCAACCACGGGAATTCTAAGAGCCGAAGTCCAAAACTCACCAAGTTTGGGGACTCCTGGTCTCATCATGCATCCACCGGCAGCCAAAACCGACGCAGTTAGTGAAATTGCTCCTAATCCACCCAGTAGCCAAACTCTGGGTGGATTACAAAATTTAGCAAAAACACGATGTTTTAAAACAGAAAAGCAATGAAAAACCAAATCTCCAGTATGGTGGATGGAGGTTCTCCATCATCCAGCTCATGGTTGATCCCAAAAGTGCTTTTTTTTACCCAGCAACTGGACTTTCTTGTTTTTCTTTGAAGACCTTTCGCTTCTCCTCCAAGAAGTCGTTTGCAGATGGCCTTAACGACTCTTGAAAAGAAGGAAAACGACCAGCTCTCTGCAAGGAGTATAAATCCTCCCATTTCCCCAGCATCCAGTTAGAGCTGACGAAGCTTCTGGGAGGAGAAGGGAAACGTCTTCAAAGAAAGAGAAGAAAGTCCAGTTGCCTCGTTGGAAAAAGCACCTTTAATAAGATTTCTTTGTCGGGATACCTAGGGCCAGGTCTCCCCCCCCCCCATATTATCAAAGTAGATGAGGTTACTAGGTTGGGTCAAACTAGGTTATTCCGTGGTTTCAAAGAGGTCGAAGTCCACAAATCTTAAAAGTTGCCAAAAGTTGAACACTCCCCGCTGTAGAATTTAAGCAAATCTCTCGTCTGCGACGGGCATTTTTTGCTGGAAACTGGGGAAATCCTAACTCCAAGACTTTGGGGACCGTAATAAAAAAAAAAAACGTAACAAGAGTAAAAATAATATTCAAAATGCAGAGTCGCCCGGGCTGAGCCATCTCCCCTGTTTTAAGGCTGGCTGCAACCAATGCCCGTTTGCCCAAGAAAATCTCCATCACAGGCATGGGGCAGGGGTAGATAAGGATTTGCTTTTTTTTTTTGTTGTTACCTTTATTCAGGTCACCGGTCTCTGCTTCGCACTTGTTGGAGAGGAACAGAGTGGAGTTGTCCAAAATGAACCTAGGTGGAGAGAACAAGCAGGGTGGTTAGGATCCACTCTCCCGACAGACACAAGGATCACCTTCTCCACACATCGCTGAACGTGGGAGGGAATCTGCTCTGGGGAAGAGAGAGAAAGGGTGGGTCCGCTGCCTGGCCGGTGTGCAGACGACGGGAGACTCAGAATCATGGAATCAAAGAGTTGGAAGGGACCTGTACCAAACGGCTGTCCAATCTCTTCTTGAAAACCTCCACAACTTCTGGAGGCAAGGAGTTCCACTGGTTAGTTGTTCTCACTGTCAGGAAGTTTCTCCTTAGTTCTAGGTTGCTTCTCTCTTTGACTAGTTTCTATCTGTTGCTCCTTGTCCTGCCTTCAGGCGCTTTGGAGAACAGCTTGACTCCCTCTTCTTTGGGGCAGCCCCTCAAATATCCGGTCCCCCCTAATCCTTTCCTTCGTTAAACATACCCAGTTCCCAGAACCATTTATCGTATAATTCAGCCTCCGGTACCCCTAATCACGTCTGCTGCTCTTCTCTGCACTCTTTTTTTACGGCCTCAGTGTCTTGCACGGAAGCTCCCACCATGCTTGTCCACGCTGGATGGGGCTGATGGCAACGGCACCCTGATAAATCAGGGGAGTTGGGAGGAGGAAGGCTGGAAGCAAGATATCCATGGCGTGAATCCCTGAATTGGACTGACCGAAATCTCTCAGCCTCTATACAGGGAGTCCTCGAGTTACGACAGTTCAGCTAGTGACTGGATCCTGCTAGGGGAGCAGATTTTGAACTTCTCCACAAAGGGGATGGAAAGGTGCAGATGGCTCCTTGCCTCCTTGGATAAAAGTCTCCGGGAGTTTTTCCAGCTGTGGCTTCCCGGAGACCCACGCGTCCCGCTCTCCCCAAGAGACTTAGGGGGGGCTCTAGCCCCCAAAACCCACCGAAGGAGGAAGACCGAGGTGTCCACAATGATGTTGCTGGACAGGGTGAAGGTCTCAGCCGCGATCAGGACTCGGAGGGGTAAGTAGAGAGGCCTGCGAAGGAGAAGATGGAGGTCAGCCTTGCTGCAATGCGTCTCCATCTTTGGAACTTTTTAAAAGGCCTGGACTTCAACTCCCAGAATTCCCCAGCCAGCTCTGCTGGAGGTGAAGTCCAGGCCTCTTAAAAAGTTCCAAAGATTGAAAAACTGTGGAGACGGGGAGGTCACAGCCCAGCAACCCCCTCAGTATTGCTCACCCCAAAACTCCGGTGCTGGGTGGAAAGAGGCTGGAATGAAACCAAATACAGGTAGTCCCTCAACTTACGGCCAGTTTTAACATCCCCCAAAAAACGCCCATTAGGGACAGACCACCCACCGTGAGATCTGGTTGAAAAATAAAATCAGATCCCTTTAAAGTGGCGCCTCGACTTATGACCGCAATGACCAGAGTGGTGGTCCCAATGGCGAGGAAGTCGAAGGCTACCTATATAAACCAGGACATTTCTCCTTTAGCCTGCTTGGGTTCTCCTCATTCTGACTCAGCTGACAGAACGGAGTAGAGCTGGAAGGGACCCAGGAGGTCATCTAGTCCAGCCCCTGGCTCAAGCAGGGGAACCTAGACCGTCTCAGATCCTGTAGCGCTGCCCAGGGATCTATCCATAATGGCGGGATCCTCACGCCACCACCGTCTGAACTGAGATCTGAATCATGGGGGGGGGGGGGGTACCCATTTTGTTAGAAAAGACCGGTCTTTTCTCTTGGCGCCAGTACAGGCGGTTCCTCGATTTACGACAATGGTGCCCAACATTTCCGTTGTGAAGCAAGACAGTGGCTAAGTGAGCTTTGACCCATCTTGTGACCCTTCCTTGCTAAGTGAATCGTTGCAGTTAGTTAAGAACATGGCCGTTAAGTGAATCTGTCACAAAAGGGAGAATCACGTGACCCCGGGAGACACTGCGACAGTCGGTTAAGTATGAATCAACTGCCGAGTGCCCACATTTTGATCAGGTGACCCCTGGGGATGCTGCAAGTGTGGAAAAGGGTCATAGGTCACTTCATTTGAGGCCGTTGTGACCTCAGTCGTTAAATGAACGGTTGTAAGTCAAGGACTAGCTGTAGTTAGTTTCTTCACTGGAGAAGAGGATGTTTGATTTATTTTATCTCTGTGGCCGTCCATCTCGGCAAAGGACTCAGGGCAGGCTCACTGTTTGAAAACATCTGTCACAGTGAAAGCCGTAAAGGTAAAGGTTCCCCCGCACATGCGTGCTAGTCGTTTCCGACTCTAGGGGCCGGTGCTCATCTCCATTTCAAAGCCAAAGAGCCAGCGCTTGTTCGAGGACATCTCCGTGGTCATGTGACCGGCACAACTAGACGCCAAAGGCGCACGGAACGCCGTTACCTTCCCACCGGAGTGGTCCCTATTTTTCTACTTGCATTTTTACGTGCTTTCGAACTGCTAGGTTGGCAGAAGCTGGGACGAGTAACAGGCGCTCACTCTGCTACGCGGCACTCGGGATTCGACCCGCCAAACTGCCGACCTTCTGATCGACTAGCTCAGCGTCCTAACCCACTGAGCCACTGCGTCCCTTAGTGAAGGCCCTAAAAACCCTTTAAATTACAATAAAAACATAAAAAAACAATTGGGAAAAAAATGAAAATCACTTTTAAAATCACCCATTTTGTGTGTGATTGGGGACATGGAAAGCAAAGCCACCTGGCCTGTTAACTGTACATAGCCAGGAGGGTGGGGCACTCAGGATAGATTCTCTGCTCTTGGTTTAACCGGGGTCTAGCGTGTTGTGGGAATGCAACCCGAAAGCTCCAGCCTCTTTCCCCGAGCAGGACTGACCGAACACAGCCAATGGCCAGCTCAAGCAAACCCAACACAGACCTCCTCCCCCTTGGAGGACGAGAACTTCCAATCCCGGCACCTGTAATCCATGGCACAGTTGAAGAGGTGGGTGTGCAAAACGGTGATGATGGTGGGGGGCACGAAGCCCAGGATAGGGTCGTCCAGAACGTCCAGGAAGTCGATCATCTGGCAGGAGGAGACACGGCCGTGAGACGTGAACCCAGAGCCCCGGAGCCCTGCTGGCTCTCCGGCACCTGGGAGTTAAGCTCAGGCCAGTCTAAGAGAGGATAGAGCAGGGGTAGGCGACCTCGGCTCTTTTATGACTCGTGGACTTCAACTCCCAGAATTCCTGAGCCAGCCATGCTGAGGGGAAAGGGAGAGGTTTCCAAGCTGAGCCATGCTGTCTGAGGAATTCTGGGAGTTGAAGTCCACAAGTCATGAAGAGGCTATAATTTCCCCATGGTGTCTGAGGAATTCTGGGAGTTGAAGTCCACACGTCACAAGGGGGCCATAGTTCCCCCATGCTGGCTCAGGAATTCTGGGAGTTGAAGTCCACGAGTCATAAAAGAGCCAAGGTTACCTACCCCTGGGATAGAGAAAGGGGCTGTTCCCAGGTGCTGCTCAGGACCATCCACCGCCCGGCTCTTCCCCAGCTCCACCTCTAACCTAAAAGCAGATCCGGCCTCACCTGCGTGTACCAGCTCTGGTGGGCCAGCGCCATGCGGTGGTGTATGGTGGCGCCCTCAAGTCGCAACGTCACCAGGAACTCCTGCAACTCGGAAGGAAAATGTGGGTCAGCGACCGTACGTTGTTTCTCACGGGGCGCTGGGCCTTCCTCGGCCCAGGACTCCAAGTGGGCCCTTCTAATAATAAGCCCTAAAGAGAGAGATCTTGCCCAGGAATCAACTCTTTGCAAGATAGAATCCAGGAGATCTTTCTGGGTCTACAGAAGCCGGTTTCATTCTGGGACCGGGAAAGGTTAAAACGGGCCTGGGGCTTGCAGGAACGGTTCATGGGAGAGACAGTTTGCTCTAAGTGGGGAAGGTGCCGAGCTGGAAAAGCAGGAGGTGGCGAGTTCTAGTCCTGCATTAGGCACAAAAGCCAACTGCGTGACTTTGCGCCAATCACCAGGAGATGGGGAGTTCTAGCCCTGACTTACGTATGAAAGCCAGCTGGGAGATTTTAGGCCAGGGGTGTCAAACTGCCGAGCCGGATGCGTCACGCCAAAACCGCGTAATGGGAAAAAAGTCACGATACGTCACAACACGTCTCGTCATGTTGCAAGTTTGATACCCGTGCTTTAGTTTAGGCCAATCACCAGAAGATGGAGAGTTGTAGTCCTGTCTTAGCCGTGAAAGCCAGCTAGGTGACTTTGGGCCAATCATCAGGAGACTGAGTTCTAATTCTAATTATGAAAGCTAGTTGGGTGATTTTGGGCGAATCACCAGGAGACAGAGACTTCTAGTCCTGCCTTAACCATGAAAGCCGGCTGGGTGACTTTGGGCGAATCACCAGGAGACGGTGAGTTCTAGTCCTGTCTTAACTACAAAAGCTGCTGAATGACTTTGGGCCAGTCACTTTCAGCCCAACCCACCTCACAGGATTGTTGTTGCGGGGAAAAAATCGGAGGTGCGTCAGATTATGTTCACTGCCTGGAATTATTTGTAAAAATAAGTTGGGATATAAATAATAAATAAATATTGCTCTAAGAGTGATTTTGACAGAGAAGCCAGTCAAAAGAAATTAAAAAATGGAAATACAGCTAAGTCTGCAACCTAGGATTGCAACTGAGATTGGCAATTGCAGCTGTAAAGCAGGAGAGTTATAAAATGAGTCACCCACATAACCATGGCCTGATTTTGTCATTAACCAAACCCACGCCGTGGGCAGTTTTTGAAGGAAACTGGAAGTGGAAACTGGGTCTCTGACAAAAACCATTTTAAATCATAGCCACATGACCGCGAGATGCTGCGAGCAGCCCTAAAGGCAGGCCGTTTGCCGAGTGCTCAAAATGCGGTCATGGCACCATGGTGGGGGGAAGCAGCCTTGCTGGCTGGGGAATTCTGGGAATTGAAGTCCAAGCCATCTTCAGGAAAGGTTTGAGAACCGCCGCGGTCAGCAACAAGCCCCCCATTAGCTAAGACACCTTTATTTTCTTCTCCAAATCCAGGTTGATCTTGATGGCCACAGACAACATCTTGACGGCCTCCTTCTTGGCCCCCAGAGGCCAGTTGATGGGGCCCTCTTGGGAGGCGTAGATGGTGGGGTGCAGCCCGTCGGGGGGCAGGAAATTGGGAATCTCCAGGTGCTCAGCCAGAAGGTAGTCCTCCACCACAGCTGCGGGGGGTGGGGGAGGGGCAGGGGGAGAAGGGAGAAAGCATCATGGATTAACATGCCGAGATTAACGTGCTGTGGTCTTTGTCCCCTTCCCCATCCCATTTTCTGCCTCCCCCACCCCAAACATCAGCAGGAGAGGAAGCAGCAAGGGTAACAGTCGGGCGAAAATGTCAGAGGCGTTTCCCCAAAACAGGAAATGCACAGTCCTCGATGGTACGACGGAAACTGGGATCGGAATTTCCATCCGTAGGGCAAAGTGTTCAGACAGCAGAGCTGCATCGCTTGATGACGGCAACCTCGGCAATCGTAGCTGCTGTTGTCGTTAACCAATTCCCACCGTAATTAGGCGAGGCAACGTCCTGCTGGTTTCGACAGCCAAAATCAGTGGGGAAGCCAGCAGGAAATCGCATGCTGGCTGGGGTTTACTGGGAATTGAAGCCCTTCCCCGTCTTAAATAGTTGCTCTACGGCAGGGCTTTTCAACCTTTTCCCCAACGGTACCACTTTTAGGATACGGCAACATCCAAGGACCGCCAGTCGCCTAGCAAGGGGTCAAAAACTTGACGACCAAAAAAAAAAAAAAAAGGAAAAAAGGGATGAAGTACAGGTAGTCCTCGACTTACAACAGTTCGCTAAGTGATTGTTCAAAGTTACAATGGCACTTGAAAAAATGCCCCCCCCCGAGCCACAGCCGAGCAAGACACCTGCCTGCCCGCCCGTAGCGCTCTTCCTCCTGTCCGAGGTTTTCATTGTTGTGAGCATTTTTGTTGAGGATTGGCAGCGGGGGTGGGGTGGGGGGTGTTTGATTTTTATTCCCCCCCCCATCTTCTGGGTGGTTGCAGCAGGTTTGGGTCGCTTCACATGACCCTGGGACACTGTGACCGTCATAAATAGGAATCAGTTGCCAAGCATCTGAATATAAATCCCAAGGCCTTGGAGATGCTGCAACATTCCAGCTGATCGGTTCTTTCTGGGCTCAGAAGCGCCAGGATCAGTGCCGAGCTCCAGCTGGATCCTGGCACTGATCCTGGCCCTTCCGCTGAGCCCTGACAGCCCTGCAGCTCCAGCCATCTCTCGCTCAGGCTTGTGCGGTGCTGCCACCGGTTCAGCTCATTCTCCTCCCCCCACTACCACTTCTCTAGGATGGTCGCGCACCACCTGCCAGGTGCCAATGTACCGCAGGTGGTACCCATACCACTGGTTGAAAAGCCCTGGTATAAATAAGTTTTCACCTGACCTAGCCTCTAAATGATCTAGAGAAGGGGTTGCAGACGAGCTGCAACTTTTGCTAACACCTTGGAAGTTGGGATGAAGATCCAGAAGGATCTCGACAGATTTGAGCCCTGATCTACGGGACAATTCAAGCGAACCTATTGCCTCCACACACACACATGCTGGCACCACAGCTGGATCCCAACCTTTGTGATAAAGTGCCACCTTCTCGGCTTCGATGCAGAAGTAGCCAATGTCCTCGCGGCCTTTGTAGTGGGAAACACTGAAGAGGCTTCCGTTCTCCACATCCAGGACGAGTTCCCCGTGAGCGGCTTCCAGCGTCTTGCCTCCTTCGCCCTGCAGCGACGAAGGGAAGAACTGAGTCTTGGGTTAAGTGAAGGCAGCTGAGAACCAGGAAAGGTCTAAGCTGTAAACACATCGAGTTGTTTGAGTAACACATAAATTAAAAGGAAGCTTGGGCAATTCTTCCTACCTGGAAAGAATAGAATAGAGCTGGAAGGGACCTTGGAGGTCTTCTAGTCCAGCCCCCTGCTTAAGCAGGAGAACCTACACCATCTCAGACAGGTGACTGTCCAGTCTCTTCTTAAAAATCTCCAGTGATGGAGAGCCCAGGATTTCTGGTGGCCAGCTGTTCCGCTGGTTGATTGTCCTCACTGTCAGGAAGTTTCTCCTTAATTCCAGGTTGCTTCTCTCTTTGGTCAGTTTCCATCCATTGTTTCTTGTCCTGCCCTCTGGTCCTTTGGTGAATAACATGACCCCCCCTCTTCTTGGTGGCCACCCCTCAAATACTAGAAGACTGCTATCATGTCTCCCCTATTTCTTCTTTTCTTTAGACTAGCCCAACCCAAGTCCCGCAGCCGTTCTTCGTATGTTTTAGTCTCCAGGCCTTGGATCATCTTAGTTGTTCTTAGTTGTTCTTCTCTGAACTTTTCCCAAGGTCTCAATATCTTTTTTTGTAGTATGGTGATCCACGTGCTTGCTTGGACAGACCAGAATAACAGAGTGGGAAGGGACTTTGGAGGTCATCTAGTCCAACTCAATGCTCAGGCAACGGATCCCATACCATTCTGGACAAGTGGCTGTCCGGTCTCTTAAAAAAAATCTCCTGAGATGGGTCAAGACTGGAAAGGATGTTTGACAGCTTCTAAAAAGACCCGGTGTGGCCATGCCCCTTTCTGCTAGTTCCCTTAATATGCCACCATCCCACTGTCAATAACTAGGGGGCGCCTACAGGTAGTCCTCGACTTACGACCACTGCTAAGCTTGTAAGCCGCCCTGAGTCTTCGGAGAAGGGCGGGATATAAATGTAATAAAAATAAAAATAAATAAAAACTGAGCCCAACATTTCTGTGATCTTTCTTGCCACAGTTGTTAAATGATTCACTGCCAGTTGTTAATTTAGTAACACGGTTGTTACGTGAATCTGGATTTCCCCCGTGGACTTTGCTTGTCAGGAGGTCACAAAAAGTGATCAAGTGACCCTGAAGGGACACTGAAACAATGATAAAAGACGATCCATTTTGCCAAACCTCTGAATTTTGATCACATGATTGTGGTGGTGGTGGTGGTGGTGCTGCAACGGTCATAACTCTGAAAAACAGTCGTTAAGGCAGTTTTTTTCAGCGCTGCAGTAAACTTTGAACGGTCACTAAACGAACTGCAGTCAAGTCGAGGACAATCTGTAATAGACGCTGGACCACAAACCGAGCACAACAGCACAGCATGCCACAAATGATTCAACCAAGAGCCATGGATTGTTGTAAGTTGAGGACAACCTGTAAGCTAGTAAAAATCTGGCTTAGAAAGTGTTATAAATTCTCATCTCTTTCTCCAGGGGATCCAAGCACATTTTTTTGCTAAAAGGGAACAATTTCTAGTCCTTTTTAAAAGCTCCCTTCCCAACAGACATGCCAGGCTGAAAGGGCTTAAAATTTTGTCTTCTGGATGCCATGGCCACGCTGCAAAAACCTATTTCTCTGAAAATAAGAACCAACTGGAAAAATGGCTCTAGCATGATTTTTCAGAACTCTCCTCCTAATATAAGCCTTATCCCAAAAATAAGCCTCAGTTCAGATCCGTCAGCCACAGACAGAAACATTTAGTACCGTATTTTCCTGAAAGTAAGGCCTAACCAGAAAATAAACCCTAATGCCTCTCTTGGAGCAAAAATTAATACAAGACCCAATCTTATTTTCGGGGAAACACGGAATTAAATTTAAAATATCTACCTTCCTTTTTTCTTTGAGTTGGGAGCAACTAGTTCCTGCAAGAAAGCCCGCCAGAGTTTCTTGGTACAAGTTAATATGACTTAAAACAAAAAAAAAAGTGGCTAATTTTAGACAGCTACTCTTCGACTTACTAATGGCTCCTGCGCATTATATTACCTTTTTTGGAGCAGTCATTAAGTGAACACTTAATGGTCATTAAGCGAACACTTGGTCATTAAGCGAACCCATTGTTTCCTCTGGGCCAGTTTTGCTGAGAACCGGAAGTAAGCATCAGCAATTTACTTACTGGGGAAAAATGTCGTAAAATGTGATCATGTGACTGCAAACTGGGCCGGTTGCCAAGTGTCTGCATGAAATAGGGTCACAGAACCATGGAGGGGGGCGGGGGGGGCACAGCCAACAGAACTTTAGAACTGGGTTGTAAGTAATCCTGTCGGGGTCCGTTGTAACTCTGAACGGCCACTAAATGCTAGTCGTAAGTCAAGGACTACCTGTAGAGGTTGTCCTCAACTTACAACAGTCCATTTAATGATTGTACAAAGTTACGGCATTGGAAAAAGTGACTTCTCACCATTATTCACACTTACAACCATTAGAGGCAGTCCTTGACTTACAACAGTTCATTTAGTGACCGTTCAAAGTTACAGAGGCTCTGAAAAAAAAGACTCAGGACCCTTTTTCACACTTACGACCGTTGCAGCATCCCCGAGGGTCACGTGATCCAAATTGAGACGCTTGGCAATTGACTCATATTTACAACGGTCGCCGTGTCCCGAGTGCCATCCCCTTTTGCGACCTTCTGCCAAGCTAAGTCAGTGGGGGAACCAGATTCATCTGACAACCGTGTTAGCAGCTTAACAACTGCAGCGATTCATTTAACAACTGCAGTGATTTGCTTAACAACTGGGCCAAGAAAGATGGGGCAAAGCTCACTTGACAAGTGTCTCGCTTAGCAACAGGATTTGGGGGTTCGATTGTGGGAGTGAGCCAAGGACCCCCCCTGTATTTCATTATTGTCATTTCAACAATGCGTATGGCCGGCCGGCCGTCTAGCACGCAAACCCGGGGTTGGGGGGGCACACAAGCGCGTGCAAAGAGGGAGCAGAACAGAGGCCATTTGGGGGGGGGGGGGAGTGAGTTGACTCTTGGCAAAGGATCCCCACAACGTTCACAAACGCCGACGGAGCCCCTGCGGTGTCTCACTTTGGCATTGCAGAGCGCCGTAATGCGTCCCTGGCCCACTCGGAGCACCACAGAGATGCAGCTGAGGGGAAAGGGGTTCCTCTGCTCCCCTCTTTTCTGCTGCGCGCCCGTCTGGTCCGCCGAGTAGAAGTGGGAGTCGTCGTCCTCGGAGTCCGAATCTGCAAGAGCGAACAACTGAGAATGACCTTCTTCTATCCCAGCGGAGCTAGAAGCCCTTATTGACCTGTGGACTTCA